>CM076946.1:110000-655000 GCA_039566865.1 Aurelia coerulea | reverse complement strand
ATTCCTCAAACTTTGATGGGACATCAGAAACCAGTGTATCTAATACCAGTACATGTAATACCTATGCATACAGCACGTGCCTTTCTAGCATTTCAAGATGCATGTCGCAGCAATCAGATAACATTAACACAAATGAATCGTTATCTCAATGCAGAGATCAGGGAAAGACTTCCTATAAACATCCATTAATAATAAATTAAAGGCTTTAAAAGTTTAAAATAGACATGAAAATTGGCAGGGTGTATTTTCAACCTTATTCATCACTTCTAAAACAATTCAATAACAAAAAGCTTAACGCCGATTCAAAGCTTGGAGGGGAATATAAATTGCGTAAATTAGAACAGGTCTCCTATTTAACCTCAACTTCCATTTGTATTTCATTAAAATTAAATTCATTACCGACGGTAAAAACAAAGAAAAAACCTGGAAAATTGACAAGAATAACAATTCGATTTGGACAATAAATATGTGAACGGAGAATGACGTAATCTTAGAAACAGTAGAAATAACGCCAAAAATAATAATTAAGTACGAGGTCATCACACAAAATATTGGTTTTCAAGGTACGTTCCGAACAAGACCTCCCAAAGTTGAATTAAAATTCGATGCAACGCCAGTTTGCTGTCATGGAGAAACTAAGAGCTTCAGGCAACTCTCAATAAAAAATAAGATTTTGGTATGATACATCGAGCCTGTCTAGTTCATTATTTCGTCTCTTATATATCGAGTGACAATTTTCTACGTAACGCCAATTTGCTACGGGGGGTGATTGAAATTGCCATCCGATATATCAGAAATGAAATAATGAACTAGAAAGCTCGATGTATCATACGAAAATCTTAGTTTTAATTCAGAGTTTCCTACAGCCCATGGAGAAAGCGCGGGAATTGCGGGACTAAAGCGCGGGAATTGAGAGGCGTGAATGCTCTCGTAAACAGTTTAATATGAGCAAAGACAAAGCAGGGAGAATTTAACATGGCGCCTGTTTGCTTAAAAAGTACAAAAACATGTCAAATAATAAAACAAACACATGTAGTTTTTATTTACATAAGAATCTTCAGGAATAAATAAAAGAATAAATAAAACGAAAGTCGGCACGAAAGTGTGATCTAAGATGATGGAGGATCAATTGACAATTCACAAAATATACAAACCAGGCATCCAAAACAACCAAGTAGGCCTATTTTTTCAGAAAACGCAGTGTAATCTTCAACAACTTCGTTAAAAGCAACAGGCTTCATTCTCCTTTTAAATGTTTTGTCGATATCAAGCTCAAATCCTGCTAACTTTACCAAAAACCAAATCCCAAGAAATTAGAAGTCCATGAAGTCTTCAAGAAATCCAACGAAAAGAATCAATAATACGCAAATCCTCTTGATTCTCTTCCAGCAATCCAACAAAATGGTTTGATAAATAAACTTCTATGATTTGGTTCGAGATTCTGTGATGTGATTTTGTGATTCTGTCCAAGAAGAGTTTCCTTTTTGGCCTATCAGATGTAACATTCGACTCCTTTTACTTCTTCATGTACTATGTGCAGTGTGTCCATCCAGCCCCATCCAGTTAATCGCAGATTCCAAAATCTTTCATCAATCAACCATTGAAAATATACACGTCTTTGATATTAGGTCAAGAAGAGTTTCCTTTTTGGCCTATCAGATGTAACATTCGACTCCTTTTACTTCTTCGTGTACTATGTGCAGTGTGTCCATCCAGCCCCATCCAGTTAATCGCAGATTCCAAAATCTTTCATCAATCAACCATTGAAAACATACACGTCTTTGATATTAGGTCAAGATTAAGTTTCTGTTTGTTTATTCAGATATCACGTTCACTGCTCAATTCTTTTTGGTGTATAACAGCAGATTCAACGATCGTTCAACAATCGACCTTTCAAAACACTCTTTCGTGTCATGTCATGTCCACAGGCTACAGTACACTTCCGTGATTTTTGGGCAAGATAAAATTTCCAACCTTTTCAAACAGATTCTTTTACCTCCGGATAAGTTCAAATAGCATTGGTTGATGACAAATCATTTACACATAATTGAAAATCGCCTTTATCAACCCACACGTCTTTTGCCTTGCCTCTGATCAGGCGTATTTGTCACTATTTTGAGAAGACAAGCGTCACGTTGACTCATAACAATACGCCATGCGCTATCTTTGTCTCCTTCTTATGACGTCATCTATTTTCATCGGATAAACCTCTGACACCTGAACACGAGATTTTCAAGCTTCTTCACAAAGGAATGACCTCTTCAGGGGAATAACGTGTACTTCCCTTTGTCTTAGTTGGTTTTCCTGGCAGGTGAATATTAATAGTATCATGTGAAAAGTTTTGTCTTCCGTTTGGTGAAACATCTTAAAATTGGCTAAAAACACACACAAAAGAACTCTCATTCAGGAAACTTTCCAAAGAAACTGTTAAAAGATCAAAAGACTGTAACCATCTAAGAACTTGCCAGTGAGAACCTGCTAGACGTGGTATTTTGATGAAGGTTGCAAGAATTCTATGACAACATAAATCCTATGATGGCATAATCTATGAACTTTAGAACCATGGCAGGGGAAAGATCGTTCTTGATCTTACCAAAAATCACCAAAATATTGCGATTTATTTGGTTCAGAAAACATGTTTTGGAGATAAAAATGTCTGACTTCTCGGCGCAAAACTCTGAAAAGAACAGAGCACTATCATCGCAGACAATAGGGAGCCTGAGGCCTCAAAGAACTTAAAGAAGAAGTGTTGTGCTATGGTCTGTGTTTCGTCCTTGGTAATCCCTTGTCTTCTATTGTATTCAAGAATTCGAGAGCAGGCGTTTAAGACTTTAAGCTCTGTTATTCTTTTATAAAGGCCATAAGGGAAAGCAAGATTATCTATTGGATATATTCACTAACAATTAGATAGACAAAGAGGTTGAGTTAAGAATTGACTTGACAGACATGTCTATCGCAACCAAGGCCATAGTTAGTATTTGAGAATAAAACATTGATGTCTACAACCAGCCTGTGATCTTGTCTGGGATTTTTCATTTATGATGCCTAAAATACTACATTTGCAATTCCCAAAATTGATGGGTTATACGAGCGGACGAATACCCTGGGTACCAGAGCTTCAAAAAGAAGGAAATTGAAAATTTGGAAAAGGAAGAGAGAAGGAAGAAAGGAGGAACTTTCTTTCCTTCTTTATTTTGTTTTTGTTTTTTTTATTTCATTATTTTTTGGCTCTCGTACCCAAGGTAGCGGACGAAGCGAAATCAATATCAACCTGGAGCTGATGATCGCGGCTCGTTTTCGCTGTAGCAAAAATACTCTCAGCTTCAGGGTTAAATCCTCCTTCTAGTCACTGTGCCAATATAACAGATTATCAACAGTTTGAGTCGATGACATCACATAGTGATCTCATTTCTTATCGTACATTTCAACAATCACACTACAAAAGGTTTCAAAATGCAAAATAAGTAGCCAGAACGCTATTTCTACGGTGAAGTAGCTAATTTTAGATCACCACCGAGATTGAGACTTCGGCCTAATAATCCTAGTACATAATCGTTTTTGGCGAACAAAATTCATCTCAAGATTTGGAATAAATAGAGATCAAGAATTGCAAGCATTACCTGAAAACAGTTTTTATTCAAAGAATAACCTAGGTCATATTCCAAAAATTGAGGTATGCTTGAGGGTTTGTGAAAAGTGGTTCCCACACTTAAAGATATGACATGCTATCTGACCTGAAGTATTTTCAAAGGCTCAAAGTGTGACACAAAAGAAGTTGAATAAATCTAAAACACTGACATACCTGACGGGCATTACGCCATTTAATTTTCTTGTGAGGTTTCGAAAACAAAAGTAATCTAATGAGTTTCATAACCACATCCATACTGAAAAAGTAGGTTATGATACAAAACGACGCGAGCCAGACAACTTTGGTTTTAATTAATGCAAAGGTGTTACGTTCCAACATGCATGGTTAAGGAAAGGATTGTGGCCATTCAGCTACTCTTAGAATAAAGTGTCACACAATTGTAACTGATCTTTTCAGCCAATTCTGATACGCCTTTCAGCGAGTAAGGTATCCCAAGATTTTGTCACAAAATACCAGTTGACTTGTTAGGGTTTACAGTCTGGCACTACTTTCAGAATAATTACAACAGATCTTCTTTCTGGCAATTCTGATACGCCTTTCAGCGAGTAAGGTATTCCAAGATTTTCAATGAAATATCAGTTGACTTGTTAGGGTTTAACAGTCTCACATTAAATTCAGAATAATTCCAACAGATCCTTTTCCAGCAAGTAATGGTGTCTTTTCAGCGCTTGAGGTCTTTCAAGATTTCTTCACAAAACATTAGCTAATTTGTTAGGGATTAACAGTTTCACTGTTTTCAGGATAATCACAACAGACTTTTTTCCAGCAAATTCTGATATCTCTTTCTGCGTTAACAGCATTCCAAGATTTTCCGAATCAACCTCACGTCATTTAAATCCATCACGTGTTTCGAACTTCGAATAGATTGTAGCAGTGCAGTGTCCAATCTTTCATGCATGAAAACTGAGTAAACTTAACTGGCAATCAGACTGAGAATGTATTTCCTTTTTGTTACAGCAGTATCTGAATCACACGCGTGTGTGTTAAGCCAAGATATGCATGCGCTGAGTGACTAAACATCTAATCTCGATATTTACAAAAAATCTAAAATTCTCTCTAATTTAATAAAAAAAAAACAGACATGAACCACACAAAATCATAGATAATATGCTTATCGCGTATTTCCAAAGTAGAGGTTCATATGTCATCAGAATGGCAAAGAGATATGTTCCCATTTATAATGACTACTTAAGGTTTGATGGCATTAACGTCGGTTTAAGATAAACTCTAAATTCCATCGTTCCATCATATAAAACTTACAAACTTGGATTTTTAGCCTCAGATTTGACATCCTTGATCCTCAGTTTGGCATTATGGAGTTGTTGTTGTCAACTTATTTTGATTCGAATAAATAAATCTAGCTTCCAATTACAAGGCAAACCAATCAAATTTGAATATAAACTAAACTAGGGAACAGGTATCATTCGATGAGATTAAAAGCTATAACGATGAGATTTATGTTTCGGAGCAGGACCAAAAGAGGGAGGGGGTAAAAAGGGCATCACCACTCTCTGCCTCACGAAAATGGCAATAAATTCATTATTTTCCTGTTGCTCTGCCCTAAATATTGCAGTCTTGCCTCCCAAGTGCGTTCCACCTGGTAACCCAAAACAAAACTCAACGGGAGAATCGACAAGGCTGAAGCCACGAAAACCAGTGTAGATATAACTAAGAATTCAATAAAGACAGGAATTTTCAAAAGTATTTTGCAAATGAAATGATAAAATGAGTGAACGAAACTTGAAATATAAAAAAACTCACATCATTTTCATCCATCAAAGGTGCAAAATCATTTTGCGGTTTTCTAAACGACGGTCGTTGAAGAGGTCCAGTTGATCCGGTACTATAACTCCTGACAATTTGTTCGGTCGGTTCATTGCCCCATCGTGGCATTGATTGGATCTCACGTCTTTTTGCACTTTCCGTCCTCTCAAGCGTGACCGGTTTTACTTCACGCGGAATATCACAAGTACATCGGTCACCTAATAATCGTTTTAATGACGCGATCCAAGAATCTTTTTCTCGTGGGGTGCCCATCATTACTCTCCACATTTTGCCTTCCACTGTTGTAAAGAAAGAAATTGAATAAATCAATTCAATTCAATTCAGAAAGAGAAATGCAAGTAAAAAGTCTTTGTGAGGTACAGACGTGATGTACTGGATGCAAGTTACCTTTAGTGCAAAACCTAAGGGACTCTGACCTCTAGGTGTCCACACAAAAATAATTCTTCAATTCATTTCACAATTTTTCAACAATATTACAATAGCTGTTTTTGATACAGATGCAAGGAACGACCTCAGCTGTCCCCGTTGTGTGAGCGGGTTGAAGGACTTGAACTCACGTTTAGTTGAATAATATTACGAATGAGTACTTTCTTTAAAACTTGAACAGCGTTAGGAAACCAGGATTTCAGGGTAACTTTCTGATTAAAGACAATAATCCATTAAAAAATATGTTTAGGGATATGCAAGGCAACTCAGTTTACCACAGAAGGCAGAAATATCAAAAAAGGTATAAATCAACTCTATCCGGAAGGCAGTGTTTGGAGTAAAGTAATGACAACAAGGGAACAGCAATAGCATATATCAAACCTTTTAATTCGAAAGCATTGAAAAATTCTTCTGTATCATCAATATTCTTTGCTGTGATATCTGATAGTTTATGTCGTTCCTGTGTGATAAATACGATATTTTTCAATTTTAATATTTGAATAAAAAAAATGTTTTTCAAAATCCAAGAACAGGAATAAGATTATTAATATCTATCATTATCATCATTACAAATTTGATGACAGTTTGTGTTAAAATATGCCTTCACTGCAAGGTAACAGATGACAAACTAAAACAATAAAATGTACACTCTCTTAGCCAGCTGAATTCGACGAACCAAATGTCCAAAGAAAGAAGATTTTAAATTACAAGGAGAATTCGCCAAAATCACAAAATTGACGATTGAAATTATCGCAAAAAACTTACCTCAAAACAATAGCCAACTAATTCAACACTGACGAATAAAACAACAAGTTCTTCCGGAAATAAACAGAAATATCTTTCTTTTCGTTCCTGAAATAAAGAGAAATTGTTCAGTGAATAACATTGCTAACTGAAGGAGACAGGTTTCATACCCCCTGTCAAAAACCCAGGATCAAACATAAGATCCTTTTGGATGATTACAAAGTCTGTCCTGAGCTAAGCAAGCATAAGAATATCTGAATGTTGATTTCTTCATAACCCCAACTGATCGTTGATGCTGTTTTTAGCTACAGTCAGAGAGATGAGTGTTGCTGCTAAAGTCGTCTTCAATGGAAAGTCAAGCCCCTTGTATAAGGACAAGAATCGCCCGAAAAGCAAGATTTTGATCTTTATGTCAAGCGAGGATGATACGCAAAAAATCAAAAGTCATTACCCCTAGTTTGTTTAGTTCGCGCATGTAACTATTGGTGCATCTGTCTCAAATTAGATGTCATGTGAGATTTACGATAACGCAAAATTGCTTATGCGGAACCCTGCAGAATGTTTCTATTCACGGGCTTCTAATTTGAGGCAAGCAGTCACGAAGATAACCTCTGTGCAGAATCATATGCATGAAAATGTTTTGGTTCAGTGTGATCACGTGCCTTCCCCTAGTCAATGGCACCATTGTTTGCTGGGATTCTGCACCTTTCCTCTCAACTTCACCTGCAACGTTTGCATCTGTGGCTGTATTAGAGGGGGGTCCCTCTACCTTCGGTGATGCTGCGAGCGCTAACCTCTGTGCAGGCCGCCGGTTACATCATCCTCTAAAGTCGACTTATTTGCAAAATGAATACTATCAATAAGTGGCTAATGATGTGTTCGTTCTAGAAAACGATTGTTTTAACATAATTAAGCTGCTAATGAAGTCAAGAACGTGCCAATTCTGGTTAAATTTGTTGTTGCGTCAGGGTAAACATTTTGGTGATTTATCCATCTTATGGTGTCGAATCTGTCTAAGATGAAATAAGCCGACGTCAAATTTTTCTATCGGATCGCGAGAAACTTCTGTCTTGTATGCGCTTTCTGTGCGCTTTCTTTATTTCAGTCCCAATTAGCAGATATAAAGCGTTAATCAATTGCTTTAACGAGCGTGACGGAAGTGGGTTACTTTCTTTCTGACTGACTGACATCGAAGCCCCTTCTTAGATTACAAAGGACTTTGTAATCAAAAATGACTCCTCCCTAACATGGCTAACTGATGGAAACAGGTTTCATACCCTTTTATGACATTGTGCATTCTAATCAGAGCGACAACTTATTTAATTGTTTCACTGCCTTTTTTAATCAAAGATTAATTACCACCAAACAATAACGAAGTAATATTAATACAATTTTAAATTTACAAGAAACTTCGGTTATAACACAAATTTCATTAACAAAACGATAACCACATAATACGAGACGATACGTCCTCTCATGCAGCCAACAAAAAACAAAACAAAATCAGTCAACAAAACAAACACCGACCAAACAAAGCAAAGACGAGACTGTTTTATTCCAACTAGCAACCACGGCACCTGCTGCTAAAATAAGTCCCCTATGTGAAAATACACGCCTATGATTTGGGAAGAGATTCTTAATTGCTAAATATCATGGAGAAAACTAGGAAAATACTTACAACATCTTCTTTCTCTACAAAAACTTGAGTCATTAAAATTATATTTCCAAGCGACGTAATGGGCTGAAAAAGAAATCATTGATAAAATATTCATTGCTTCATGATGGTCCAGCAAGATGTTGACTGAACGCTTCGATAAAGAAGTCGATCAAATATCGAAATGCTCTGAGTTTTACAATGATTAATGATTATAATAATCACGATTATGGTAACGATTATGATGGTCCATAAGAGGTTGATGCTTTATTGTTTTACGCTACAAATCGCTAAGTCAGCTATGGACAATTTCAAAAGCATCATTAGAAAGACCACGTACATTACGTCAATTGCTAATAAATCCGTTCCACAGGTGGAAGGGAGAGGCTGATCTCCAATAGTAAGGGTAAATATGGCTGGGCTGCCCACAAGGGTATTTCAAATCATTTGTCTAGAAACCACTTCTTTTTAAGTTTAGTCTAGGCAAGAGTATTGTCCCTCTGTATTTCATCATTTTAGCCAGGCGACAATATAATTATTGCAAAATAAGTCTAGATAAGGGTCCCTTATTTGTGGCAAATTGATCTTACCAACGGCACCCTTTACTGGTTGCTCATTCCCACCCGAAATTTTTAGCCAAGACCCCCGTGGTTCGTTCAGACATTTTGAAAGAATGATAAGACAACAGAAGATCAACAAACATGAAGCTTACCTCTCCTTCCCAGCCTTCTATTGTTCCAGTGAGCATTTCTAATTCCATTTCTTTACGTTTACGAACTTCATTGCAACTAAGCTGTGAACGCAAAAGGAAAGAATTGTCTCATTGATAATCTGTCTCAAAATCGTGTTGCATACATTTTGCGTTTCAGGCAAATGAATAACCATGTTAAATGGTCTTTCTTTGGCAGCAGAACTATTTACTAGTACTGCAACTCTAGATGGAAACCGCAGTATTTAAAAACCTTGATTATTCAAACAACATCCATAGTAGCCTGCGTGCAGACTCTGTCAGAAAATTGAAAAGAGGGAAAGAGTAGAGTCTGCGCAACTGAGCCACTCTTCTTGTTCAATGACATCAGCATTTTTTTCAACTACTGTCCTCTTCGATGAATGAAAATTTGAATCGATAAAGATCTTTATTGTATGTTCCAAGAGTTTGTACTAATTTGCTTTATCCAAAGAAATCAGGGTCATAGAGACGCAGTGATGCATTAATTTAGCTCCAGCTTAAATAAAGCAGTAACTAAGGTCAGAACAATAGGGGACAGACTGCTTTTAATCTCGTCTGTAGAATCATTGCACTCATAATTTCAATGCTTTGTCAAACGTTTCCTGAATCCAGATCTTCAACGTTGTTTGCTTTGAAAATGCCACTTCAGAAACTAACAAAGACGATTGAGTTCCCTAAACCAATCAAATTTGGTTCCTTGAATCCTGGGAACCTGTGAACAAGAAATGTGGATCCGTTGCGCAGACTCTACTTTTCTCTCTCCTTCCTGTCTTGTCCTGTCCAAGAGTCTGCACGTAGGCTACATCCATAGTTAATATTTATCATCAAATCAACAAAGAAAGGAAAGTTCATATGAAAAACGGTAAGCTAGCAAGTCCCAAATACTTAACGCCAACTTACTAGTATTATGGAAAATAGGTCGCAATGCAAAAATCAATATTTTCACTCCCTAAGACCCTTTGTTAAAGTTGTGTCACCAAGCTTCACAATACTAAACAATGAGAAACCCCCACGAAGTAGCAAAGATATGGTGAAGTTGTGGTTTTAGCACCAAGCATTGGGATCGCAGAAGTAGAAAAGAACTAATTGAGTCCACGAGCCCTTGTCATGATGCTCAAGTAGTGGGGGTGCACGTGGAATCGAATCCTGTCAACCTGACTGCTCCGGCTATGTCAGTAGATTGCACAACTGCGTCATATGTTTGCACCTTCGATAGCAGCAAAATGAGACGAGTTAGCCGCCCTTTTCATTCAGATTTCATGAGGATATAACATGATAAACACATAGTTCTACTCACAGCTATGATCTGATAAGCTTGTGCAGCCTTTTTTATGTCCAAGAAATCAAAATGGTTATCCTGCAACAAAAGATAGAGTTTAAAAACTTAAAAAAGTGCAATAAAAAGCGGAAATCTTAAATGATAAAAAGCAGCAGAGAACCTACAATAACAGTGATATGAATCCTCCACAAGCATGTGAAAATTTTTAGTCCAAAGTCAACCGAAGAAGTTTTGCACTCTTAGCTGATTCACACTCGATATGGAATAAGCAAAAGCTTTTTACAGTAAAGCAGCACAGTGCAAATTTATCTCTATTGCAATTTCTAACCCTATTTCAGTTTCGTCAAAAACAAATTTATATTAAAATCAATCTATCTATTGCCTCACCCTATATATAAGAAACAGCCCTTTTCATTCATTATTTACAATAACTTATAACAATACTGAAAAGATACAATTAATTACTGTCTACATAATTACAGGAAGTTTGTTCCCGAAGGAATTTCCAAAGATCTTGTTACTACAAGCAGTTTTTACACGTGCAGCTATCACGCGTCCACTCTTTTATCGATCTTTTGAAGCGTACAACAGATGGTGAGCTTTTATAATGTCAGGTGGGCTGTTCCAGAGGATGCTACGCGAATGAGTTAGTGCCATAAGTTGTAGTTTTCGCTTGTTGCAGCACTAATATTGAACTAGATCTTGGATTATATATTAATTATGTCACAGCAATTCTTAGCTGGCTTCCCAGTTGAAGAGAGTGTGACTATGAAAAATCTGAATATACTTCAAGGCGATTGACTTAGAAAAATATCATCAATCTTGCTTAGAATTCTGATTTCAACGCAATTAACGATGCAGAGCAGAAATAAAATACTCACTTCAATATGTCTCTCCAATTCCTTAAGCTGACTCGCATATTTCTCTATATGTACAAACGGCTACCAAAAAATGAATGATAAGCATATCACAACTTTGATAGTGACTAATGAATTAATTTACAACGTTAGATTGTTTCCTCAGTTGCTCCAAGGAGCATAAGAGGTACGGCATTCATTCATTAAACTTCTAAGCATTTGTAATAATAGCTACGTGTGACAAATTCTTCTTGGGGGCAGTGTAAAAAATATAGTTTGAATTCGCTTCAGAAACGTAATAGACCTTTTAGCTATTCTGAAAAGAATCAGAATCGAACGATATTTTGCTACATTTTGTAGAATCTTCCAATGTGCAAAATAGTGATGGAAACTCTAATGCCACTCGATCGAACCTCGGGTATAAAAATGCATAAAAATAACGCTCAATCCAGGCTCTTTTGTAGAATAGCTAAAAGGTCTATTTCAAAAATTTGGCAGGAAAGTAGTGAGTTCTTCATCGCAGCTCATTAGACCTTTTAACTTTTCCAAAAGAGTCTGGATGGAAAAATAGTTTTGCACTTTGCATAGTTTTATACGAAATGTTCGATTGAATGGCGTTTGATCTTCTCTTCCCCACCCTGTAGAACGTCTGTGCAGTATTGTAGAGGCTTTTCAGTAAGGCAGCGGTTGCCCAGTGCAATACAGGGATCACATCATGCCGTTGCAGGGATGACATCAGTAAAGTAGTGGTTACTCAGTATTCTGCGTGGATAACATCTTGTCGATACAGGGATCACATCAGTTATTTCAAGGTT
This sequence comes from Aurelia coerulea, assembly GCA_039566865.1. Classification (NCBI taxonomy): domain Eukaryota; kingdom Metazoa; phylum Cnidaria; class Scyphozoa; order Semaeostomeae; family Ulmaridae; genus Aurelia; species Aurelia coerulea. The sequence goes on along the minus strand of CM076946.1, from coordinate 643,061 downwards.
ATTCAGTTACTTACAGGGATAACATCCAGTAAGGCAACGGGATAACATCGTGTCGGTAAAGGGATTACATCAGTTATTTTACGGTTGTTCAGTAACTGCGAGGGATACAAACAATGCACTAGAGGGATCGTGTGCAATGATGACCAAATTCTCTATTGTTTTCGAGTAGGGGGGGGGGGGGGGGGGGGTTTATTGTGTGCTCGGAGCACTGGTTTGCAAACTGTGATATTGACAAGAAATGGTTCCTCCTAATGGGGTCATTAATCCTACGATGGAGGATAAAGTTGTACAAATAACTACATTGAAAAGTAAAAACATGAATGAATGGATTAGATGCTTAGTGCCAATGCGCATAGATTACGTGACAAATCAGCAGAATAACACATCAGTCCAGTGTTGTGTCTCATCATTATTCTGAAAAATCTTTTCTTCCTTTGAAAAATATAGCTATGCGTAGGCTAAGATCACATTGGATATAGTGTGAATCGAATGGGAATAAAAAAGAATTGAGTCCAGACTGATATGACTCCAGTGACTAATTATCAAACTAAAACTTGACCGATAACTCTCTGCTGGCTCAGTCTTTTTTCCGTATTTCTTGTTTGGCTTCAAGGTAACACTCGCTGAGTTTCAGGTATCTTGAATTGAAGTATCATGAAGAAGAACAATATTGTTTTCACCAGCCCAGCGCCTGGATGGCATGAACGACAAACAGAGGATTTTGATACTCTCCGATGAAATTGCCAAAGCCATCGCGACTGGCTTGATGCTCAATAACAAGCCGTTCCCCGGACTGAATCATCGTTGCGACGAAGCAGGAGGTGGGCCTCGCATATTGGAGACACAAGAAGATTCCTTTGAAGAGGACTCGCAGTCACAGATGACAGAAGACAGTGTCAGGTTGATCTTGTCCGATCTTGTCGAATTCCTCGGCAAGGCCTTTCCTGCATTTCGGTTCCCCTCCCCTCGACTCTATCTGGGCAATTAGATCGATAAAGGATTCTCAACTTCTTCTTGTGTGGTGCTTGTAGTAAATATTTACAAAACTCTTCATCCATGTTCACAAAAAACCACAATATTTTTATCTTGATAAGGCCTAAGCTGCAAACAACATTATGGCGTGACTGTGTTTGATGCAATTCACGATTATCCGTACAGGTTTTTTTTTATAAGAAACTGGTTTATAAGAAACTAGTACTACGATGACCAAAAATTTAAGAAACTCTAGTACTACGCTCGAGAACAGTTAAGAAACTCTAAAACTTTATTTCTGTATGTCTCTCTTATTCTATGTCTCTCTAACAAAGGTACATTCGTCTTTTCTTGACTTTTAACTGCAAAATTGGTAAATTTTTGCCTTGATGTGCATGGCTTCCTCTTGATGACAATGTCAATGCAAAATGGAAGCCTTTTCTCGAGAAGGCTCAACTTCGAACAATACCGCAATTTTAGGCCCAAAGAATAAGAAACTAATTAAGAAAATTTTTTGCTACTAAAACACCGAAATTTTCATGCGAAATTAAGAAACTTTTAGTACTAAGTGCTGATCCAAGTTTCTTATAAAAAATAACGTGTAGTGCTATTCACTTCATATAACCCCCGTTTTTTTACAAAAACACGTTAAGAATTTCTAAAGAAATTCCCCAAGCTAGCGAGTTCATCCCGTTGCCTTACTGGATGTTATCCCTGTAAGTAACTGAGTAACCTTGAAATAACTGATGTGATCCCTGTATCGACAAGATGTTATCCACGCAGAATACTGAGTAACCACTACTTTACTGATGTCATCCCTGCAACGACACGATGTTATCCCTGTACGGCACTGCTTGTTATCCCTGTAAGTAACTGAATAGCCTCAACCTTACTGATGTGATCCCGCCAACGACATCATGTAAGCCCTACAATTTACTGAATAACCTGAAATTTACTGAGGCAATCCCTCCAATGACATTATGTTCCCCTGTCATTTACTGTATGTTATCCCTGTAAATAACTGAATAGCCTAAAATTTACTGCATGTAATCCCACCAATGACATCATGTGATCCCTGTATTGCACTGGGCAACCGCTGCCTTACTGAACAGCCTCTACAATACTGCACAGACGTTCCAGAGGGTGTTCCCGTTGTGCACATTCGAAAATTCTTGGACAGATTCTTTTTTCGAATAGCTAAAGGTCCATTGAGGAACATTATAAAGAAGTATCAAAAATTATTGTCCCTATTTGACAAACATAAACGAACAACATTTAAACTGAAATAGTTGCTGCTTTTGAAGCATTAAAATTTGATTCCCGAACCCAATTTTCAAAAAAGTTCACGAGTTGCCATGCAGCCAGTATGGTGATAACCGGGAGGGAACATTTGGTTTCTTGATTACATGTATTACATGATTACATGTATCCTGAGCCACATGCACCCATTAGAAAGCAAAGTATAAACTAGAAGAATACTTTTAACAATAAATACCTTTGATAAAATGGTAGTAAGTGTCATGATACCAGGGTTTGGAGCTCCTTTGCTTTCCATGAATTCGCTCAACTTGTCACTGTTGTAAAATCAAATGCGAAGATTCAGAAGAAAAAGAAACATAGTTTTGAATCAAACTTTAACGTTTTTAACGAGACTTTAACAAGTTGCAATTCATTGTTGGTCATAAATGTCAGGAAGACATGAAAACCATCATTGTCGACTTAATAACGACTTAATCGATGATAATGAAAAGCCTGAAAATAATGGTAAGATTTGCGATGTTACTTGCTCAGAATAAGTTCTTTTAACCTGTCAATTTACACCTTATGAGTAATGAGTAAAGTAAACATTTCATCATCTTTTAATATATTTGCATCATTGACAAAAAGATCAAAAAGAAAGTTTTATGATAATTCTAATACAGGTTTTGGGACACCCGGTCAGGCTTTAAGTCAAGAAAAATCGAGAACTATCAAGATGCTATGCAAAATTTCGATGGTCAATTTAATCTGCAGAAAAATACACTGAAAGAAAAGTCTTTAGATCAGTTGCACAGTCAAATCTTAAAGATCTCTTACATAACAGACATTTTTATCGACCACCCGGAATATATCAGATCCTTGAAAACACGAAACATATAAGAAATCTTTTTCGACCACCCTTTCAAATTCAGGTTGATCGATACCTATGGAGAGTATTACAAGATAAACTAGCTGTTAACGCAGTTAAGTAAGTGCTGCTCATAGCGTTGTTTTTAATGCAATTCTCCAGGCTATAGTGGAGTTTTTGGCGCTAAAATAAAGTTGTATCGAGCTTTTTGAGGCAGAAACAATTTCTAAAGAACTGCGAGAACTGTTTGCAAATTTCAAAACTGCATTATGCGACTATAATATTCGTAAAAACTCAAAATGATTTTAGACTCTACTGAAGTGCAACTTTAAGAACAGTTAATTAATGTCAATTCGTTTTGTACTTTCTTGGACTACAAGGTTTTCTTTTCCCCAGGTGGTACTTCACATGGTGTGGTTTTATGATTTTTCCATAGATCAACATTGCCATTTTGAAGTAAAAATAGTTGGATAATTTAATAGCACCAGCTTTGATCATTTCTTTGTAACTGGCCCTGACTGTCAACTATCTGCTTCTATCTGCATTAATCAGCATCTTCAATAATAGTCAGGCAACTTGATCCTTTTCATTTCATTTCATTTTAAATTCTTTATACACTTTATACACTTATTAATCCCGGAGGGGGGGGGGGGTTAACTTAAGCTCTCCATGGTATGGGGTTGTGCCATTTTTAGGGTACCTTTTTTGTCATGGAGTCAAGATTCATGGGTATGGTTTTCAACGATTTTTTACATTATCTGAATTTATGGGTATGATTTTTTGTAAAACTTCATGTATTGGTCAACCATACTTGCTTTTCCGGATTTATGGGTATACTTTTCAGAATTTTTTCCGGATTTATGGGTGGTAGCTTTACGCTTTGAATCACACATCCCCGTATCATGGAAATTTAAGTTACCCCCCCCCCCTGGGAACTTGTTAAAATATGGCACCATACAAAGAAAGTGTTCCCCCGTTCAATTCTGTGTAAAATAACAGGTTTTGTACTTTGCCTTGAACGGAAACCAGTCTTGAGAGAACATGATGCACAACAGTTAGCCACAAAAGTTCTTCAAAGGTTCATCTGGTAAGAGTTTGTATCAAAATTAAAGGTCACAAGGTGTGACGAATTCCCAGAAGCAATGCTGATCCCATGCTTTTTGGTATTTGTAAGAATGAGCATCCTCAAGCAGCTATCTTATGCTGTGTTGGTCTTGAATGTCAATGGTAAAAGAAGCAAATACTGATCCAATGCTGTGCACACTGTTACAAGAATGTCAATTAGTTAATTTGCAGATAGTGATCCAATGCTGTATTGACCCAAACCAGTTTAAATCGTCACATGGCTGTCACAAATTAATAACTTGCCTTTCATTCCTGCAACCAAATACATGAGATAAGCATAAATGTAGGACATCTATCTATGCAGGGTCATGTGTGGCAACATTAAAGGTGCCTTTGCAACCAGCATGATCTGTGAATACATACAATTTTGATTAACTTCTCAGATTTGCCACACATGGATTTGTCATAATTATTACCTTAGATTTGTCTTGAAATGAAATATTATTAGCAATGGATGATTATCGTTGCAATTCTTCCTCTTCGCACCTTTTCCTGCCAATACACTGATTTAATACACCCTTGGTGGGCTTTGTGATCTCTTTGCTATGGCCATTTTTACGGTCCCCAAAAAGACCACCAATAAAAAAAGCTGGCACACGCATGGCTGGTTGCAAAGGCCAATTTAAGTACACATTGTGACTACTAAGTAGACAACAAAAATATACCACAAGAAAAATTTGTGCAACAGAAGGGGAAAACTTAATCAAGATGCGAATAAAAATTCTGTCAGATGCATAAAATAAAAGATCCTTTCAATGGTCATGGGGTAAATTCAAAATACTCCTGCAAAGCCAAGGCTCCCCAAGAGCAAAAGCAAACAAGGAAATACTTGTAACACTAATGCAGGTATCATTAGGCCTAATAGTAAATACCACAGCTCCTTCCAATTCGCCATCTTAACTTTGAACAATGGTTCCTTATCCACCTCCTGTCGGTGGCAAGCAATACTTCCTGCTGTTTATTCGTGAAAGCGTGAGCAACGCCTAGGCCCTCCTCGTCGAAGAAGTCTTCCTGCCACTTCTGAAACCTGTCCGCTGCAGAACAGTAAATGGTGAAAGCAACAGAGAGGACAAAAAGAAATCCCCTCATATTTGCTATGAAATGAGGTATAAAAAACGATTCCATACTTACCAGAATCAGTGAAATTTTCCTTCTTCTTCATACGAAACGTGTGCCAGCTTCTCTCCCAAAATCCTCGACACTACGCCAGTCGCAGTTATCCAGTTACAAAAGCACGATGCTACACAGCCTGTTGTTGTAGTTGTTCAAAAAATACTCCACTGTCCACCCTCGATCAAATCTCTCTAGAAGACTGCTTGCGCATGCGCGCTTCGCAGCAATAAAGATTTTCGCTTCGTTTTGAAGATCTCAAAGTCAGCATTTTCTTCAAGCTCACAATAAAATAACCGAAACTTATATCTCATACTGTTATAGCTTATAGTTTGAACTGACAATACAAGAACAGCCTACATAGGGAAATTGATAGTAACATTGATAACAGAGAGATTATACGCATCGTTGCAACTGTGTTCAAGAAAGATTGAAAATTTTCAATCATCTTATGAATGTAAACAAAAGAAATATACCTTTCTCTCGATAAAATTGCAGCTGCCCAGGGATGATTAGAACAATATGAAATATATAGATCTTTCATCTGAAACAACAACAACAACAAAGACATGAAGAATTGATCGTAGCTTTGTGCTATAATCCCTTGATATCGTCTTGCAAAATGAAAGAAAAAGACAGACGAGCAGATATGAAATTCAAGTCATAAAATTGTTTTACCAAAACGCCGACAGCGCAAAGGAAACTAAATTCTGTCTCATATTAGATGTCACTCCCGCGAATAAAAACAATTAAAGTGTTTGCATGACTAATTTTGCGTAATCGCAAATCTCACATAACATTAAGATGGACATTAGTTCGCACTTGAGTTCTTCGTATCATCTTGATGAAAAACAATTGACAAAAGATTCGCTCAGGACTAAACTAACAGCGGAAATTTACAGTTACCTCTTGTAGAAGTCTTAAAAATTCTGCTCCAATTTCCTGACGCTCTAAGTCTTCACTGAAAAGTGGAAGAAAGATACCTTAATCATTGGATTCACCTTTGCTTAGCAAATAGCAAGAGCAAAATAACTGAATTATAAGATGGTGGTTCTGAGTCTTTCTTCGGTTCGGGAGAAAGTTCCATTTCAATTCATCAATTTATCAATTCATCAATTAATTCTGAGATTCATAAGATCATGCCAAGTTTGAAATGAGATGCATCGCTGCGTAGGAGCTCAAGCGCGAAAAACAGTTTGAACTATAATTGAATAATGGCGGTATTCAATCCTTGTTGTGACGAGAGCAAAACCAAGGTAAGGCAACTTTATCAATCATTTCTCGCAATCCCATGGAAGAGAAACAACACAGTGGACAAGGTCATAATATTGGCCACATCAAAGATGCATTATTGCCCATGGATGTATACTGCCTTCAATATAGATTGAGACTTACATCTACTGGTTTGCTCCTGTTATAAAGGAATGAAAAAGTTTGAAATCTTTATTTCAAAGGATGTTGAATTTAAAAGGAAGATATCAAAGAACACATAAAAAAATCAAACTTACAGTGATTGGTCTGTTAGTCCTTTCAATAAATGTTGATGGAATTCCACAATTTCGTCATAGTTTCCACACAAGGTGTTCAAATCTGATTGTACCAGTCTGAAGTACAAAGATTACAATAAACAAGTCAGCATTTACAAACTGCACTTAAGAACATTGACAATCTGTGAATTGTTGTGCAGCAAGGGAAATAACGATGAAAAGAATTCGCTTTGTCTATCATTATACTACAATACGGTATGAGAAATATAGTATTACTAATATGACATAACTTACATGTCTGAATTCTGAAGAGGACCAATGTATTTTTCATGGTAACCCTAAAGATGGAAATATAAAATTGTAAACATCTATGCAGCACACAAGAAACTTGAAAGGTTAAACAGCAGTGGGCAGTAGTTACATAGAGGAGTATGCAAGCAATAATGAGAACAAACAAACAAACAAACAAAGTCACAAATGACACAGGCAGCAACGAACTCGACAAAGAAGCACTTTTTATCGATTTAGACACGCACAAATCGTACAGATGGATATAGATCAAACAAACATTTCTTGTCATCTGAAACTAAACATCATATCGCACTTACAGGCCATCACATGTCAGTAGGCAACGTCTATCAAACGCTACCTACACTTACATAAAGTGATAAACATAAAAGAAGAAAATCACTACCTTCAGCTCATTCATGTGCGCCTCCTCAACGTCAATGATGTTCTTTACAACCATATCGCATATCGCACTTACAGGCCATCACATGTCAGTAGGCAACGTCTATCAAACGCTACCTACACTTACATAAAGTGATAAACATAAAAGAAGCAAATCACTACCTTCAGCTCATTCATGTGCGCCTCCTCAACGTCAATGATGTTCTTTACAACCATATCGCACTTACAGGCCATCACATGTCAGTAGGTAACGTCTATCAAACGCTACCTACACTTACATAAAGTGATAAACATAAAAGAAGCAAATCACTACCTTCAGCTCATTCATGTGCGCCTCCTCAACGTCAATGATGTTCTTTACAACCATATCGCATATCGCACTTACAGGCCATCACATGTCAGTAGGCAACGTCTATCAAACGCTACCTACACTTACATAAAGTGATAAACATAAAAGAAGAAAATCACTACCTTAAGCTCATTCATGTGCGCCTCCTCAACGTCAATGATGTTCTTTACAACCATATCGCACTTACAGGCCATCACAGGTCAGTAGGTAACGTCTATCAAACGCTACCTACACTTACACACGCCCGACAACACCTTTCTCGAGGAGTTCAGCCTCGCTTTGATGCCCCTATACAAATGTATAGGAAAATGACCGGAAGTGAATATTTTCGTCGACTTTGAAATCTTCTTGCAGTGATGCGGTGTGATTTTTCCGCATTAAATTAATCTTAGAAGGTAGTGAATTTATCTAAGAAATGTTTAAAACTAAAATCGTTTTGATTTAAACTTCCTGGTAAACTCCACGCAATTTGACAGGAGTGATGGTCTTATTTTAAGAGATTTTCATCCGTATTTGGGCAAATTTTTCGAATTCATTGTTTTTGGTGACGTAAGCAGCGCCTTGAAAACCATGACATTTAGAAAATGCCGTAGATCGTAGAAATTGTTTTGAAGCGGCGTGGTCTGCTTGCTGCTTGCTTTCAAGAAAACTTTTTAATTCTGAACGAAACGAAGCAATAAACCAATATGCAGAGCACTAGCGATCCTTTTACTGCCAGTGAAGGACAAGAGATGCTTTCATGTTTTCAAATAAGTCTCCAACCCGCCAGAAAGAAAGAGACAAGAAGAAGCAGCTTCCAACGAAAGAACTCGGCTATTTGTGGATCAAGAACTAAAATCGTTTTGTTTATGATGGCAGATGTCTTTGATGGACAAATGGATAGCAAATTATAGAAAATATGTTATTTGTACTGGGCAAGTTCCTGTCAATGATGGAGCAACTCAATGCAGTCTGGAAATCTTCTCTTGTTGGCTCTAAAAACTCACAGACAAGGAAGATAGGGAAGGATGCTGTCTATCGAAATTGCAATGACTATTTCTGAATGGACAACGGCAATAACTGCTTTTTGGTAATTTTCAGAAACTCATGAATAAGCATGGCAGCAGGGGCTACAGGGTGAAACGGACGAGCTTTGTCTTTGTCTTTGCAAACAATTGTCTTTGCAGATCAAATTCAGAATAAGGTTCAAACTGTTTCAGAATTGGTAGCATTAAAATTTCAATTTTGTGATGATTCAATTGCTATTATCTTACCATCTTCCTATTATCAGAGTAGAATCATCAGAGTATCAATTATTGGATTGCTCAAATTTTTTGATATATCATAATATTGTTTTTCATTGAATGCTTTGTCCATTAGTTTTGCATCAGTCTTCAGGCATTGGAAAAGCAAGAATTGCAGTCTTTTGTGGTTGTTGTCAAATGCTGCTTCAAGGTTGGGCTTGATTGGTAAAGGATAATCTTGTTCTGTTTGGGTCCTAAAATAAAACAGAGACAATATTATTTCCTCCTACTAAAACTGTTTGCTGCATAGCGAATTTCACTTTGTCTCATAGAGAATTGCGTGTACAAAAAAGAGCAGCAAACCAAAATAGGAGATGTCTTTGCAAACTTAAATCAGAGCAGCAATACCCTGCTCAAGAAAAAGAAAACAGATTTAAGGGCAAATAATTGCAGTAAACTATCGTATTTATAGGCAAAATAATCAAAGCTGATAATTTTTTGTACAAGGTAGCCTTGATAACATTGTTTTAGTAAGCAAATCTCCTATTTCTAGGTCAGAGCTTCCCCATTAGTCTTGATGAAAATGAGCAACAATGCAACTTTATGTTTGTTTACAGTTAGGCCAAACCCGATGAAAAGTTCTCTGAGAGCGAAGTCAAAGTTTTGTTATTATTCTCATTGCTCTGGTGGCCAAAACAGCTAGCAAGTACTCTAAAATACTTTCATTTCTGAAAACATCAGATTAAGATCGAAAGTGATGCATTCAACCAGGGTTAACGTTTGTTTTCTGACTAAAAAGCAGACAAGTTTGTAAAAGGAAGCACGTAAAGTTAACGCAGATTAAATAGTCATGGCTCTCGAGGAAAAATTGCCTTTGAAAATTGTGGGAAACCGGCAAAGGCTACAGCAAAACAGGCAACATTCCTAGAAACAAGATGCTTACAGCTATTGCGTTATATCTCCAAAATGAGAATTCCTGTCTTAGTTTAGAAAATATTGGAGTTTGAAAAAATTTCGGTTAAATTTAGGCCAACAAAAGTTCATTTTCTTGAAACTGCAAGCCGAAGTTGAAGACGAGAAAAAGACAAGTTTATTTCGTCAACAATTGGCGAAAGGTGGCAAAATAGGACAAAACGACATCGAGGAATCCAAAACTTTCAACAAAATTTCCCTAAAACAAAGGACAAACGTTAAATTTATGATAAAGTCTGCTTACCTGCTGTGCTGAATCCCGAGTTTGTCAACGGAGTTGTCCATGGCCTTTGAAAATATGAAAAACCAAGGAGCTCTGAGTCCAAAATGCTAAAAGAACTTGAAAGAGCGAAGATACAGCTATTGCGTTATATCTCGATATTTTGCTTTGGGACACTTGGGACGCCTGCTGACGCCATTTATCACAAAATTTTACTTTCGCGCCACAGCTTTCTTGCAAGAGAGGCCGGAAGTGACGTCAGAATTCAGGCTTGTTGTTGTCGGGCGTGTTACATAAAGTGATAAACATAAAAGAAGAAAATCACTACCTTCAGCTCATTCATGTGCGCCTCCTCAACGTCAATGATGTTCTTTACAACCATATCGCACTTACAGGCCATCACATGTCAGTAGGCAACGTCTATCAAACGCTACCTACACTTACATAAAGTGATAAACATAAAAGAAGAAAATCACTACCTTAAGCTCATTCATGTGCGCCTCCTCAACGTCAATGATGTTCTTTACAACCATATCGCATTTACAGGCCATCACATGTCAGTAGGTAACGTCTATCAAACGCTACCTACACTTACATAAGTGATAAACATAAAAGAAGAAAATCACTACCTTAAGCTCATTCATATGCGCCTCCTCAACGTCAATGATGTTCTTTACAACCATATCGCACTTACAGGCCATCACATGTCAGTAGGCAACGTCTATCAAACGCTACCTACACTTACATAACGTGATAAACATAAAAGAAGAAAATCACTACCTTCAGCTCAATCATGTGCGCCTCCTCAACGTCAATGATGTTCTTTACAACCATATCGCACTTACAGGCCATCACATGTCAGTAGGTGACGTCTATCAAACGCTACCTACACTTACATAAAGTGATAAACATAAAAGAAGAAAATCACTACCTTCAGCTCATTCATGTGCGCCTCCTCAACGTCAATGATGTTCTTTACAACCATATCGCATATCGCACTTACAGGCCATCACATGTCAGTAGGCAACGTCTATCAAACGCTACCTACACTTACATAAAGTGATAAACATAAAAGAAGCAAATCACTACCTTCAGCTCATTCATGTGCGCCTCCTCAACGTCAATGATGTTCTTTACAACCATATCGCACTTACAGGCCATCACATGTCAGTAGGTAACGTCTATCAAACGCTACCTACACTTACATAAAGTGATAAACATAAAAGAAGAAAATCACTACCTTCAGCTCATTCATGTGCGCCTCCTCAACGTCAATGATGTTCTTTACAACCATATCGCACTTACAGGCCATCACATGTCAGTAGGTAACGTCTATCAAACGCTACCTACACTTACATAAAGTGATAAACATAAAAGAAGAAAATCACTACCTTAAGCTCATTCATGTGCGCCTCCTCAACGTCAATGATGTTCTTTACAACCATATCGCACTTACAGGCCATCACATGTCAGTAGGCAACGTCTATCAAACGCTACCTACACTTACATAAAGTGATAAACATAAAAGAAGCAAATCACTACCTTCAGCTCATTCATGTGCGCCTCCTCAACGTCAATGATGTTCTTTACAACCATATCGCATATCGCACTTACAGGCCATCACATGTCAGTAGGCAACGTCTATCAAACGCTACCTACACTTACATAAAGTGATAAACATAAAAGAAGAAAATCACTACCTTCAGCTCATTCATGTGCGCCTCCTCAACGTCAATGATGTTCTTTACAACCTGAAATAAAATGAAAAAAACATGAATATTCCTTCAGCTTTGCTGACTGTCCTCCATCCTTCCATTGTGTCGATAACAATACAGTAATCACCCTCGTATAAGAAACTACAACTTTTCATTATGTACCTAATAGCCAATTACAAACAGTAGGGAGGGATGGGATTTAAACTTTAACAGCCAACTGAGACAAAAATGAACTTAAAGGGTCTGTTTCATCCAGCATGCCTTGCATGGCCCATGAAAATGACGACAACAAAGGCTCGTGCAAGAGATGGCACGTGCAATGCATGCTGGATGAAACAGACCCTTTAATAACGAGAATCAAAAATCATCAAACTGAAACAGGTTCTTAATTACAAGGTTAATTGCAAGTTAGGAAAAAAGCCTCTAGGTTCTTATTTTGTAGGTTCTTTTCTTATCTGTGGCAATTTACTGTACAGAGCACGTGACGAATAAAACAGTATTAGAATTAGCCAAAACAAAAGATCCCTCAAATTGGAAATAAAGCAGAGGAAAATGAGATACTTTGGGCACAAAATCAGAGCAGATAAAACACAAATACACTATTGACAGGAAAAATAGAGGGCAAACGGGGGAGAGGACGTCCAAGGCGAACATGGGTCAATGACATCGAACAGTGGACGCAAAGGAGCATGGGCAAATGCGTGAGAGAAGCACACAACACAGAACAATAGAGACATCTATCCGCAAATCTCCCATTGGTAGTCGTAACCAACAGAAGTAACAGGTGACATGCAATAAAGCATTTACTTTTTCAAATGCCATTTTCAATGTGGCACAAACAACCACACCAACACGGTAAACTTTATTGTTGAATGGGTGTTGAAAAGATAAAGAGTGATATTTGATGCACAAACCAATGAATAATTCATTCGATTTTGAGCGACAACAGGTGTCGTACTTAAAACAAGTGTAACTGTTTGTTTAATTACATTTTGTATACAAATTTTCGCTAACTTTTTCAATTTTATCTATCTTTCTCGAACGTCAATGAACGTGGTGTGATATGAGTGTAAACAACATTAGCTGAATTCATCCAATCTTTCCACAGGTATTATCTTTCTGCCCGTAGTTTCAGTTATCCTTGGAAGGAATTTGGATGTGTTGACTGATTGATTGATTGATTGATTGATTGGCTGATCGATGGAGTGAATGATTGATTGATTGATTGACAGGTTCACGTGGCCTGTTAACAACCAACAAAAGCAACATAACGTTGGCCTGGAAGTATGTCTTTCCGATAAACCCGGTACAATAATGAAATGGCTCACCAAATTATGATTTGCTTTGTGTGATTCCGGGATCGGTTCAGGAACAAAATTTTCTTTATCAAATTCTTCTGGTCCTGCGAAAAAATGAATCGGTATTTCAGAATGCTAAAAGGGAAATCCGCAATGTTGCCTGAATACTTGAAAAAGAAAATGGAAGTCATTATCTGGAAGCAAAACTGCTGTCGCTATTTCATTTGCATAGCAGTTAATAACATTCCCCCTTCGAATAAACTGCCCTAAATCATTGTTATAAACAGAAACCAAACCTATTTCTCTGCAGCTACAACAATACATATAGTGTAAATTTTTAACAGAAATCTAAAGTTCTTATGTGCAGTTAACGCCCGGAATCTATTGTCAATTCTGAATAAACTAAAAAACTCATCTCAACCTCTGATATCAATCTTTTTAATAAAACCGAAGTATCTATCTGCAGCTAACCCCCTAAATATGTGCTCAGCGTTGACATTACAGCAAAGTATTCAAATCAGACAAGTAACCCCCTAAACCACCTGCAACCCTGCAATAATTTCAACGCATCTTTCTATTTAGTCTTCACACCAACATTAAACATTCTGACAAGTTGCAAGTCTCAAGATGGACGCTGTTTTCCATGCAATAACGTTCCACATTTTTCCCTCACTTATTTCGTGTCAGGTGTTCTCCACTGGAACATTTTATGCTCTGACGGCCAGACAATACGATGAAATGCACGGTGGTGATAACACGATGACATTAAACGAGGATTTCTTCAAATGCGGTGCACGACAATCGTGTTCTGATGTCATCAAAACGAAGGAAATTGACGAGAATCGTGTAACTGAAGAACAAAACGTTTGGAAGAAAACTGCAATGAATTCTTATGATCCCAGAAAGAGTAAGTAAAATCAAAATCTTTTCAAAAACAAAGTTAAACTTTCCTCTATTTAACGAGCTTCTAATTCTTTACTGGATCCAATCAATATTACCAGCCTATAATATCTGAGAATTTAGGGGCGATCATAAAATAAATCAAATATTTCGTCGAATAAATCATTTGGCTCTTTAGAAGTAGTTCATGATTTACTTGCGACTGAAATTTAAACTCAATACGATTGTCACTCTCAAAAATAGATTTTAAAAGTCAATGGTACGCAGATCATGGACCAGAATCGAATGTGAAATTCTCGTTCCCATACAAACCCCAACCCCAACCCCAACCCCATACCAACATTGTCCTTATCTCTGCGTCTGAAAGATAACCGATTTCACCAAACAAAATTTTCGCATCTAAGTTAGCCTATGACTGATAGGTTACAAATTTAGTTTTGAATATCGGCTACGTAATTTTTATCCCACAGCCCGCCAAACAGGATATTTTTCTATTCAACCGGTAGATGCAAATACATTACGGGTATTGTTTTACGGAGCGAAACTGTGCTGAGCGAAACCTCCCAAAACTCAAGGTGCATGTTGAGAGTGATTTAGTACTATAGCGAAGCAAAGGTGTGTGCTTGGAATGAGCTGAAAATGTTTAATTTTAGGCTGCAGGTCCTTGCATGATGATTTGAAGATCACTGAAAGTGGAAGCCATTATATTCACCCAGATGGCAACAAAAATGGAATCAAAGTTTACTGTGACATGACATCGGAAGGTGGGCCTTGGATGGTCATCCAACGACATACAAATAACTCAGTGAATTTCAATGTTCCATGGAAGGAATTCAAAGCTGGAATAGGAAACTCATCTGATGCAAACTTCTTTATTGGTCTTGAAAATGTACACAGACTGACATTGCCAGGAAAGAAAGCTACACTACGAATTGACTTGAAGCACCTCAAACACAACGATACAGTGTATCATGCTGAGTACAGTACATTTGAGGTCGCCAACGAAGATGATCATTATCGCTTGACAATTGTCGGATACACAGGTAACATTTGCTTTAGCAGAACGACGCAGTTGAACCTCAGAGTTTGCACTGAATAAATAAATACTTATTTCAATTTTAGCCGATTAAGTCTCGGGGTGGGGAGATATTTCAAACTGCCGAGCCTAACCTTAAAAATATCTGCACTGCAAAAATTGCTCAGAGCGAGCGAAGAGCTGACATTCATTGCTAAGAACTGGAGTTAACAAACAGGCAAATAAACACTGCTTAATCATATATCATATATAAATCATAATCTATTCCAATTATATCTAGCCTCTTTAACAAACCATCACAGCTATACCCCATTTTCAATATACCATTGCGCGGTCCAATGTTAAGGCGCTCAAAGCCTTCATGGAATCGCATAGGTCTTGTTTTTACAACAAAACACTAGCTTCGACAACTTAAAATTTAAATTTGAAAACTTTTACTTCAGGAACTGCTGGCGGGAATTCTATGAATGCACACAACGGAATGCCTTTCACAACGACAGATCGGGACAATGATCAAAGAAATAACACAAACTGCGCTGTATCAAAAAAAGGAGGCTGGTGGTACAGGAGAAGCACAAATTCGCAGGCAAGATGCGAAAATGCTAACCTTTTTGCCTGGCCTATGAGTTGGAGGCGCCTAAACAAGGGTGAACGTGGTAACATCATTTTTTCAGAGATGAAAATCAAGTACCACTAACAACACCGTATATCTTAGTATTTAGTCTTGCTGTTTACTGGGTGAGTCAATAAAAAGAACCCCCGTTTGAAAGGTCACGGCTCCCTGGATATCAAGACGAAGATATCGGCAAATATATAGTTCAATGGTAGAGATGTTCAAATCCATTTTGAAATTCACCTGACTGAAATCGGCCACTCCGTTCTGAAGTTATGAGGGATTTTCTCTAGAAAGCCTCTTCAAGAAACCTTCAAAACGTGCCCAAAAAACGAACAAATTTCCTTAACATTTCTGCGTTACGCGGGCCTTACAGCAATGACTTCTGCAAGATTTAGCACAAGCTATCCTCTTGGGTGGATGACAAGTCTTCTGGCATGAATAACCTTTTCAGGGGGATTCCATTCTCCCAAGAGGACAAAATACATGAATACATGTGACTGTCATCATTTTTAGGAAAGAAAACAAAGGAGAATCTGCTCATCATTTTCACTCGTTTTTGGAAGAGGCTTTCTTCAGAAATTCTCCCATATCCACGGAAACGAATGGTCGATTAAAGCCGGGTAAATTACTGAGCCTAATTGAGCATATTGGCAATAAAACAAGACAGTTTTCAATATTATTGCTTTGATATTCATGGAGTAGTGGCATTTCAAACGGGAATTCCTTGTCGACTCACCCAGTAAAAATAGACAAAATCAGCTAAATATTTGTTTACATCTATTTTAAGTCAAGTGATCAACCTCTTGATAAAATATCTTTAGAAGTCTTTAGGATATTTCGCACCATGAAACTTGTCCCATGATTGCATTATTTCTTACACTAAAATCATGTAGCTCATACCTTAACACCCAAAGGTGGCTTTTTAACAAGTATTTCTATCCGTTTTTAAAGTGGCGTTGTCTCCCTACAATTTAAAGGAATTGAGTCCATATAAATAGCTGAGCGTTAACGCTATCCTGGATTTTTGCTGACAAACCGCTGACGGCCCTTTGTTATCGCACAATAATGCTAAAGTCATTAGCAGTGGAGACTAAAGGCTTCTTAATCCTTGCATTATCCTCGGGAATTTCTTTGGCTTAATTTCAATAGCGATTAAATCACAATTTTTGTTTTATGATTGAAAAGAAGTTGATATTCATGAGCGCGCTATTTATGCGGACTCAATGCCTTAATATTAAAGGTGTCTGAAAATCTAAAACGGAAACAATGGATCCACAGTGCAGTGGTTAAACTGAGCAGCCCGTAGAAAAATTCAACTCAAGTAAAACATTTCTATCAGTTCAGCTATTACAGTGTGGATCAAGGGCGCCTAGGTCAAGATGACGTATGGATAACTTTATGGTTTCAAATTCCGGTGTTGATGTAATACGAGATGAACTGTTCTACGAGATGACCACAGGGAACCAGACAGCATGATTTTTCATTGGTCAACACTAACAGATGTGAGAGTTTGAAAATCCCTGTAACTATGTACACGGATTAACAGGACACCAATTACTCTGTGTATTGGGTCACGAAAACAGTACTGGGAATAAACACAGTTCTTACAAGGTAGGCACCCTCGTTTGGATCCATGATTTCCGATCAGGCTAAATTTAATTTCCAGATAATCTGAAATTTTAGCGTACCGGTAAAGGATCCAAGGTAATAATGGCTATGTTAAGAATAGTATTACGATCGTCTGTGGTCAGGGAAAGTTGAAATAACTAGCAACTGTTTCGGTCACTCAAGACGATTGTCAATAACAGACAAGCTAAACAAACATGTTATCAATTTTTTGCTTATTCGTTAGAATAAATATTGAGTCACTTTGCATCAATTCTTGTCAGATTTTAAATTGGCAAAATCAAGTGACGGTGATCAAACACTCAATTGAACAAGTTTTTGTTCACTAAAAATAAGTTTTTTTCGTAGTATTTACCTTCTTGCTATTGCCATCCTTTCTCAGACATAAGTTAATTATATTTGTACCACAGTCTTTATGATATACTATAACATGTTCTCATTGTTTGCATTAACGTATTCTTGCTTCGTGCCTTGAACTTGAACTATGTTTTTATTAGTATTTACACGCCTGAAAATTCCTTGAACATATTGGATGTGGCACACCTCCACAAGGATACTTGTGTGCGTTTCGCAATAATCTTACTAGGCTGTCCGAAAGAAAAACAGTCATCTTTATGCTAAGATTTGACTCAAACCTCTCCAAACAGCTGATCACAATAAAAATTTACCGTTGTATTCAACTTGATTTCAAAACTGATGGAGGTTATTTCGGGTGTGGTTAAAGATATTTTCAATTGCAATTTTTAAGAGTATTGTTTATTCAGCTGTAATTTTTGTTGCATTTTAATCAAATAAATACCATAAACATAGCTGCAACTTTTGTTGTTTTTAATCGCTACTGGTTCTGTGCCTGCGCATATAAACTGCATATCCTATTGTAAGAACCGATCGCTCTTGCATTCTGTCATACTGCCCAAAGTGAGACTCTGATAAACGACTTGGTTTGCGTCTGTCATCGTTAGAGATCTGCTGTGATTAAATTGATGGATGCCTCAATTAAATTTTGATGATCTATATCTTTTAACGCACCTTAATTAAATACCTCTCAACTTCGATATTCCTGCTACTTTATTATGACGGGGATTTGAATGGTGGAGATATTTTATCAATGGATA
The DNA here is from genome assembly GCA_039566865.1 of Aurelia coerulea. Classification (NCBI taxonomy): domain Eukaryota; kingdom Metazoa; phylum Cnidaria; class Scyphozoa; order Semaeostomeae; family Ulmaridae; genus Aurelia; species Aurelia coerulea. The sequence goes on along the minus strand of CM076946.1, from coordinate 624,500 downwards.
TAAAAAATGAAGCATCTCCCTATCCCATTCCTCATCAAACTCTACACCAGTTGTAACATATTCAATGATGGAGATTGTTCTCTGTTCCTATCAAGCTCCAAACCATTCGCTTTGAGTTCTTTTTTGTAGTCACAATCAAAACTAAGACCCGTCATTTGCTCCGAAAAGAAGCTATAACTAACATGCAAAACAGACCCTTTCCTGCAAAACTTGTTACCAAAACCACAAGGCTTAAAGAAAAAGGAGGTGACGCACTGCCAAGGGAATAAACAAGGAAATTGCAAGGAGATCTAGAATATTAAAGCAGACATCGCTGTTACAAAAAAGTTCCCTTGGAGATTCGTTCCTTAAACTCTGTTGTTCCATATAGATCAAAACTGCGTATTAACGATTTCTTGTTATGAGTTATATATTCTCGTAAAAACGATTTCTTGTAAATATTCTTGTAATTGTCTCGACCAGCTTTACATTCCTTTTATTGCATTTCTATTTTAAGAGGAGCCTTGTAGATAACAGTTCCTTTTCGTACTGATAAGGATTTACCCTGTATCAACATGTAGATTATTATCATCATTATCATACCTGGCAAAACATCTTTAACATAAGCACTTGGAAACCATCCAATTTTTCCATCTCTTGTTCCTTCCCACCAACCTCCATCAACTACCTATCAAACAAAGCAGAAGAATTACTTGATAGAATCATTCTATTCTTCCTCCTGAAGGTTTGGTTGAGAAACAATAAATAAGATCTAATAGCTGTTTACTCTATTTAAGTCAATAATGGAAAGCATAATTCAAAGTACCCGATGAGTAAAAAAAAGACTCCCTGTTTGGAAGGCCACTGCTCCCTGGATATCAAAGCAGTAATATTGAAAACTGTCTTGTTTTATTGCCAATATGTTCAATTAGGGGTTCAGTAATTTATCTGGCTTTGATCAACCATTCCTTCCGGTGGATATGGGAGATTTTCTGCACAAAGCCCCGTCCAAAAACCTGCAAAAACGAGTGAAAACAATGAGCAAATTTTCCTTGGTTTTCCTTCCTAAAATGATAACACTCACATGTATCCATGTATTTTGTCCTCTTGGGAGAATGGAATCCCCTGAATAGGTTATTCATGCAGGGGAGGAAGACTTGTCATGCTCCCAAGAGGATATCATGTGCTAAATCTTGCCGTAAGGCCCACGTATGACAGCAATGTTAGGGAAATTTGTTCGTGATTTTGGGCACATTCTAAAGGTTTCTGAGGCTTTCTCAAGAGAATCCCTCATAATTTCAGTCAGGTAAATTTTAAAATGGATTCAAACATGTCTACCATTAAACTATATATTTGCTGATATCATGGTCTTGATATCCAGGAGCCGTGACCTTTCAGATGGGGATTCTTTTCATTGACTCACCTGGTATAAGACTGTTTTACACAATTTCCTGATCTGCAATACAAATGCTTTGCACAAAACATCCTCTGAAAACTCGTATATTGAACTGTGAGAAGGTATGGTTCTATGCTCTACATAAAAAGTGTGATCAGCATGAAAAAACCCTGGTTGTTTTAAAATTTTAAAAGACTAATTCTCCTGGATTTTGAGGGTGAGATGCTGATGATAAAATTACCTTTAATCAACGGCTAATGGTTTTTATTGATCTGAGAGGCCTTCTGGATATTCTATTTTTAAATAGACAAGTCAAAATTTAAACATAAAGCATATAGTTACAACTATGTATGAACTAACTTCTCTCATATATATACATCTAAGTTGAAGACAATTCAATAGACCTTTTAGCTATTCTACAAAAGAGCTTGGATCAAGCGTTATTCTTATACATTTTCATATGCGACCTTTGATCGAGTGGCATTCAAACTTCTATCACTATTGTGCACATTCAAAAATTCTACAAAATGTTGTTCGATTCTGATTTTTTTCAGAATAGCTAAAAGGTCTATTGAAAAAATTGAAATAAAATCACTTAGAAATGAGGTACATTTACAAGAAAGAAAATTGAAAAAATCAATCATACCTTGGATATGACAACGATATCTCCTTTGTTGAAAGAAAGCTAAAAATCAAAAAAGCAAAGTAAGATTTTGAACAAGAAAAATGATGCTCCTTGCCACTTGTAAGATAAAAGATGTTGTCTCTAATACTTGAATGACATACAAAAAAGTAAAGCATACAGTGAATGATGAAGAAGAAGGACAACAACAACATCTACAGAGAGCAGGCATCAAGTTGATCTTTTGCGCTTTTTTCATTTATTCAGTTATCTGCTGACTAGTTTTGCCCACAAGGCCATCTTGAGAGCAAAAAGTAAAGTATATATATATACCAGCAGGACTCTCTTCTCTCCTGAAGAGCAAACAATCAAACATTCTAAAATTGTGAACTTGACTTTGATTGTCTAAACAAGACAGAAGGAACAGACTAGTTACATAGGGGTTACATACCTCATCTTCATCTTGGCCTGTGTAAGAAAACGTGCCTTGGACAAAATGAACATCATCAAGTACCTCTGCCAGACCCTGTTGTAACGAAAATTTAAGGAATCAAATAAAACTACAATTCTCTGATCTGTTGAAATAGCTGCTTCTTATTCAGTTCATCTGTTCATCAATATTCCACAAGACAGGTCAGTCAAGGTGATCTATACTTATTTAAAAAAAACAGTCTTTAATATGGTCTAAAGTGGATTTGATATATTGGTGCTAAACTTTGGAACTCTCAGTCATCATATTTAAAACTGATTGTTTTCATGATATCATGGACAATTAATTTTTGAGTTGAAAAACATTTTTTGTAAAAATATCCATATTACAGAAGCATGAAAAGTACTATCAAATAATGCGAATCTTAGAAATTTATAGGATAGAAATATTTATGAAAAAATTCTTAAGCATTAAAACTGTAGGAACATTGAAAATTTTTGTTTTGGATGAGCTATCCTCAGTTTCATGAATCTTTACAAACCTTTGCCATCCTTGCTGTTTGTGTTCTGCACAATTATTCTGCCCCCTCAAGGATCCTCTTCAACATTTGATGGATTGTCGGCTTTTCCTTGAGAAACAAAAAGAACTATCTAAGTTTGAATTTTGTACACAAAAAGGATTCCAATATATCTACATCATTATCAATGCCACTAAAATAGAGGAATATTTTATAAAAAGCTAAAACAGTATAAGGGGAATAACAACCACAAAAGGAAGCCACAAAAATAAAATGACGTCAACACGAAAAAGAACCCAAAAACCGAAAGACATTTCATTGAACGGATAACCACCTATTGCAACCATAACAAAACCTTTGCATCATTGCATTCCTTGGGGGTGTAATCCTTCTGAGTTGTGATGTATTTTAATAAAACTTTGAAACTTTATGCAATTTTTTGAACAGGTAACTCGTTCACTTTGAAATGTATCTAAAAAAATTACATTGATGAAAGTCAACTTATATGTTACAATGTGCACTTATGTGGGAACACAAGTAAACTTGTCATACTTGGGGTATGTAAAGCAATGAAAATGAAAACTATAAGGCTTTCTGAATCATGCTGAGGGGATAGAATAATTCATTTTCTGAACACTTTCATCACTATATACATACATATCAATCAGCGCATTTACCAATATTGCTACTTCAAAATCCAGAGAACAACTGACTTTCAAACCTGCAGTGGCATAACTGACATAAGCTCTTAAGCCCTGGCAAAACGACTGGACTTTTGCACTGAACATTCACTGGACATTGCTAGCCTTGTTCAGTGTCTGAACATCAAGAAAATTTAGGTTGTGGCAAAACGACTGAACATTGTCCAGTGAACATTTGCTGGGCAACAGAAATACGCAAAGTTTTTTGGATCGAGAATTCAGTTTGGGAAATTTTGGGCATACTCAACAGAGCACCAGGGAGCTAGAAATATTCTTTTCACTTTGTTTGTGGCTTTATTCACGTCGTTCATTCTGCCTTCTAAATTCTGAATGAGAAAGTTTTTTCACATGAGGTAAGATGGGTCGTAAACAAAACGATTGCCAGCCATGATTTTGACCATTCAATTCCAAGATAAAAACGGAAGAAAAGCCATAGAAACGCAAGGCAATGGGTAAAGATACTATGAATGAATGAGAATGTTGTAAATAACACGAAGGAGTTGACAGTGGAGGACAGTTTAGCTTGGAATGAAAAGATGTGAATGAAATCGTTCACTATTTCATTGCAATGCGCGTGCGTGAACTGGACAATGTCCAGTGGAGTGGCAAAACGACTGAACATTTTCCACAACATCTTAAAACAAAAGAAATTTAATCTTGTCCACTGAACATTTTTGACTGCCTTCAAAATCGACAGAACAGAGCTCAACATCGCTGAACACGACTGAACAAGACTGGACAAGGTGGTAAAACGACGCAACATTTTACGCTGAACATTTGTCCAGTGCATGTCCAGTGCAAATGTCCAGTCGTTTTGCCGGGGCTTTAGTTCAAAACTAAGGGCTCCTGGTCTAGCAGCCCCCAAAACTTTTTGTTTGAGTATTAGATTCTACAATTATTGAGACACTAAAATTTTTTAGTCTTTATATCAGGTAGCCCTTACTTACTGGTACCTAAAGGAGGCATTTTCTATGTTGTGCCACTGCAAATGAGGATTGCTTCTTTCCAGACTGGAAAGTTTGTACAGTGCACGCGATATCTTGCATGCGCATGAACTTACATGGTTTTCAATCTGAGCCCCGCAATTTGCAATGAACAAAATATCTATTGTTTTCACCCATCTCAACTGTGGAAACTGCAAATTTCTATGAAAATCTTACTTAGGCCATATCAATTTGGATGCACTAACTACAAACTTTCCAGTCTGGGCTTTTTTTACTTCAGCTCAACATTTGTATGGTGTAAAACACAGATGAAGATAATGAGTTTTCCAATAATGGGTCATATTTGATTTGTTACATTGGTATGGATGACCACACCCATGATAAGGCAAATCAATTTGATTTTAGATCATGAATTCAACCATATAAGTCATGATTCAACATTCCAAATATTTACGCATTTTGACAATGAAACTGAATTAACAGTTTGAGGAAGTGCCTGCCAGGAAATTAGGATGGATTTAATATAAAAACATTTTCATAAAAAGTTCAATTGAAATCTTCTCTCCTCTTCCAGAAAATGATTTGACAGGACAGCACTCCTGCGTAGATTATCGTAAGCTGGTATGGTAGGCCTGCAATGTTTTCGTATAAGGTAATTATTGGGTTTCCTTTTCCAGGCAAAGCCACACCAAGTATTTTCCGGTGCGGTGCGTTTCATAACTACTCTGCTTGAAAACAATTGTAAAGCGTACCTACTCCAATTTGCGAAAGGATGCCTCAAAGAGCCCATTCAAAACAAAGGATGATGCTTCAAGCCTAAGCTATTTGCCTTTATACCCTAACCCAAACCAACTCTGCCCAAACTTCCCGTGAACTTAGCAAGCCATTGCCTGTTTTGTGTGCGACATTTTTAGGCCGGTGATCCCTTGTTTGTCGTTAATATTAATTCAGATCAAATTCACGGCTTCAATAGCCTTCCTTATATGACATCGTTAACAAATAAACATACCAAGATCTTCCTTCTTGACTATCTCTCCGTATTCGCAAGTAGTAAAGATTCTTTCAAGGCGGGGTCTAGCACCTGTCCGCTGCAGCTTCGGCACTGTTTTGCTTGGGCCTAATCAGAGTAAGACTCGCTTGTACCTTTAGAATTCGGCAGAATTATTGAATATGGTTGACGAATGACCTCACCGCATACTGCTAAATTTATTCAAATGTAAGTGTAGAATGTCCAGGTTTTCTTCGTTGATTTTTGGGTGGTTTTACCGCAGCTTATTTCCATAAATGTTTAATTTTATCTGGCCACTCGCCACTGTCCTCCGCTTCTTCACTGCAATGGACAATAGTCAATAATCCAGCTGCTCCCTGCTTGCGCCTGCGCACGCTACACAACAAGGAAATGAGGGGGCTATCAAAGTATAGATCGCGTGCATTAATCCCTCCCTAAAATAGGTAAATAAAGAAACTTTCGCGTATTTTATTTGTATCCACTATTTTTGATTGACACGGCGGTTCAAAGTGATTGATTAATGATTGCAAACAAAGGGAATTCTACCCCCGATTGTTAGGCGATGATTGCTAAAGACACCAATCACATGGCTAACTAACCCCTTCTGCACGCAAACTGGATTTGCTAAAGAAAACACATCGAAAGAAGATGGAAAGATGAAAATATCTCGCTACCAGGGTTTTTTCATTTCTTAATTCTGAAACATTCAAATAAGCAATATAATTGGCGCACATGCTGGTAAAAGTGGATATCCACAAAAAAGAGGTTTTTGAAAACGTACAGGATCAACGTGCATGCACAAAAATTGAGATTTTGAAAACGCTGTAACATTCCTTGACATTCAACAACGAGTTTCACAACACCGGAGCAATGTTGACCGCACAAAGACAAAAACAGTTATTTTTAGTTCCGTATTTGTAATCATGTGGATCAAGGTGATTGGATGAAAATGAATGTTTTTCCTTTCGTTTTTGTACAAAAAAAGCACTGTCAACGGGCAGCTTGGATGCATCAATAAAAACGGACGAAAATAAAACCAAAGAATTGTGAGCAGGGCCTATGTTCTCAACTAGCTTCTACATTAGTTGCAAAAATTTCGGCTGCAGAAGCTGAGATTCCTTCTACTTTCGATAAATCTATATTCACACTTTCGTTCTGTTTCGAGTAGGGACAACGAGTGATACAATTTTCGCATAATATTTCATCAAAAAAAGTTCAATTATTCCACAAAAATTACAGCGAAAAATATGCATAATGCTACCAGTGAAACTTCTAAATTGTTTTAGAAAATTCAACCTACGACCAATACCACGGAAGTAGATAGTTCTTCGCAAAGGCTTCAAATGCACTTTTGAAGGTACTTCAAATCCCAGTTTTCAAAATCTTCCATTGAAATAGCTTTGAACGTCCTCGAATCTTTACATTAAATTCTACAACAATTGCCACATCAAAGTTCCAAAGTTCAAAATTTCCATAGATTAAAAAAGTGATTTTTGTGAATTCAAGTTTCAGAGCTAAGAACTTTCCTTTTTGCACGAGAAAATAGTTATGAAATCATTATTTGCAATAGCTCACATAGCTTCTTAGAAACATCGTAATGCAAGGTCAACCTCCCTTAAGATCAACCTCTAACTTCAAAGCCTTTAGCAGTAAATATAAAGAAACCATAATTGCAAGCTATTAAACCAAATGACCAGCACTAGTCTTGCTTGTATTTTCCATATTAATCAATTTTTGAGCATCATACATTATGTATGTTTTTTCCATTGTTTTGTAAACGGCCCAAGCTAGATAAGCTTGCTTTTCTTGGGTCGTGTAGAATACAACTTTTTGAATAGCGTATAATGTATTAGGTTTTGTATTCTACAACAAAATTGAATTGAATTGAATTGAAGGGAAAATGGCTTGATAAACTGATATCATAATAATAAGGCTGGTTTCAAAGAAGAAGTATGCCTGGGTGGTTGATAGAGCAGTAATCGTAGCGATGATACTGTATATTTCATCAATAAGCGCATAGTCAATGATTAGCGATTATCTCTTTACTTCAGAGCAACACCGAATGTTTGAACAGTCAAATATAAAGATTTTCGAATAGCTTGGGGGGGGGGGGGGGCTTGTATTACTTTGCAGCTAGAAATATTAAATGGATACTTGAATGTTTTCACTTTTAAATAAAGATGGCTTAAAATTATATCAAGGTTCTTTTACAACTTTGTGTTTAAGAAGGAAGGGATAGTCCGAATTAATTGGTTTTTTAGCCGAATTCAATCACAAGTTAATTTTATCTGCAACTCAAGCATTCGGGTCTTGCCGTTTTGAAAGTCTTCTGTTTAGCAAGCAAATTCAGTCATTCAGCGAGGAAAATTCTATGCCTGTCCACAGGCTAGGAAAACTCGAATATCAGCTAAAACGATCTGATTTTCTGGATAATTATCTAATTCATTTCCATTTAATTCAAACATTCGGCACTTCATATTTAAGGCATTAAGTCAGCAGAATATCTAATCATCCAAATATTGGCATTTAAAGGGAGTACAAAGACCAGCATGCTTTGCATGAAGTCAGCGACTTGCTCTGCACAGCTTCCAGAATAACTGACTGTACGCAATTTACAAAAACAAAAGATGGCAAAGGCTGCTGGTCTTTGTACTCCCTTTAAGAGATTTTATCAGCTGTTTTGCACAACTTCTGGTGAATCAATCTTTCAAAATTTCATTACAAGTAATTACCTTTGCCAACCCTTAACAAAACTTTGCCCAGTCTGAAATCTATTATCATTTGGTGAAAGTTGAGATGAGAAATGTGTGACATTTAAAAACAAAACAATAATAATTCCAGGGAAGGGTGTAATTGTCACAAAAATAGAGTTTGATAGGGGCAACATCTCCTTCTGATAAATCCTAAGATCAAATTTTGGTTATTCCACGTTGATGCTGCAATAAATCATCTAGAGATATTTAGGGCCATTTCTATGTCAAAATGGGCTGTTTTTAGGGGGGCATCTACTTGAGAATATTGTATGTGTAAGTGTCCTTCTGGCAATTTTCCAAAAATGGGGCTTTTCATAGCAAGGATCTCAAATAGCATTGGGCACAGTGGTAGGAAAACGTACTGCTTATTTCTGCGTGGGTTTATAGCCACAAATAAACTTTGCACCTTATTTGCCACACAATTCCTATCACAACAATGATATAACAGCACAAATCATTTAATAATGAGCTATCAAAAAGACAAGCAAAATCACCTGACCTGCTTGGTAGATTTTCGTTTTCTTACACTTGCTGAACAAATTGGACAAAAAGGTTCTTCTCCAGTCTGTTGTAAGCATCGTTCATGATAGAAATGTTCACAGAAGAATACAAGCACATTGGCCGTCTGCTGGCTATTTTCCACAATGATGTACCCTTGACATCCTTCACACTTTGCATCATCTTGAACACTGTACCCTCGTCCCTGTGCTCGCAGCTGTCTCTGCATCAATGCAACACTGTCTTTATCTAGAATTTGCTTGCACCCCTCATGCAAAGAAACTTGCAAATTATAGTCCTGTAGGATCTTGACAAGGGCATCTCTCAACCCTGGTATTTTCATGCCTGGTTTTATCCTTCCAATCAACATTATTGGATCAACAGAAGTGCCAATGTTCATGAGTAGTTCCTTAACAAATAAAGGTTTGTCAATGGAATGATTGATCAGATCCTGCCATAACACATCATCCTTTTGTTCCTTTGTGAACTCAATTGCCTTCCTGATGTCTTGTTCTCTTTCTATTATCATTGTAAGAGCTTTCTTGCTGTTCCCCATTCGTCCCAAAAGAAACACCATTTCTGGGATGTAATCCCTGTCTTCGCAAACTTTGAAAGCTTTCTCTAATGCATAGTAGTTGCTGCTCTTCAGAAATTGCAACAGCTTTGGCTTGTCAAATGCTGCCAGTAGCTCAACTTGCATTTCATGAAAATCTTGGCCAGCTTGCGGATCTTTCTGGAACAAAGCAGACAAATATGCATGCAATAATTTCTTATTGAGAAGCAATTGCCTAACAACATGCTCAACATTGATTGTCTCAATATTGTCTATCAAGAGCTTGACTGCTTTGCTGTCATCAATCTCCATCAAATTCAAAATCTTGTCTTTGACAAACTCGACCAGATTGTGCTCATCGATCATGTCAAAGACACCGGCATCTCCAAGCTTCAAATAGATTGCAAGGCCTTTGCCATACTTCTTCTCCTGTGCATAAAGTGTGCCTAGTGTCTGCAGCAGGATCTTGTTATTTGGCTCTTCTTTTGACTTTGACGACAGGACGTAGATTATTGTCTCACTTCTGTACACATCTGATGGCCATTCTTTGATTAGATTCTGAAAGCCAACCACATCTGTTTGCAAGTACTCATTCAAAATCATCTCATAAATTGTATGACTTAATCTTGGCTTCTTGTATGGAATCAATGGAGTGATTGCCTTTAATTGCCTGTGTTTTGCAAACCTGTACACTTCTTCCTCCCAAAGATCTTTGTTATCTCCAATAATCTTCTTGCACAAAGAGGCAGCTTCTTTGTACTTCTTTGCTTCAATAAGATTATTCATGTATTGCTTCCAAATTCTCAGCACGTTATGCGTCTTGAGAAGATGTTCATGTTTCACTGCATCAGCTAACGCTTCTTCGAACATATCTCTTTCCATCAGCCATGTTATATGATCATCCATATCTCTTGGTCTAGCCAACACAATATCCTTTGGACTCACAATGTAGAACAGACTTTCCTCTTGTACATTCTCCAGGAAGTAATTATTTGAATGATATTCTTCAAAGCCTCGGATTGAAAGAGCATCTGTTGATGATTCAATGTATGTTTCAAGCCCTTGTGGGCTGAGTATCAAAAGCTGTGGTCTTGAAGCTTGTCCTCTATCTGGAATACCATGTTCTCCTTGATTGGCAAAATACGACAACACAACCAGCTCACTTCCAAATGGAGCAATTCCACATGCATAGAAATCTGTGTGAAAAACATTTGTGAGCTCAACACACAAGGGGGGTAATTCTCCTCCTGTTTGCCATGCCATTTGTTTATCTTTTGATTCGCGTTCCTTGACAACCCCAATTTGGATATATTCCGCCCATGCAATTAGGAGTGTGCGATCATCTTTCCAGCAGAGATTACACCTATATAAATCATCTCTTGGATTTTTAGACTTTTTCTCAATATGTGCAATGCGTACTCTTCTGTTTACATCATAAACCTCAACCCCTTGTGAATCCCCCCATGCAAGAAAGTTACCCTTCCATTTCATTGTCCTTATATACCCTGTTCCAGAGTAGAGAACAGTATTCTTATTTCTGAGCCAGCTTTTCTCATATAGCAGCATCTTCTCTCCCACCCCAATAACATACTGCCTGTTTCCTTTCTTGCCATAATCAGGATGCAATGCAAGTGCTCTAATGGGGCAGTCGAACATTTGCTGTATGTTATTCTCTGAGCTATAAAGGCCATTAATAACCACTCTGCCATCTTCTGAACAACTTCCAACATATTCTCCATGATTGTCGATGCTAATTTGGTTCACTGTTGTGGTATGAGATGGGAATTCTTTATTCCTGATATTGTTTCCTTGATGGTCTAAGACATGAACAACACCCCAGTGTGTTCCTAAGGCCAAAAATTTGTGGTGAACAGCCATGCAACTCGCTGCATCTTGTTGTAATATTTCTTGCACTGCATTGCCAATTCTTTCATATTTCAATTTGGGCTCTTCGTCTTCTTCATCGTCCTCAAAATCATCGTCTTGAAATGCATTTTTTTTCTCGTCCCCCTGCAAGGCCATTTCGTGAGCCTCCATCTTGGATTGCAATGATGCAATGCGCAGGCGCAATAACATATTCTGATTTTCATTTTCCACACATCTCTGGCGACAGGTCACATGATAGCTCGCGTGTCACGCGCGATGTTTAGTAGGTATGACAAAAGGCCCTGGGGATGAGGTTGCTTGCAAGCTGGCTAATTCAGGTAGGAAACTAAATCTCTTTATACATGTAACTGGTAATTACATTTGGTATCATTCTTCATAATATTGGAAGTAAATTGATTGCTGTGAATTTTTACTTGAAATTGAGTTGCTATTCCTCTTATAGTGTGACATACAGTTAAGCCCCAAATTATTCATACCTAATCCAAATCCTGAGTATTTTGCATCGTTCTATTTGAGGACAATTTTACTGTGGCTGAAGTTTCGTAAGTGCTACAAGAGACATTTCAAGGAATGAAATATCTTGTGAATTGGTTAGCAAAAATAACGATTGAAAATACTCCAAATTTGGCATAGGTATGAATAATTTCGGGCTTAACTGTACGTCCTGATCGAGATTCCAGTCTTGAATTTTTAGTAGTTTCTTTTGGTAAGATACATTCCTTTCTGAAAGGAGACATATCAGTTGAATAGTGTTTCTTCAGCTCGGAATTCTCAGCCTTTCCTCATTTTTGCTTGAAATATAATTTTGAAAGAAAAGTGCCATGCAAAAAGATTACGGTATTAATCTTTTAACCAAAGGTTTTCCCACCATATTGCAGAATTTTCCAAGATGCTTTTTCTGCCGGCAAAAAAAGGCCAAAGGCCAACATTACCGGCCTAACTATTAACGTGTTGTGGCTTTGCCAGGTACTAGTGATTTGGATGAATTTGACAAATATTTTGCCTTCAAATTTGAATTTTTCAAGATGAAACTAACTGATACGACACAATTGTCTTTATGACAAGAAACCATTGAAGAATTGTAGAGAATGGCGAAGGCAAGGATTCCTGAGAATATTTTCTAGGACAAAGGAGGCATGGTTGCTTCTGATGAAGAGAAACGAAGCGGTTATTGAAACATTTGTTGGTTGCCATCGATATTGATGGGGAAGGATATCACTGACAATTTATCAGGCAATTAGCCAAGCAATGTTGGCCCAACGTTGGTTCTTATTACCAGGTATTCGGCTACACTAAGTTCCTGGAGGAAAAGTAGCTAGTTGGAACAACTTGCAACACCATGGTATGGTGACTAACTGTACCCCAAGATATTCCACGGGTGGACATCTAAGCTCCATAATTTATCGTCTGTTAAACGGTACAGCTAACCATAACCCCTTAGCTTTTGCTTTTTGCCGTTTAAAGTCTGTTGATTCTCTTTATGTTCATACAGATCTATATGTGACTTCTAACTATAAATCTGAGAAGGAAGACTTGAATAACAGACTTTTCTGTATTCTTGAAATTTTAAATGATCAATTCTTGAATGCTAATTATATCATGATACAGCATGCATTAGAAAATTTAACATATTGTTAAATTGATTTTAATCATTCGTGTGTAGTACTGTTTTGATGGCGAAATACAACAAAGCTACAAAACTATTTAAGATACTTCGATATATAACCACTAAACTGTGCTAAAATTTTGATGAAAACTTCAAAATAATGAGAACGATTTGCTTATCTTCGACAGACTTCAAGCAATAGGCCCTTTAGCCATTCTGAACAAAATTTGAATCGAACGATATTCTAATACATTTTGTAGTATCTTTGGATGTCAACAACATTTATAGAAGCAAATTAACTGAAAACTCATATGAAAATGTATAAAAATATCGCTCGATCCAGGTTCCCTTTTTTTTTGAAATAGCTACTCAAAGTAATATTTGAAGTTGATTTCCAGAAGCTGAATTGATGCACATTGGATCTGAAAAATGCTAACATGGTCAACGTCAGAGTTTCTATCATCACTGTGTACAGTCAGGAACTTTTCGAATATCTGTAGAATACTGAAAGCATCGTTCGATGTAGACTCCGTAGAAGCTTAAAAAGGTCCATTCACATCAAAATTGATTCTGACAATGCTTGAAAAAACATGAATCTGTCTCTTGCCAAGAAAACGAAAAAGCAAGTTCCTTGACAAAGCTCACAGCTACCATCTTATTTTCATGCGAGATTGAAAGAAATAACTTTTTAGCCAAAAATGCGGTATTTTGTAAAATATTATTGTTGATAATCTCTTGTTTGTTTCTCATTTAATGTCATTGAAGATATCATTAGTTCCATTGCAATATCTGTTTTTCTCCTCGTCGAAGGAAGTAAGTAGCTCTCAAATGTAACCATCAATACAACGCAGGTTACACAGGAAATTGACTTCAAAATGTGTCACACTGATCCTCTAACTTGCATCAGATAACAACAGCTATAAATTATCAGTAATGTTAACATTGTAACACTGAGTATCGAAGGTAACCATCAATGTAACACAGATTAAACATGAAGTTGATTTCAAATTGTGTCATATTGGTCCTCTAACTAGCATCCCATAAAAATAGCTATAAATCATCAGCAATAGCTTTTCGGGAATAACTGGGTATTAACGTAGTAATACTGAGTGTTGAAGGTAACCATCAATGTAACACAGATTAAACATGAAGTTGATTTCAAATTATGTCACACTGGTCCTCTAGATCAGATGACTCAAATTCTATATTATCAGTGATGGTCTTCCAGGGATTACTGGGAATTAACACTGTAACACTGAGTGTCGAAGGTAACCATCAATGTAACACAGATCAAACATGAAGTTGATTTCAAATTATGTCACACTGGTCCTCTAGATCAGATGACTGAAATTCAAAATTATCAGTGATGGTCTTCCAGGAATTACTGGGAATTAACACTGTAACACTGAGTGTCGAAGGTAACCATCAATGTAACACAGATTAAACATGAAGTTGATTTCAAAGTATGTCACACTGGTTCTCTAGATCAGATGACTGAAATTCAAAATTATCAGTGATGGTCTTCCAGGAATTACTGGGAATTAACACTGTAACACTGAGTGTCGAAGGTAACGATCAATGTAACATGGGTTACATGGGAAACGGTGTTCAAAATACATTTCAACTGGTTCACTAATTAGTACGAGATAACAATAGCTCAGTAGCAGTCTTCCAAATGCAAAACCGAGTATCAAAGGTAACGATCAAAGTAACACAGGTTACGCAGGCGATGGTGTTCAAAAAGAGTTTTACTGCTCCACTAATCAGCATGAGATGATAATAGCTCTAAAATACCTCGATAAAGGTCTTCGTTGTAACTGTGGGTATCGAGTGTAAACACCAATGTAACAGGTACATGGAAAATGATTTTAACTGGTCTATTGGTCAGCGTAAGATGACAATAGCTCCAAACATTCTTCCTTCAACACAGGGTATCACTCAAGCGTGGCGTCACAAAGCAAGTAACTCCTTCGCTTCAACAGGAGGCTGAGTGACGTCACACCAATGACGTCACACCAATGATTCTCCATCGAAACCATCATCGATAGCCTTGACCTTGACGCCTTTGAACGTTGCTTCAACGACTGTTGGCCTAACGGGAATAGGCATACGCAAGAGGCAATCATTTGTATTACGAGGCAACGAGGAGAATTCGCACAATTCACTTATTTCACTGCAGCTGTCTTCGGTGGTGCTGTCTCCAAGTTGGGGCACGTAGTATTCTTGAAGCCTGTATTTACGTCCAAATTCGTACGCTCTCACAAGTTCACCGCGCGTCGAGCTGCAAGTCGATGATACTGAATCGTACGACCGCACACTTTTCGACCGCTTCACTTGACTGTCACGCACAAGTAGAGTCAGTGATTTTATGCTCTTTGGTGGAAGTTCTCTTGTTATGGTATCACCTGCCTTTTTCCTTGTTGCGCCATTATGCGTTAAATAAAGTCTCAAGTTCGGTTTATTTTGAAGTCCACTATCCAAGCTTTTGAAATAATGCCTGAGTTGTTGGTCTTTGTAAGATCTTTTGGCGCGCTCAGTGTATTTGCCTTGACTCACAGCGTCCTCCGCACTTCGTGAGATAAAAATCTGCGCGCCTTCCCCATTTGTACGTTCCCCATTTGCATGTTCACTGTCCGTGGAGCTGGGCATATTTCTGCTTGATAATAAACTATCAAAGAGACCTTTCGACAGGGGGGATGATTCCGATGTTGTTTTGTATGTATTTGTACTTGGTGTGCCCATTTGCACATTAGAGTCCAGGGTACCTAAGGTATCCAAAGTGCCCAAGGTGCCTAGGGTGCCCCCCTGTACGTCACCATTCTTCTCATTGTCCTCTTCACTTTCGTCAAAGTTCAAAAGTTGAGCAAATAATTGTTCTGGAAACCTTTCTTCTTCTCCACTGCTAAGATTTCTCGAGGGTTCATCTGACACTGCAAGCACACTGTTCCTGAAAAGGTGAAAAGAATTGGCTAACAGAAATGAACATTGAGGAGAATACGGCGAATGGGGGGGAGCGTTAATTACATATATGAATAGGAAGATATGAAGAAGAATAAGAATAGGAAGATATTTCATTGGAATCAAAAGACAAGCAAATTTACACCAATAAACGTATCAGATCGATTGCCACCATACAAATGTTACAACATCACAATACAGATGATCTTTTCAGGGTTGTTTTATAGTCAAGAAGGTGAAGGTGAAGTTGCGGTTTTTAGTGCCAAGCGCTGGGATCACAGAAGTAACTAAGCGCTAATCGAATCTGCGACCATTTGTCATGACGCTCAAGTGGTGAGGCTCTACCGGGTATCGAACCCTGTCCGCCTGACTGCTCTGGCTGCAAAGTCAGAGGATTACACCACTGTGCCACAAGAGCTACTACCGTTCAGAACCTATTCTGTATTGGCTACTTTGAAGCAAGCTCAACGATGGCACGATACAAAGTATCCTATGTACTAACTTGCCTGGGTACCAGACCAGAGCCAAAATCATCTCCTTAGGATCTAGGGCCCAAGGTAGGTGAAAGGAAACACAAATCAACTGCAGTGTCATTGCCGCTTCAATCATCGACTAAATAATAAATACAATAAAAATAATAAAAAAGTTATTTAAATTTGGATGCAAATCATGGTGTACTTTATGAATACAGTAGCTAATTCAAACCAACAACTTACAAGCATACACTATTAAAAATATACACTAACGGAAAGGAGACACTCACAGTTGTATTTCAGGAAAGCGGATAGACAGTGCTATTTGAAGAATTTCCCTCCCTTCCTATGCTCATGTTTTTCAGTAAAATCAGCTGAGAAGCCTTGCTCATGCCAAAACAACATTGAAGTAGTGGGAAGGGGTGTTCTTTAAGATCTTTCAGACTAAGTGGGCTTATTGAGCGTTTGAAAGCCTGTAAGTTGTAAGCATAGTAAGGTTGTAAGTTAGAGGAAGACAGAGGCAGGTAGGTTATTCCGAAGGATAGAAATTCGAGGAATGACGGTGACAGAATGTGATGCAGTGCAATAATGAGGGAGAGAAACAGAGGTAAAGATGAAGACAAAGAAAGGTTTCAAGAATATGGTGACTGTCTCTTCGCTTTAGTCAATCATTGTAGCTCAGCAACTGAGGGCACCGAAAATGAAATTTTTACAACGGATTACCAAAGAAATAAGCGGAAAGAATTAAATTATTTCTTACCCCGTGGAATTCCAAGGCCAAGGCATATTTGGTTCATTATATGGACCATCGTAAGTTCCACGAAATTGATCTTTTGGGAAATCTTCTTCACATTCACATATAAACAATCGATTGAATCTGGGCCCTAGGAAAAATGATCAGTTATTCACATGACAATCTTCAATAATTAACACCGACAATTGACAGCCAGAATAAAGTGTTTAACTTGAAAACAAATATGACTTTTAGCTATTCTACAAAAGAGTCTGGATCGAGCGCTATTTTCATACATTTTTATACAAGAGGTTAGACTGAGTGGCGTTATATTAGAGCTTCTATCACTTTTGTGCGTGTTTGCAATTCTTCAACATGTATAAAAATATCGTTCAATTCAGATTCCTTTCAAGAATAGCTAAAAGGTAAAGTAGAGTCGCCCATTATGGCCGGTCGCCCATTATGGCCGGCTAGCAAGAGAAATTAAATTTCAGGGGACTTACGACTAGTAATAAAATTGCAACTGCACAGAAAATCTTCGCAGACATCTGTTTTATCATGATTTGACCTTCACTGAAGATTCAGTTCACTTGCATTGAAACCCGACGAGATGGTTTGAGCATATCTCTAATTGATTCTTTCAAGTATTGCAAATTTCATGACTCTATTTAAATTCCGTCCTTCTTTTTTGTTCGCTCGGCACCTTGCGGTTTAAAATTTTTGAAATATGTTTTGATTTTTCAGAAGTCCTGTCTCTAGAGAGGGAATCTACAATGAAACCAAAGCAAAGTGGCTTCTGATTAAGATTTAAGGCTATGAAGTCTCAGTGCTGCTAATTGCTATTTTCGTCGCCCATTATGCCCATCAGTTTACCAGAGGAGTTTCCAATCGCTTCAAAATATCAAAATGCAACATTTATTAAAAAAAACACCAATTTGGGTTAAAATCTTACTTACTGACTTGGAAAATCATCGAAACCCAAAAATACGCAGCATTATATTAAGTCCACTTTCATTTTAGAAACTATGCCAAAACTCAGCCATCCATGCACAAGAGATAAGGCAGGATTTAGAACAACTCGAAGTAGGTATTTCAATTGCCAAAACTTGAAGTTTAGGTTGATTCTTATTGATATTTTTGGGTTTAAAGTACCAAATGATAAACAAAGAACAGTAATTAAAGCTGTTTTTCTTATTAAAACTTTTTACCGGAGAGTAGTGTTCATTGTTTCTCCTGCGGCCATAATGGGCGACGTTAGAAGAAAACGACGTTTTTACCCCCTTCTTCAAAATCTTCTAAAACCAGTATACAGAGTTTACGTAAGAAATCAATACTCTGTGATCTTTTTCTCCATTAGTTGGTGATATAATCTGGCTATTTGGTTTTTCATTAATTGCTCTTTTTGGATCTAACTCAGAACTTCACACCGACATGGGCATAATGGGCGACACCACTCTATATGATCTATTTTTTACAAATTTTACATAGTGTTACGAAAAGCCCAATGGACCCTAGATATTATGTTTTCGTCATTAACTAAAGACAAAACAAAAAAGGGTCGTTTTATTCGTACTTCAAGTTTATTCGTACAACAAAAAAGGGTCGTTTTTACCTCAGTGACTTCATTTTCACGGTGCAAGGGTCTAAAGAGCCAACAACACAGAAACTGCAAGCTACTTACATCAGATGCAATGAGAGTAAGTTTGAAACAAATTTGACTTTATGAAATATGAACAAGGTTGATAAAGAAAATAATATTTCTTGTAACATACTTCGCATCCGTCTTTCTGTCCTATCCCATGATGCCAAGAGCATAATAATCGTAACAATGACAACAGCAACAACACATCCTGCGATTATTGGTCCAATGACGTTTTCCTTTTCGACTTTTGTAGTGAAAGCAGATTTGAGAACAGGTTTCCTTTTATCATGGATAACTCGTGTGTGGATTCCTGATTCAAAAGAACGAAAATATCAACTGAAAATTTAACTGTATCACTTGAATACATAACGTGACGCAAGGCACAAAGAAATCTCAATAAAGACTGCAATTCTATATGTTATAAGACCTTGTTTCAGCCATTCTGACAAGTGGTTAATAAATTATTGCACATAAAAAAATTAAAAAAAAGGATTGCTTCAACAACGTAACTTTCTTTGTTCTCCAAAAATGCCAAAATAAAATAAATACTGCGAGAAAGGGTTTTTGCTGTGTTGGAATTTTCTCTACAGTTTGAAAAGGGTTAATTGCATTGTTTATTTCAAATCAATAGACCTTTTAGCTATTCTACAAAAGAGCCTGGATCGAGCGTTATTTTCATACATTTTTATACGCGAGGTTCGATCGAGTGGGGTGAGAGCTTCTATTACTATTGAGCACATTCGAAAATTCTACAAAATGCAGCAAAATATCGTTCCATTCTGATTCTTTTCAGAATAGCTAAAAGGTCTATTGCCGTGTGGTATCTGATCACAGGCATTGACGATTATTGCTTTCCAAGTTTCCCTGTCATCGGCTTTTTGAATTAAAGTTACACCGTTCTTTTCATTGGTCAGCGGATTCAAGCCTTCACTGTATGTCGTTCTTTGCCTTCCTCTTTCTCTCTCCCATTCAATTTTTCACGTTAACAGCTGATTTTATGAACCTTTCTTGTTTACTAATGACACAAAAATAGTGAGCCATTTTCAAAAGTAGCACAAAGGCAAACACAAAACTAAAACCCTTTCTTTCAAAATTTTTTCGTGATTTTGACATGTTTGGAGAACAAAGAAAGGGCTATTGAAGTAATCATATATTGACTTTCATGTGCCATGAATCAGCAACCAGTTGTCCGACAGGCGAAGTAACCTCGGTCTTGAACTCCAAGTTGAAGCCTATCCTGTGAAACTACACGTATTTTTTGATATAAGAAACTGCCCATAAGAAACTAAACTCTCAGATCGCCAAAAAATTAAGAAACTCCAGTACTGGGGAAATATAACTTAAGAAACTATTTATTTTAATTGAGGAAGCCCTTGGCCTATTTTTACTTCACCTTCACTTGTTTCTTGTATCACTTGGTGATGCCTAAACACTAGAAATGCTTGAAAAGACCTTGTTTTGAAATGTTCACGAGGGAACAGGTAGTGAACATGAAGATTGTTATGGAACCTCTAAGAAACTCGTAAGAAACTCTGAGTGCTGAAAATCTGATAATTTTAAGAAACTTTCAGTACTGGCCCAAATTCTTAGTTTCTTATAAAAAAATACGTATATGTCAAGAACGGAACAATAGAACGTAAAGCTGCTCCGTAGCAGCCACAAAAATGGGGCGCAATTTCTGGGATAAATAAATAAGGCAAATAAATAACAAACCTTTATCGGAAACAGAAACTTCAATTGTATCACTATAATTCCCAACACCCAAACTATTTTCACAGGCAATAGAGAACTTTGCTTTGCTTCCACTTTTCATTTCAAATCATCATCCAATGCAATTTAGGCCCAACTGAAATATGTTTCCACGACGTTTTATTGCTAAATTTGTATCTGATGTGATGACGCAATATGGCGCTGTTCGACTCGAAGCCTGGTACCCAGCTAATGTTGACAGCTGTGGTGTTGTGCCTTTTTACTTGAATAGCAACTGGTGGAAATGGAATGCCTGAAAATAAAACGAAACTGATTGTCAAAGCTGAGTTGACTTATATCGGGAGAGAAATAAGGGGTGATAAATGTGCATGTTTTCTTTATATATTCTCATAAAAAATTTACAATAACAAACAATTACAACAGTACAAAACAACGGCAAAGGGAGCATGGAAATACACAACAACCCTATGTGCATCTTTTGATCGTCTGTCGCAAAAGAGAGGCCAACATATAAGAGTGCATTTGGTCAAAATCGGCAACACACTGCTACTTTGTTTTAAGTATAATTCCTCTACGAAAGTAATCCAGTAAAACATCAAAGGGTCTAAAACTTGTTGACAGCTACTGATTCCCTCAGCGAAGAATTACACCACAAAAATGGCTCGCTAAGTTTAGTTTTACATACCGGTATGTTTTGATACTGACGTCAAAATGACACTGAAGTTTCAGATAAGTCAATTCCTCAGAGGTTGCTTCTTATTGTACCTTATGGTCTTATTTCTCAAAGTCCTGAAACTCTGAGGAAATTCTCCTTATGTACCCTCCTGTCACCAGCATGGTTTCGAAATCTTTAAAAAGGTGGGGGTAAAATTCTTTAACCTATTTCTTTGAATTGAATGGCTTGAAAGAAATTTCAGCTACTTTGTTTTAATTCTACCGTTTGACTTTCTTGACCATTTGGTTTTCTTGAAAATCAGTCATGTTTCTTCAAAAAGTTTAGAAAAAAACGAAGAAAATCCCTGCAATTCTGAAAATACTGGAGATTTCAGAAAAGTCCAACGGTAAAATCATTGCAAAGTTGCTGAAGTTTCTTTCAAGCCATTCAATTCAAAGAAATACATCACAGAATTACGTCAGAGAATTTTACACCAACCTTTCTAAAGATTTGGAAGTTATTCTTGGAACATTACCTTGGACAACAAGCGTGATGATATTCCAATCAGCTCCATAAGCATTAACTGCAGAACAATTGTAAGCCCCTGCATCTTTCATTTTGACATTGCTTAGTACAAGTTTGCCTTCGTTGTAGTAAGGTGCATTTCTTCTACGACGTTTTATGATTCTCTTCTGTTTAAAATGCCATGAAATAGATGGTTTTGGATGGCCAACAGCTATGCAGGGAAGGCGTACATCAGCATGCACCGGGGCTTTCACGATTTGCGTCAAAGTAAGGATACGAGCGGGAACTGCAAAATGATACAACTTTATCATTACGCTACAAAGTATGAACAAAGTTTATACCGGATGACTCAGCTCAGAAAAATGTATTCACCGTTTGCAAAACCAGACAAGAAAAATTATAATATCGATTTGAAAAATTGCAACCCTATTATCTGGATGAGGGTTTCACTTAATTTCGAGAATTAATTCATAATTTACAATGAACGATTTTAATCTCAAATCGAGAATTACTGAAAACTAGCTTCCATGAGCTTTGACAAAACTATAAGTGTATTGCTCAATTCAATCAATTGTTCAAACATTAAAGTGGAAAAATTGTTTTTTTGAGCTCAGTCATTGCTTTAAATGATACGAAAAATGTTGAATTGTAATCATGCTAAGCATAGAAACTTCACATTTTTACGTGATAATGAACAGCCCATTTTTGGCTGCTTTTTGGCAAATTGAGAAACATGACTTTTAGTTAGGTCCTGATGACGGACGGAAATAATGCACCTACACTTCCCAGAAAGCTTCCAAAAATGAAGTTGAAGCCTCGGTAAGATGATGGAATTGAAACATTACAAATTAGCCGCATAACCTCTCCAGTAGAATTCTTCTAAGGGCCTGTTTATATGGGGGAAAACACCTAACCTCCAGACCCGGGGCTGACAGGCGAGATTCCTCCTTCCTATAGAATCCCATCGTTTTTTCACTTCGCGTTTATTTGAGAAACGCGACACCACCGGTATAGTGAGATATCGTCTCACCAGAAGTGGAATATCACCTGGACGAGGTGAAATTTTTCCATATAAACGAAACACTACCGGTATGATGAGGTGTATTGGCTTTCTTCTTTGATTTCTATTGGTTAATTCGTTCTGATTTCACGGATGAGAGACTTTACTCCACCTCGCCTCTCAGCCCCGGGGCTGACAGGCGAGGTAAAAATCTCATGTAAACAGTGGCTGAAATTTACCTCGCCTGTCAGCCCCAGGTCTGGCAGGTGAGGGGTTTTTCTTCATATAGACAGGCCCTAACAGCGCATACATTTTTCTGACTCACTCGCTATAGGAGACTAGATTCATGTAAAATAAAGATATGAAAGGAAGGCAAAAAATGACAACATTTGAAACTGTAAAATCCCAATACATGGAACTTACTTTTGGTCATAGTTTTTGTTTTGACATATCCAGACCTCAATCCAGTCCCAATGCGAGTTTGAGCATTAATCCAAATCTCATATTCCTTACCGACCTCTAATCCATGCAGCGTATGTGATGAAGCATTTTCACTCAATCTAAACTCATGTTGTGACGTAGATCTATCCATTGATTTTTGATAATGAAGAACATATCCTGTGATTATTCCATTAGGCTGCGAAGGCTTCTTCCATGTGACTAGAATCTGATGCGGAGACGCAGCTGCAGCACGGAGTTGTTGCGGTGGACCAGGGACTGCAAGAAAAAATACGGCTTGGGTAATGAAGAAATTTCTATTTTTTCATATTCAACATAAACTTTTTACAAAAACGAATTACTTAAAAACATTACGTACGAGCTACTTTACAATACTACAAGGACGATAACATGGGGAGCAAAAAATTATGACAAACCCGTGGCCTTTACGTACGACTGCAACTAAATGTGCGACTACAAAAAGGTACACATAGGACATAGACGCTTTTTGCGGATAAATACTGCGGCTGGCTTCACATTGGATGTCAAACTACCATATGTGATAATGCTGAAAACTATGCGATAAAGGAAATCATGAATGGACATGCAAAGCCCATGTACTATAGATCATTTTATGTTACAAAGGCTACAATGCCTGCCAAAAGTGTTGGAACACCAGAGTCCATTTCATCATTCTCTTTGCTACTTTCCCCTCTCCCCTTTCAAATAATGTTGCTTTATTCTATCATTGTCGCGTGTTCGAGTGTCATCAAGACTTGAACTGGCTGCTATGGCCATTTCGCACTTAACAACATTGTTTGAGGGGGAGGGCAAGCCTCGCCTAGTGCCATTGTGGTGGTTATGATAGCTAAACAAAGTATCTGTGCTTTTTCATTAATT
The DNA here is from genome assembly GCA_039566865.1 of Aurelia coerulea. NCBI lineage: Eukaryota > Metazoa > Cnidaria > Scyphozoa > Semaeostomeae > Ulmaridae > Aurelia > Aurelia coerulea. The sequence continues at coordinate 600,571 of CM076946.1, read as the reverse complement.
TCGTAAGGTGTTCCAAGGACTTTTGGCAGGCATTGTAGCTTATATGAAACTTAATACACTGAAATCGGTAATATGATTTTAAAGATTTGCTTGGAAGCTGTTTTTGCTTCGACTTATGGTTATCATGAATCACAAAAATAGTTTGGTTTTTCTGCTTTCAACTAGAATTTGAATAATTCCAATCCATCAAGTGCTTTTTATGCTATGAATTTTCAAAAGTAGAACGTTTTTCTGGCTCACACAGTAGATCTCAACTCCAACCATAATTTCAAAAATACCTAAATTTCATTGATAATAAACTTACCATCTTCAAGGGTTCTCGCTAAATATGTATCACTTAATTTTCCATCTCCTCCATTAGTAAAAGCCAATACAGATATTCGATATAATGTATATTTCTTCAAATTCGTTAATTCCGCATAATGGTTTCCAATAATTTCCTGTTCCAATGATAACTTCGCTGAGGACACCTCGGTATATTTCACCCTGTAACCTTTAATGAGGCCATTTCGATGATGCAAAGGAGGCAAGTCCCATCGAACGCGAATTATCTGCGAGCTGATTGGAGTTGCTTTAATTTGTTGCGGAGGAGCTGTTGGTGCTGAAACGAAACAATGCATCATTGCATCACTTGAAATGTCATTGAATATACTACAAAATAAAATCTTCACCTAGACCACAGCAGAGTTTTTAAATCCATCGCAGCTGCGAGAAAGGCAATCAACCGTATTTCGTATGCAACAACAACTGCTTAGATAGCGCCTACTGATTGGTTGAAAACTAAATTCTAGCAATTGGATTGGTACATAAGGATCCACTCTGCGAGGGCCTAAAGGGTGCCAGTTACTTTATGGTAATGTTATGAGTATACCCATTGACTGATGTGACATCAACAAATCAAAGAACACACAACCAACCAACTAATCGAAAATAAAAAAGATGGAAACAATAAACTAACCTCCTTCTAATGTTGCTTTGATAACAGATGGTGATGGTGGCCCAGATCCTGCCCTTGTGTATGCTTGAACAGTGACAACATATTGAGTAAAAGGCATAAGATTTTCCAAGAATACTTCAAAGCTAAGAGGCCCTCGAACTCTCTTCGGAGGCTGAGGTTTGGATTCACCATAAAACTTCTTGTAATTGACAAAATATCCAAGGAGAAGACCATTTCTTTTACTAGCAGGAGGGGCCTATCAAAATAAAGAAATTTGTCATAAAAGGAGTTTTGTATAAGGTCAAGTAACTGCATCATCGAAAAGAATGCGCTGACTGATTTAAATCAAGCATTTTCCAGCATGAACTTTGAGAAAGTTTTCAGAAAAATCAGCCTACCGGATGCGACAAAAAGAAGTTCATGAGAATAAAAATTCATGCTGGATGGATTGGAATGGAATAAATTCTGTCTGGAAGCCGAAAGACCAAGGTCCCTTCACGTAAATGGTCTTTTTCTTTGTAAACTCCGTTTTACTTTAGATGCCAGGCACTTTATTCTTATTACAGAGCGAGTTGCGCTTGAGATTTCATCCCAATCCTGACCGGACATCTAATTTCAGGCGGAATCCATTAGTTTAGTATCCATTAGTTTTTAATAGTTCGTAGTGTAGTTGTATGTAGTTTGACGCTGCGTGTCTTTATGAATTGGCCATGGGGTAGTCATTGTTTTTCGCTCTCCTTTGTATCGTCCCTGTGGTGCTGCATAGTAATTAGATAAGTATAGTAGAATGTAAGATTAATTGTAAATATTTTATATGAATAGAAAAAATAAAATAAAATGAAAAAAGATCAAGGTATTTTTGTGATTTTCTCATGTGACTTCATGAAAATGCCATGTTTGCAAATGCCTGAAAAATGGCCTAAAACATTTTATCAAATCGCAAAGAAACTTCTCACACCGAACATTTATTGCGATGGGATCGAAAAAACTTCAATATTTAGTTGAAAAGTCATTTCTCACAACTGGTGAGAGAGATTGGATGCCTTTGCGCAATGTTCTGCGTGAGAGATTCCTTATGATTTGATCCAGTATTTTTGGCCCTTTTTGCAGCCATTTTGCAACCAATGAATTTTTGAAAAGTTGAATGGACCTATGATTTCTTGTTCATAAAAATGCTAGAATAATCACAGAAGTACTTCTTTCTTTCTGCTAACAAGCAGAATTAAATTCATTAAATCAATCCAGTACGCTGGGCAATACGATTTTTCAAGCGCCTGAACATCTTTTTGGCGCGCCCGATAGAGATACAATGACAGTCTGTGGTAAAATCATGGGTGGTAAGACACTGCAGTTGTGCTTGATTCCCACAGCTTTGTTCTTTTGCGGAGGAAAACATCATTTACTACTATGGAGGAGCTAGCATAAAATTACTCCTCCGCAGGAACATATTAGTTGCAGCGCAACACCATAGAAGCACACCAGCAGTGTCTAGCTACCCATGCTAAAATCATAGACTATTGTAAACTTACTTGTTCAGAAGAAAAAAACAGCAGCTGAAATGAAGTAAAATCCTTACCCTCCATTCGACTTTTATCTTGTCTCTTGATATTGGGATGACCGTTACATTCAAAGGTGGTGATGATGGAACTGCGATAAATAAAAAATAAATTTGCAAATTTGCATCAGGAAACAATGCTGCACAATGTCCTTTTTGATAATTGAAATATTCATTTGATACATTAGATGTCGTTTTAAAGAAAGAGGGGATGGTTGTGATAGTCTTTGAGGCACAAACTTGAAAAATACCCAGAGAACTGTTACGTCTTTTAACGTACTGAAATCACAAAAAAACCATTTGATTTAGTGCACCCGTGATGTGTGAAATCTATTCTTCAGAAAGACAAATCGCTTTGCCTTTTTGGAAACCTGACTTTCTCGCTTTATAACATTTCCCTTTGTTAACCAGGCCAGGTTCAGCAAACATTGACATTAAATTTGCAAAGCAATAAATTCTTTAAAAATATATGTCTACCCTTACCTTCCTCTTCTGTCCTAAGAATAGCTTCTTCGCTGACCGTGCTCTCACCAATCTCATTGGAGGCTTTGATGCGGAAATGATAAGATACGCCAGGTGACAATTGACTGATTGTGGCTTTCGTTCGATTCCCATTGACAAACATAGTCAACTTTGATGCCCATACGTCAGAATGTCGTTTGTACTCGATAGCATAACGCAAGATTCGTGAATGACCATCAAATGGAAGCACCCATTGTATTTCAATCCACCGTGAAGAGAGGATGCTGGGTAATGGTTTCTTTGGGGGGTCAGGTTTTTCTATAAAAAGATAAATAGTGTGATATGTTCATAAATACATTAATTCGTTCGTTCGTTCGTTCCTTCCTTCCTTCGTTCATTCATCGTTCGTTCGTTCGTTCCTTCATTAAGTTCTAAATTTGTAAATCAAACCACAGGATAAAAGAAGCTTTCTAAAGACTTCATTTGGGGATCTGTTTTTTTCTGCAAAATAGTAAATAATATGTTAAGTTTACGAAGTAATTTTAAAGCAAAGAACAAAACAATCTAAAATATCCCCATTAAAAAAAACGAAGTTGATTACGCGTCATGAACAATGGATAGCCAAAGAAACAATGCTGTGTATGAGTGTTTTCTTTGTTCTGTATTCATGGAGAAGCCTATTTGCACACTCCGTTTAGCTAATAGACCTTTCCCCTGATTACGTCACACACCTGTGAGCGCGCAGTGCATTCTGGGAGTTGTATTTAACACGCGATCTGCTGTTTGTGTTTTTCTATGGTGATCGTACGGAGTTCTACTTTTATCTCAATATATACAGCGAATATTCAACGAAATTATTAAAAATCTTTCAACTTTAGCCGACCAGCACATCCATAGTTTGTTTTAAAACTCTTGCGCGGGAACTGGTGCTTCAGAACGAGGAGAAAATGAAGATTCGTCCCAGAATAGCGGTGAGAATCCGATGCAGCCTAAAGTGTCTGGAATGGAAGGAGTAAACAGAAGCCGGGTTGGAGGGATCACTTGCTGTGTGCTAGCGTGTTTCAGCAATAGTCAGAGAGACAAAAACTATCATTTACATGATTCTGAATGGCAAAAAGCAAGGAAAAGCAGGAACTCAGAAAGAGATAGCTGCATATGATTTCTCGGCAGATTTCTCCAACTGTTGATCAGAAGGCGCTGCGCTGGTGACTCTTTGGACAGGACAGGTTCATATTTTGAAGCAACGATATTGCATGATCCTGCTCATCAAGTAACCTGTTCCTTGCTTTGAAGTAGGCCTCCATTTCGTCTCCCTTTTCCCCTCATTTTTTGGAACAATTGTTGGAACGTTGTTCATGTAGGTCTTTCGACCCCCAGTGAAATGTTTTGAGCATACCCTGTGTGAAATTCTGCCGAGAGATCATATGCAGCCATCTCTTTCCGAGTTCTTGTTTTCCTTTATTTTTGCCATTCAGATTCGTGTAAATGATAGTTTTTTGTCTCTCTGACTATTGCTGAAACACGCTAGCACACAGCAAGTGATCCCTCCAACCACCGGCTTTGTTTACTCCTTCCACTCCAGGCACTTTAGGCCGCATCGGATTCTCACCGCTACTCTGGGACGAATCTTCATTTTCTCCTCGTTCTGAAGCACCAGTTCCCGTGCAAGAGTTTTAAAACAAACTAGGGATGTGCTGGTCGGCTAAAGTTGAAAGATTTTCAATAATTTCGTTGAATGTTCGCTGTATATATTGAGATAAAAGTGAACTCCGTACGATCACCATAGAAAAACATAAACAGCTGATCGCGTGTTAAATACAACTCCCAGAATGCACTATGCGCTGACAGGTGTGTGACGTAATCAGGGGAAAGGTCTATTAATCAATCAGTTATTCAATTCATAACTTCTTCCAAACATTATCGATTCTTGAGTTTTTTTAGTTTCTTCTGAAGATGATGGCCTTGCTCCTTGTCCTTGTTTTGAAACTGAAATTAGGAAATCTGATTGCCATTCTTCAATCTTTTTAAAACATGTTCCAAACAAAAATCACCAATGATCTAACTCTCGAACCGCGTGACCAATTTTAGTGAAATAATCTTTCAAAAATCTACTCCATATCAAATCCATAAGCGAGGATACGTTAAAAATGCGGGATATTTCATGTACGGGGTGTCCCAGAAAAATTGTTCGACGTTTGATTAAATATTAAAAAGTAACGATAAAAAGTACAGGTTTCTGGTTAGATAATCCTGTTTCTAAGATTTTAAATTAATTTTTGACGCCAAAATCTTGCAAATCCGCTAAGAATTCACGGAGTTACATGCTTTTGAAGTTCAAGTTTGTGCGAAAGCTGAAACCAGATGCCCGTAACTGACCTGTTTTTCAAAAAGACGTCCCACAATCGAGGTAAAAGAAGAATATCCAATGTTTTACCTTAGACTTATGACGATGAGTCTCTCGTTTCCATGTGCTCTTTGACTTGATGATGGCGCTTCGGTCAACAGAGAGACTCATTCCCCCACGCCCGACAACACCTTTCTCGAGGAGTTCAGCATCGCTTTGATGCCCCTATACAAATGTATAGGAAAATGACCGGAAGTGAATATTTTCGTCGACTTTGAACGTTTCTTGCAGTGATGCGGTGTGATTTTTCCGCGTTGATTTAATTTTAAAAGGTAGTGAATTTATCTAAGAAATGTTTAAATGTCCCCTACGCTTGTAGAAACGGAATATCTCCTTACTGATTCTACTAATAGACCTTTTCGCTATTCTACACAAGGTTCGATTATGTGGCGTTGGAGCTTCTATCACTATTGTTTACATTCGAACATTTTACAAATGTGTCAAGCTATCGTTCGATTCTGAATTCTTTTTTCGAATCTTAGCTAAAAGATCTACTGGGCCTAAATCAACCTGCTACTTTTTCCTCAAGACCACTGATCTTAAAACGCCACAAAAACGGTTTTCCAGAACTCCTGTACCATAAAGTTTGCTATCAGAACTTCGATAAATGTTCATTCTAGCTATCAATGCAAAAAGCGCCTTTTTTTAAGCCATACTCTAATCAGCACATGAGTTTGCGACAAAAACTTGTCGCAGATTGACATTTTTGTCCGGTTTTACAGCTCTATGTCCATAAGGCCCTCAGTGGAGCGACAACAACAACAACAATTCAACTCAATTAGATGAGCGTAACTAGAGGGTCCTTATGTAGTGAGGCTAGTTTTACCTCTCGTTGATATCAGAGCAAACCAAATAGGACTTCAAAAGTAATTCAATTCTTGTATGTAACCGTTGCAAAAATTTACTAAAGACTGCAAGTATCCAAAAACATGGAATGAAAACTTAATAGATGAGAGACGGGGCCATTCCAAATTGTGCTCAACAGGATTCCTCCAAGTATCCATAACCTTGATTCAATGTTAGAGAAAGCTAGTTTTTCGAAAGTGCATTTTAAATTCCATTTCATTTGCTTTGAATAAACGAGATTCTATTTTCTCAAAATATGCAATTTAGGGATGTCTGGTTTCAGCTTTCGCACAAACTTGAACTTCAAAAGCTCGTAACTCCGTGATTATTTAGCCGATTTGCTAGCTTCTGGTGTCTAAAATTAATTTAAAAATCTCAGCAATATGGTTATTTTACCATGGAGCCTGTTCATTGTCTCTTTATTTTTCAATATTTAACCAAACGTCGAATAATTGTTCTTATTTCTGTCATGTGTTGTCTTAATTGTGTAATTTAAGTAGTTTGTTTTTTCCTCTATGTAACTGCCTCAGGGTAGACGCAGCCTTTTGCTCCCCGGGGTATCATTCTAATAGTATGGTAGAGTAACTCTTGTAAGTAGCGTAGGTCGTAATATGTATTGCAACATTTTATTGGATGATAAACAAAATATTTTCTTTGACTCACAAGGATATGAGAGACTAATAGTTAAAGTTATAATAGAAAAATAAAGAATTTGTACCGAGAACAACAAGGCAAATTTCTTCACTATCGCCACCAAATGAATTCGTTGCTTGACATATATATGTTCCATTATCTGATCTTTGCAAAGTATTTATCTTCAAAGTTGAATTCAGCTGTGCTTTGTTTCCCGCCTTTTTCGTGATCTTTGTTATTTCATTTTTGTCTGAATTCGTAAGCTTTACCGATACTGATAATTTATACCACCAATTTAACTGAAGTTCTGGAGTCCCTGTAGCCATACAATGCATTGCAATTGAAGCACCTTTCCTTTGTTTGACCACTTTTGTTGAAATTCGTGTCACTTTAGCTGGAACTGAAATAAAAATCCGGGGGTAAAATCAAAATGCAGCAAATAGTTCATGCAAGTAAGAATTTATTTCTGGAAGACTTGGATGGACCATTTAAATTTACGGCAAATTGGAACATCCTGCAAGATTATATTAAAATCTTCAAAATCTAAAATGTCAAATGAGATTTGCGATAACGCGAAATTACTCATTAAAAAAACCCTTCAATTATCATTCGCAGGATTTTCACGTGATTTGGCTATAGAATAAATTGTAATAAATATATCATAAATCTATCAAAAGATGAAATTTTCTACACCACGATGAAAAAGAAAGGCCATAAGCAATTTTACAAAGAAAGAACATTGAAAAGTTCTGGCTTGTTTCGCTCAACAAAATGCATTATAGAATGAAGCATTCAACAAACAATGACTTCGTGAACAATGCCTTCGACAAACAATGCCTTCGACAAACAATGCCTTCGACAAACAATACACATAAACAATACAATGCAAACCTTTGACATCAACAGTGACGGTCTTTTCAGCATTCTTCCCAATTCCATTCTCAGCACTACAGGTATATTTTCCACTGTCCTTCGCAGTGGTATCATGAATGAGCAGCGACCCATTTCGGTATTGTCTGATTCTCTGGGACAATTTGATCAATTTTCTTGGTGCACTGTCTTCAGCTTTTTTGTACCAAACGATTTGTGGAGTTGGAAATCCGGTTGCTTTGCATTTTAGATACAGAGTTCGCGGTTTAAGGACTGGTACATCGGATGGTGCTACCGTCAGTCTTGGTGGCTCTATGGAAGAAAAAGTTAAGCACCATAAATCCTCGATTAGGCCCCCACCATCGAAACCCCCCCCCCCTTGAATAAGAAGGACCAGTTTTGATAAATAAGTCCCCCTTGAATAAGCCCCTCTCGAATAAGCCATCATGGAGGTATTTGGATTCCATAAAAGGGTGAATTACACACAAATGTAAACTTCCTTTTTCTTGATATCATCCTTATGATCTTTATAGTTCAAAGTTACGTTTGTCGATTGTCATTTGTCGTTTGTCGTTATCGCTTTCTGTGAATTCTAGTTCTAAGTTGATGTTGTTCCCTTATCAGCTAGAATGGCAGTATTCCATATAAAACTATTGCAATATATGGCTTTCAAAATCTCAATCAAATTGCCAAAAATCGACTTGTATCCCAGATTAGAAGTAGGGCGACAAACTTACTCTTGGGAGAGATTCTCTGATGATTAAGATGTTTATCAAATCATTTGCAGATAATAATTATATTCGTTTGAATGCTAACCACTCACAACTATGAAAACTGAGAACTGAAAGCTTTAGACAAATGAAAATCCAAATAGACAAATGAAAATCCAAATACGGACATACCACGAACAATGAGTTCTTCAGAGTAAGATGTTGACCCTGCTTTGTTCTCTGCTCTGCAAGTGTATCTGCCTCTGTGTGTCGCTTTTACTTCCGAAAACGTCAAATGACTTCGAAAGTCTTTTGTCTCAACTGAAACTCCATTCCCATTGGTTATAACTCTGCCATTCAAAAACCATGTGATCGTTATTGGCAAATCACCAGTTGGTACTTCACATGTCTTTGATGTTCGATGGCCTGCCTCAATTGGCGTCCATTTGAAAGGGGCTATGGTTAGGGGCACTGCAAAAGAATACAACAGCATTATGCGTGTAAGAAGGTGAGGTATTGGTAAGGTAATGAAGCCCTGTTTTAAAAGCAAAAGAAAAATTGTCAGATCAAAAAGTTTACAATCAAATAGCTACCAAGAGACATGTGTCATAAATATAGTACAATATGATAAGAAATGTTACTTGATATAAAATGTTTCTTGAGTCCTTGCTTGAAATGAAGGTATATTTCTCAGTCTTTAAATACCTGACAGTACATACAATTGAAAATCATGCATTAATTTCTAAGAGCAATTGATTATCATTAGACACAAAGGGCTAGAGGGTGTGAAAACACATTTGAGATGAAGCTGAAGTAGACACATACCTTGAACTTTCAAAACCAAAGTTTTCTCATCTCGACCAAAACTGTTTCTTGCTTGGCATCGATACTCTCCTTTGTTCTTTTTTTGGACAGAATTAATCATCAAAGTTCCATTTTCAAATATTTTATATTGATCATCAGATGCGAGGTTTTGCCAGCTATCTTTCGACCATACAAAAGTTGCTAGGGGGTATCCTTTTGCGTTGCAATGTAAATAAACCGGTTTGTTGACGATGGCATAAACTTGTTCAGGGAAATCAATGATCATCGGCGCACCTAAATTGTTGAAAATAACATATTATTAAGGAAAGAAAGATTGCAAACAATGATTGAGATGCAAAGAAACAAGAAGATTTAGTACACTGAGGCCTTTTGGCTTATGTCGTCATCAGAGTGTGACCTAAAACAGACCTGATGGTTCAACCGTCATTTTTTTGTTACAGTTCTGATGACGACAAAAGTCAAAAGGCCTCAGCTAAATCTTCTCGTTTTTTGGAATCCGAATCTTTCAACAATTTTTGTTAAATACCTTATCTTCCGAAGTTCTCAATGAACAATGTTCTGCAGATATTTACAGATACTCAAAATACACTGAGCGCAAAATAAGCAAGACAAATTTCAATTCTAGAAGTTTTTCCTTGCTAAGTCTCAGTTGTTCTACAAGGGTATTGATTGACCTGTAAAATGTAGAATAAAGGCTTAAATTTTACAGAGCTGCATTTTCCGCTCGAGCGGAGAATGCTCAAGAGTATTTCCACTTGAGAATAAAGTGATCACTATTGAGCAAAGTTTTCCGCTTTTGAGCGTCTTTTTGAAGACAAATATGGCGGCCATAAACAACAACAACATAAATCTAATGAATATGTCATTTTACAGAATATTGAATCGTGATTGGCTATTAGAGATAGAGAGCAAAATGACGCGCTGCAAAGGTAGCATCAGAAATCTCTGGGTCAGCGGTGTTTTCGTCTTAATGCGCATGCTTCGCAGAAATACTCTGCAGCATCCTCCGCTCAAGCGGAAAATACAGCCCCCTGGAAATATGCCTTTACTGAGAGGATGTTGCGTTGAACTTAGCACAATACCGGGTGCATAAAAACGAACTTCTTATTCTTGAAAACCAACTTCAAAGAAAACGGCGCTTTCCCGAGCAAATATTAGTATAACGATGGAAATATGGGCCACGAGAAAAACTTAGAAAAGAGCAAGACAGAATATATAATCACCATTAACAGCAAGATCGGAAGTGGTCACTGCAACTCCAGCTTTGTTCTCTGCTTTACATGCATACGTAGCACTGTCACTCATTCTCAGACCTCTTATTGTTGCCTCATTTTGAATGCCACCTGACGCTGTGTGCGATTTTACGATCGTAAAACGAGGCCTGTTTGCAGGAATTTCTTTCCCGTCTGACCACCATGTGAGTTTGGGCACAGGTTGACCAGTTGCAATGCATTTCAATGTCACTGATTGATCTTGCTCCAGTATTTGTCTTGGTTTTAGTAGATGGATTAAACGTGGTCTTATAGCTGTAATAAAATACAATATTTGCGATCAATCAATCAATCAGTTGCAATGCATTTCAATGTCACTGATTGATCATGCTCCAGAATTTGCCTTGGTTTTAGTAGATGGATTAAACGTGGTCTTATAGCTGTAATAAAATGCAATATTTGCGATCAATCAATCAATCAATCAATCAATCAATCACTCAATCAATCAATCAATCAATCAATCGATCGATAATCTATTGCTTCATTTATAAATTTATTCATTGGTTGCAACCAGCCTGCCTTGCACGAGCCATCTTCTTGGTTGGTTAACCGAGAGGACTCTCATTTATAATGAATGATATTGCGCTGGCAGATTTGCAATTTCTTTCCTTCATCCCCCCTCCTTCCATTGCAATCAATCATTCATATACCCAATCAATTCATCAATTCTCTCTGCTAGTATGCTTTGCCTAACAAGATTCAAATCGGCAGTTCTTTCCCCCATTCTTTCCCTTTTCTTCTTTCCCTTCTTTCTCTATCTTTCTTCCCAATGTTAACCAAACTCACTACAGTATATATCAAATGATGTAATTAACTAATAAAACAAAAACTCACCTCCAATTACAAGCCTAGCACTAGTTTGTTTTTCCTCGAATGAATTTTTCGCGACACATTGATAAATTCCTTCATTTCGATGAGAAACCATATACATGAGCAAATCGCTGGACATGACAGAATGGTCGATAACAACTTGATCACGTTGAGACAACTGTCTTCCATTTTTGAACCATGTTATTGAGGGAGCAGGAAGGCCAGTCACTTCGCATGAGAAACGCATGGAATGACTGAGGGGAATAAATTCACTCTTTGGTTTCACTTTGAATTTGATGCTTGCTGAAAAATAAACATAAAGAAACTAATTATCTGGTCTACATGTGGTGCAATTACTGGGCAATTACTCTCAAGAAAGGAGAAGATAATACTCCGCAGGTACAACTATGTACTACTGATATGATAACTCACTTTCCCTTGTTGAGGATACCGAGGACTGCCCCCTTTGGCCAAGCCTTTTGTTATCCTGGTAAAGTTCAAAGGTTCAGCTGGGAAACCTATTGCCATGCACGAGAATCTGTTTCTTTCTTTGCTAATCCTTGTTTGGATTGTGGTTGGAGCCTCCACCTACATTTTAAGCATGCTTGGATGCTTTCTGCGCATGATCACAGGTTTCATTTTTGGGGGATAACCGTTGCTTTGAACTTTGATGATTCGTATCCTCAAAAATTCCAAGCTTTTGCAACCATGACAAAAAACTGCAATTTTGACCCATTGAGCTTGATGAAAAATGCAATTGAAGCGCCTTGCCCCCTCCCTCTCCCCACACCACAATATTAGGATGTTTCCTACAGCCTTGGTGTCGCCCCAGATCATTTTGCTAATTATCAAAGAAAATAACATTGAGTAAAGCAAGCTGAAAATGTAGAACATTGAGTCATCATTTATTGGATCGAATGAAAGAAGACATATGCTTAAAGTAATAGAAATCTAACCTGTTACGTTTAACTTCATTGATTTTGCTTCAGTAAGGTTACCAGATGTAATCACACATTTATAATTCCCAGCATCCTTTTCGGCTACCTTCCTAAGTAACAGGGTACCACCCATTAATTGTGTGTATTTGGATGATTTTTTAATCCTTGCTGCATCTTTAAACCAAGAATATGTCAAAGGGCTATTTCCATTTGCAATGCATGGCAAAACTACCGAACTTCCATTTTTGACAGATTGACTTGTTGGTTTTAATATGAAATTTATTCCTCTTGGGGCAGTATCTAAAACATAAAACATAAATAAATGGGATAGCACCAAGATAAACAACATTTTAACCTGCATGCATATTTTATTTTCCAATGTGTAGGAGAGCCAAAGACATTTTTGCTATTCTAAAATAACGTTTGAATTGAACGAAATGTTGATACATTTCAATGAATTTTTGAATGTGGACAATAGTGATAGAAGCTCCACCGTCACTCAATCAAACCTCATATGTATAAAATTGTACGAAAATAACGCTCGATCCAGGCTCTTTTGTAGAATAGCTAAAAGGTCTATTGTGGATCCATGTTGGCACTTCTTTGCAATGGAAAATAAAGTCTGCACATTGGCCAATAATTCTTATGATGTAAAACCAGTGTAATGAAAAAGTACCAAATTTAACAACATTTGGCAGACACTACCGGGCGAGCCAGAAAAAAGTTCCCACTTTTGAAAATTCATAGCATCAAGAGTACTGAATGGATTGGAATGAATTAATATTTGCTTGACAGCCAAAAGATCGAAGTATTTTTGTGATTTTTCTCGCGTTCTTACGAGCATTGGAAAAATTGGTAAATTCAAGCTTACAAAAACTTGATGATTGCAAAATGACTGAAAAAGGCCTAAAATGCTTGATCAAATCAAAAAGGACTCCTCGCTCAGAACAACAGAGAAAATGCAATTTCTCATGGGTGAAGGTGCATCTATTGGGTGCAGTTGGCCTTGTAACTCTTGAAAGCAGATGGACGTAATGATGTTTTTTGCTGAAATTTTTGTAAAAATTTACAATGAATGCAAAGAGAATGGTCAGATAGAAAGTGGGAACTTTTTTCTGGCTCACCCGGTAGGAAGGTGATGGGGTGCTTGAAAGCAGCTTCAGATTTTGACCAGTTTACAGTCAAGGCTTGTTAAAAATAGATTTATTGACCTCTTATGTAATGTCAAAAAGGAAATTGTAGCATCAGTTCAATTTTGAAGTTAACGTTTTTGAAAAGTGGAAAAATTTTCTTATTTGCCCCTGACCTGAAAAGTACACAAAACAAACCGTTTTATCATTTGAGAATTCTTGCAACTTTTTGTTTCAAAACTGCATTAACATAAATTGAATGAAAATAAACAAATGCTTATTCAAGTATATCTATTAAGTTATACATCAACTGGAAATATTCACCTTGGACAAAGAGATATGCGTCTGAGCTAGTGAGCACAATACCATTCAGCAAATCTTTTGTTGTGCATCTAACTCTCAAATCATTGTCATCTTTCCCAATGTTTGATACAACAAGATGATTTAGGCCCTTCAACACACTGAACCTTCCATTTGAATTTCCACTTCCAATTATCTCTTCTTTGTTGCTTGATTGCCATTTTAACGACCATGAAACTAATGAAACATGATCTATGACTGCATTTGCAAGCAAGCATTTGAAAACTGCATGTCCATCAATATATGAAGTTTCATGAAAGACTTCTGGTGAATAACGACTGTCAACAGCTGTAAAATGAAAACAAGAAACAATCAAATAGAAATGGTTGGATAATCACCTTGCAAAGTTTGCAGACAAATGTGAGGCTTATGAAGGTGGTGTTGCATTTTTTAGTGCCAAGTTGAGTTCATGACCTCTTGTCATGAGGCTGAAATAGTGGGGATTTATGTAGGATAACGTGGTCCATCAATATAGACCCTTTTCACATGTCCGTTCTGGCTGCAAGTTCAGAGGATTACACCACTTACACCATTGCTCTCCAACTAATGATTTCGTAAATAATTTGTGGAACTTGATGGTAAAATCTCATCCATAAGCTTAAATTTTGACTAAGTTTAGAGATCATTTTCTATGGCATTTAAAGTTTAAGTGATTATTTCATATATTGTTGACAGTATTTTTGACATAGGAGGTTATTAATTGTTTTGGAATTTGAAATCTGATTACTTAAAATAAAAAAAAAACTGAAAAAATAAAAAATGTAGATGCTTTATTCTTACTTGATCCAACTTCACTGCAAAAAATAGAGAATAACATACAGTAGATGCATCACAAGAATGGAAGATGGTCACCAATCAACTCACCAAATTTGTACTTGTAAGTTTACAGCTTGGCACAAAAATGCAATTTATCCCCCTTTTGAATTCCATGTTTGAAACTTGCATTACCGATAACGATAAATATAGAATTAGCATATTTAATGAGTTAAATTTCACATGAAAGTAACATACCTGCTTTAACACTAAATGCACTGCTATGCAATGTCCCAACATCATTTTTTGCAACGCATTTATATTTAGCCTTATGAGCTTCTGCGTTGAAATCTTTAGCATTGAATGCAGGGAATTCAAGTGAGCCATCAGAAATAACATGTCTTATACCAGAAATATTTCCAACAGCTCTTCCATTTGCTTGGATCCATGAGATTGTTGGCTTTGGCCTTCCATTTGCTTTGCATTTAACTCTTGCTGTCTTTGTGTTGAGGAAAATGATGTCCGTTGGGGTTTCAGTGAAATAAAGGGATGGCTCATCTGGAAAATAAACATTAACACTGGTTGAATTACATGGATGTGTGAATGATAACTTTGTGATTAACAAAAAATATATGGCAATCGTTTCTGTTTGCAAGAACATCATAAAAATGGCCTTCTCAGCAAACAGGACTTGCTCCAAAAAATCAACATTTGGATTTAAATGGATTTCAAAAAAGTGCTTCCTTGATTTCCAAATTTCACTGCCTGGTTTAAAGATATCCTGCAAAGATAAAACCTGAATCAGAATTCCTTTCATCTCTGAAACCAAAAGGAAAAGCAAGTCATGACATGACCCAGATTGCATTCTTTGATTTTGGCGCGGGGAAGCTCATTTTGAAATAAATTCTGGCGCATCTGAATGTTGGGGGTACTAGTAAATTGTATAAACAAACTGCCAAATGTGGCCTTTTTACAGAGTTATGGCGCGGGTGCGGCTGGAAGCAGTCAAAGTGGCGCGGGGAAGATCTTCCCCGCGCACTACAAAGAATGCAGACTGGGACATGACCCGATGGCATGACTGATGCATGGCGCTATCATATGGGAGAAACTTAGAAGAATGAATAGTGAGCTAGGAAAGTGAAAATGGAAGGTGGTTCTTGTTTTACAATGGAAACTATTTCGAACAACATATATTGGATGATTCTACAAGTCTGTGCAAACTATTTCCAAAGACAGCTAATATGCATGCGCCAAAATTTTATTTTATTTAAAAAAGCCTAATAACGGACAAAATTGGCGAAGGCTTCTTTATACCACTTGCAGTCAATTGATCAATCTCTTGATAAACTTCTGCTGAATTCTTTAAATCATATGTTTAAATTAAAGCGTATTTCACACCATGCAAGCAAATAAATAACTTGTGTGTGTGTGTGCCACGAAAGCAAAAAGTAGTATAATACTTAAAATTCCCAAAAGTATTGCCACATGGCCTGAAATGGTTAAAACAAACCTTCGCCGATTCGGTGGATTGGGGGCCGATCGTGTCTCTGAAAATGGATTAAAGAAAATTATAGGAGATGAAAATGGGCCTAATACACATCAGAGGGAGTGTTGTTTAGGCCCTTTTAGCACTCTGCAACCGTTCAATATTGTGCTGCAGACGCACGATGTCAAAACAAGCACAACTCTTACTGTCTTACTTTACATTGCAATCGAAGTGAATGGTTGATAATACACATCATAAATGGCTTCCTTCTTCCGGACTTTCTTCAGTGCTTCTTCCTTCTCTTTGCCCGAATCAATTTTCCCGTTTTCCCGCTAATTCATTTTTGCATATGCTCCTCCGCATCCACTAAGTCAGTGAGAACGCAGGGGTAACTGAGACGGAGCCGAGAAAAGTATTCAAGGAAGGGAATGGGTTTGAAATTTTGAAATGATTAAGAGCCATTCTCACCCACAAGAACCTTTGCGGGCACGCTAAAATGTCAGATTGTCCTTAATCAAATTTGGCCTAACTGGAAAGTATGGATCCACACAACAAGGACAGATAATGTTACAATGTGACATATGTGATTTGCTTTAATCGCCTTCCAATTGTCTTCTGCACCAAATAGATAAAATGCCCGAGGCAGATGTTTAGATGCATCCTTCCTCTTTCGATATATGCTCATATTTGCATTTAAAAACCACTTCTGGGATACGCAACGAGCTAGCTAGCTACCTGGCTTTCAGGGCAACTCTTCAGCTTGCTTTGTTTTTGTTTATGGTTTGACCAACCTGGCATGGGTGTCCCTTTGTCTGCAATCACAAATCGATTTGTATCTAGGTGTCAATAAAAAGTAGCGGATTCTAATGTAGTAGCTGTCCTTGTTGATCCACACTGCAGAGGTCTGAAAGAAAAGTTTTATTTTGCTTAAACTGTTCACAGTTCTATCATTCCGACACTGTGAATCTCTAGTTTCTGTTCAAGCTAAATTTGATTTTTAGACAATCTGAAATCGCAACGTGCCTGCAAAGGACCCTGGGTGACAATGGCTGCTTAAGAAGCGCGAAAAGGGAAAGACAACACAGCCATAAAACAATACTTTAAAGATCAGACATTGTCTGTGTCTGGACTTACAACACAAGCAAAATGAATTAAATTTTGCGTTTGTTGTAATCTTTCCACAATATGACTGGCCCAGTTTACAGTCAATCAAAACTTGGTGCCTATACAAATACTGTTGGATACCATGCACTAAGTTGTTATCTGTGATAACATTATGACAATGCTAAATGTTCTCTTGCAGGATTCTTAAATCAAGAATCAAGCATCGCTTCTTTGATTTTAATCCTATGAATGTATTCTAAATCTAATTGGCTCTTTGGAATAGGACGTATTTACTGCTTTTGCAGAATTTGTTTGCAAATGAAGACTTCTATTTTGAAGATTTTGCACTTCAATCAATTACAACGGATAGAGCCTGGCATGATGCAACGAGAGAGGTGGGGCCTAAGCACAGAAGCAACAAAATTTGATTGAAATGAATGAAAAGGCTTTGGTTGAACATCTGACAACTTCTTAAGCTCATCAAATCTTTTTGTTTATCTTGAAGAAAACCCAGCTTCGTAGGACCTTTCTTTCACAAATAAGCTTAATTCCTAAGATGGTCTTACTTAAACATTATTTTCCATCTGCACGTTTTCATCGATGATTGTAATCATAAGCTTACGATGTAATCAAGATATCATATCTGAGGTATTTTAGAGCATCGTCTTGGAAGAAGATAATTCGATGAAATGCTTCTTAAGTAAATAAACACGACAAATTGTTGTAATCGAATCGAGCACGAATTTCATTGCTGTGAATTCTAAAGTAGCAACAGCAACAACGATTTTCAAACTTCACTCAGGTGCGCATGCAAATTTAAATAAGATAAAAAGGATATTCTAGCACAGTTTCCAAATACCCTGACAATTCGTCATCATCAATAAGACAAATAACCCTTCATCAGTTACTGTCTCATTGATGAATACACAATCAAAATATTTACAAAAATCGATGATTTTCCTGCATTTGAAATTCAAAGGAAATTGGCAAGTCCAATCATGGGCAATAATGCACCGTTGATGTGGCCTATATTATGATCAAAATTGTATTTTTACTCACTGTATTGTTTCTTTTCCACAAGATTGCAAGTACAGCGCTTGATAATGTTTCTACTCCTTTGTTCTTCTCTCGTCAAAACAAGGAATCAAACGCAGCCAATATTCAAATTTCAAATACAGTTAAAACGGTGGGAGCTCAAGGAGTAGCAACATTATCAAGTGCTGTACTTGCAATCTTGTGGAAGAGAAACAACACAGTGAGTAAAAATACAATTTTGATCATAATATAGGCCACATCAACGGTGCATTATTGCCCATGGTCCAATAATGGCAAAAACGGAGAACATATAAAATGTCCTTTCCTACATCGTTGACAACAACATAAAATTGATTAATTGATACGAATATTCAAGATCTCCTTTTAGATGAACGTAATCCTTTCGCTGCAAAAGCTATCATAAAATTGATGAAGCATACAGCCAAACTTATGCTGGGCAAGGGATGCATCAAAGCATCATTAAAAGTTTGGACAGACACAACAGAAATCATGTTGAAGTAATGAATAACGATTGTATGTAATGTAGTTTTAAATCATTAAGTGTATGATAGGAATCAAAGAAGATGTGCTTTAAAAACCCATGCTTCCAGATTCCTTGAATCACAAGATATTATCTACAAGAATTAACAGGTGATTATGCAAAGAACGTCGCATCTTCACAATATGGAAGGAAACAGACCTGGAGAAATATTCCTCATTCATGGTACAAAGGATGGTCACTGAAAGCTGAATCGACAAAATTAAAGATGCTTGGCACAATCCATGTCTCTTCAGACTCCAAACAAAACAAAGATTTTAATAAGAATTTACAATCGGTCATTCACATTTTACTTTGAAAGTAACGCTGATGTAATATCGCATCTTCACAATATGGAAGGAAACAGACCTGGAGAAATATTCCTCATTCATGGTACAAGGGATGGTCACTGAAAGCTGAATCGACAATGGCACAATCCATGTCTCTTCAGACTCCAAACAAAACAAAGATTTTAATAAGAATTTACAATCGGTCATTCACATTTTACTTTGAAAGTAACGCTGATGTAATAATAAAATGATTCTAATAATGGTTATGTGTCCTTTTTGCATGTGGTTTGCTTTCATCCTTTTACCTAATCTCAATGGAATCTCAATGTGTTATGATAACACGAACGCATTGTCATTGACATCAGTAAACTGGTACCCGTTGCTCTGTGAGCTCAGTCTATTGTGTACAGAGATTTGAATCATTTACACACGCTGGTGATATGATCAAAATTGAGCTGTAATATTTATATTTAGATATTACTCATTCTGCAAATGAGCAAAGAGAGCACGACAGAGAAATCACAAAGAAACACCAAGCATTGTGGTAATAAGAAAATATAAGCGCAAGAAATCGGAGCCACGAGAACTTTCTTCTTTGAAACAATTCTAAAAAAACCACCATGCACTGTGGTGATAAGATCAAATAGTAATATTCATATTTAGACGTGAGTCATTCTGCAAATGAGCAAAGAGAAAATATAAGAGCAAGAAAGAGGAACCAAGAGTTTCTTCATTGCTCTTTCTCTGCTTTTATCTATTTCTATAGAATCCATTATTGTTTGAAATTGTTCCCAAGAAGCACCAAGCACTGTGGGATCAAAATTGAGAAGCAGTTCTTACATATACCATTGTTCATTCTGGAAGTAAGTAAATAACTCCAAAAGCAAACTATTTAAAATCATTTGATGTCTTTCTATGAGTGTAGTTACAACGATACACTTCTAAAGATGGAGTAGGAAAATATGAGTTTTTAGAATTACAAATAAATTCTAAAGGAATACTGATCAGGCGCGCAATTGGGCGTTGTAACAAATTCTTGTGGAAAATCTTTTGCCAAATGGCCAAATGATAATTTACAGTCTTGGTCATTTGAAACACTTAAGTTATTACAAACATTATAAAATTCGTTAAACAAGGACAGATCTGACTTATTCAAAGAGTTCTGTCGAATTATTTCATACAGATTAAATAACAAGATCACAGAGAATATCAAATGCAGATTTGATGGAAAAACATTGAGAATTCTGGAAACAAAATAGCTTATCATAAAATCAATCTATCTTGAAACAGAATTCAAATTGAAATCCAGAGATCAAGGTTTTAGTAATAACTTATTCAAGCTGGTTATAATGAGATGTTAGTAGAACTAATCAAGATTGCGAGATCTGCAATCTACATTTTAAGGTCAGCAATCAAGATTATCGATCATAAACAGGATTAACAATTTAATCATCTATCTTCCATAATTAAACATCTTAACCGTACAAAGTTTTTCATTTTTATTAAACCTTAGTTTTCCTCGAGAAGATTCCATTCAAGCAAGCTATCTTATATACAAGCTATAAAACAAATTGAAAGAGCCTAAATTTTAGCTCATTTTGCTCTCTTAAAACTGTACAGAAAGCTGCTGGCAAACTTTAATGAAGTACAGGATCTATTTTTGATAGAAATCAACATTTTAAAACACTACTAGGAGCCAAGAAGACAAATTTAAGTCAGGTCCTACTGGTAATGCAAAGACGTGAGGTCAAATATGACACTGCCCTACAGGGATCCGTCATTGTGACATTGCTATTCATAACTGAAAATAGCAGCCTGAAAGTTATCAAGAGCAGATCTGCCCAAGAAGGATGTCCTCTGGTTTGACAATGAAATGATCTTCTGTTGATGTGGTTATCACGTAATTCGAAGTTGTAATTAAATGTTTTGTGTTTTCAGAAAGACAACTGTGCAAGCTTTCTTTCGGCTACCGTATGGCACATGTTGGACAGAAATGATTAATTTATGAAGAATAGAGATCAGTGTTTGATTTTAAATATTTAATCAATGCAAGCGAGTTTACGTACAAAACTAAACGAATGAAATTCATCCAGTCGAATCACGTGGCATAACAGTGCTTAATTAAATGATTGCCAAACCAAGAATAGTAAGTCTACAAGCTGCTCTATGCATTGTTTACATCAAGATGCCATGTTATTGTGTGCATTTGTATTGTTAAGAAGCTGAAGGAAATTGCTGATTTATTTTTTGTTTACTGTATGTAACATAACCAGCTGATACTCTCCGGGCTTTCCCTCCAGTCAAATACCATAGACCTTTTAACTATTCTCAAATAGAATCTGAATCGAACGATATTTTGATACTTTTTGTAGAATTTTCGAATGTGCACAAAAGTGATAGAAGCATGGGTACTGGGAAACGTGGAATTTGTTAAGTTATAATAGGGATTATATATCGTTGCAAAGAATCAGAACTATCAGGCCTACCTTTGTGTACTTTTTCTGTCTCCATATTCTCCGTTGTCCAGTTCATTTTGCATCTTTAGGTCGTTGCGAGTTCGCCTGCCCCCAGTCGGCCATGTTAGAATGTTTAAATCTAATGATTGTTGTTGTACGTTGTACCATGCTCCTTCTCAGGGAGGCGCGCAGCGCCGGCCTGTACCATGCTCCTGCTCATTAAATGCAAAAAACCACAAAAAGACAAAAAAGTCTTGTACGCGTGTTGCACGATGTTTCACTAAATACAAACAAATAACAGTATAAATAATCGAACTTTGAACAGAGTTTTATTTTGTACAAAATAAAACTCTGTTCAAAGCTCGATTATTTATACTGTTATTTGTTTGTATTTAAATTATTTGTAGGCAGAAACACTGCAACACGACAAAGAAATACAGCAAATGCTCATGAATTTAACGATTATATACCTCCAATATTTCGACTTGCCATGCAGGACTTCTTCAGGGCTGATTTATCAAGGGTATTAAGCCCATAAGCTTAAGTTTCTTGTTTTGCAAGACGCTAAAAACATAGCAAATCTATTGGTTACTGAATGTAGTATGGTCGACCGATCCTCTTTCATGATTTCTTCCCATCATCTAACAGCCCTGACATGGTTTGTAATATTGTGGCATGGGATCAAGCACTAACTAAACAATATACCTTTTAGCTATTCTAAAAAAGAAATCGAATCGAAGGATATTTGATAAATTTTGTAGATTTTTCGAAAGTGCACACTCGTCATAGAAGCTCTAACTCCACTCAATCCAACCTTTCGTATAAAAATGTATAAAAAATATCACTCGATCCAGATTCCTTCATAGAACTGCTAAAGGGTCTATTGATAAAACAGATTACTGAACGCAGATGTATGCATATTAACTCCCTGAAGAATTATGATCTTCTACTTAAAAAATTTGAAATAATACAGATATTGGGAAAGAAAATTCCCACTGGAAGGAGTTGAAATCCAAATTAGCAATCTTAAATATCGTACAGACAACAATTTGAAAAAGACCTTTAGCTATTATGCAAAAAGAGTCTGGATCGAGCGATATTTTCATCAACTTTTTATTCGAAATGTTCGATAGAGTGTCTCAAAGCTTCTATCACTTTTGTGCGCATTTCTACTGAACATATAACGATGTCGTTTGATTCCAACTTTCTTGTAGAATAGCTAACTAAAGGGTCTAATCTCCTGCATTACCAGAAACCTGAGGCCACAACCATTAGGAGCAGTTTTATGGCAAAATTTCTTGCAGTTAATTGATTTTATATAATTATGAGAAATTATCTTTGCTTTTTCAATCCTGTTATTGTCCTCAAAATCTTAACTAACTTAATTTAGTTTTTCTAATGAACATCTTGAGTAAGTTATTATTTTTAACAAGCTTTACTGAATAAAGGAAGATGTCTTTCTTTCAAACAGGATTATGGATGTAAAAGATAGAAAACATTATTACATACAATCTTCTTTCAATCAAGGGAAGAAGAAATATCGTTTATCCCAAGTATTCTTTCAATGTTACACTCTTTTTTTTATAAGAATACTATAAACTTTAAGACTTTAAAGAAACTTTAAGAAATGCTTGATAATTGGACATGAAAAGAATTCAGATTTTTAAAGTTTTTATATTTTCGCATTTCTTCCAAAGTTTCATTTGTTGATCCCCATATCATCACTCAAATTCGCCTTTTTTGCGAATTCAATCAAAGCCAAAATTAGACCAATATAACCATAATATAGGCACATATTTCGATACAAGTAGAGCTACATTAGAATTTTGTTAAACTTTTTGATTGAAATATTTCATTCTCAAGTCATATCAAAATGAAAATAAATAAAGTGCGACAAATTTCTGGCGTGTCTTTAATTATCTTCTAAAATCTACATCACTGAACATTTTTGCCTGCTCTGTAACCAAAATATATACAAATTAGAATTAACCAAACTATATACAAATATGAATTTACAAATTAGATACATCACAAATCATCATCTTTCTCTGGTTGTAGACCTAGCTAAACATTGCATGTTTCGGTCTCCAATGTTGAAAACTGATCTCCTTTTCTCCTTCAACCCCTTCCTATCTTTATTTACTTGGATCAAGAGCTTTTTAACTGGTAGGAAACTTGTATTAAACGGCTTCAAATCAGAGTGGACAACAGTGACTAGTGGAGTACCTCAGGGAAGTGTCACTGTTATTCTTGCTGTATATAAACGATTTACCTGACAACGTAAAATACTGTCAAGTCAAGATCTTTGCTGATGATACGAAAATATATTCTCCTTCTAACTGAAAAAACTTGGTCAAAAACATGGCAGCTTCCGTTTAACAGTGATAAGTGCAATGTACTCCAATCAAAGAAATGGATACTATATGCCAGATAATTTAACACAAACGGATCGATGATTAAATCAGTTGAATCTTCGGGACCTTGGAATTATAGCTGACAACAAATTCAAATTTGACAAACACATCGCAGAAATCGCAAAAAAAGCTAGCGGTGTTTTAGCTCCATTAAAAGAACCATGAAATTCGTCAACAAAGAGACCTTCAATGCTCTTTACAAAAGCCTTTAGGCCAATCCTTGAATACTGTGTGCCAGTTTGGAATCAAAATTAAGACATTAGAATCGGTGCAAAGACGAGCAACAAAGTTGGTGAAGGAACTCAAAAACAAATCGTACACGGAACGCTTACTTTTCCTCGATCTCCCAACATTAAGCTATAGAAGAAGACGTGGAGATATGATTACAACTTTCAAAATACTACACGGCATGATCGATACTGATAGCAAAGTATTTTTTGAACGAAGTACTTCAGTTACGAGAGGACACAATCTCAAGCTTTTCAAGTTTGCTTCATCATCGAGCCTGAGGAAGAACTATTTCTCAAACAGAGTCATTGGAACAATTTGCCAGCAACCATAGTCAATGCGAAGTAGTTATAGAGTTTGAGAAATTATATGACGATTTTTGCGGTTATATGAATACGCTTAAAACGAACGCTAAAGGGTTTAATAGGCCAATGGCCTCCTTGTCCCTCATTTTATCATATTATTATTATTATTATTATTATTATTATATACAAATATGAATTTACAAATTAGATACATCACAAATCATCATCTTTCTCTGGTTGTAGACCTAGCTTTGCATGTTTCATTTGGTAAACATTCGTTTCTACTTGCAACCTACCTATGAATGTTTCAGATTTTCTTCTAGACAATGTCACTGAGATCATATAACGACTGGCTATAAAATATTTAAGAAAATTGGTCTGTTTCTAATGACCTTTTGAGACACATAAATCTTTCTGCTGCCACATTTCAAGCGCAAAATAAGTTCATCTTATGAGCTGCAGTTTTGCTTTAAATGATCTATATGCAGAAACTAGATCGTAAGGCTCTCTACACCATAATATTTCCTTTTTTACGAGCAGGTTGTCACAGCATTCATTGAGCAGAGAATACCACATTTAGTGAATTGCGAGCGAAACTAGCTGTGAGAAAGTGAATGGGTTGTTTTGGATTCTTTGAATTAAACATGAATATACTCCTTCTTCGAATAAAGTTCTATCACATCACAGAAAGAAGTTCTATTTCGCAATCTAGTCAATCAAATCGATTGAAGGTCCTGATCTTCTGTAGAAGGGCTACTTTTTCAACAGTAATCCTGGAACAAAGCAATGCAGAAGAAAAGGGGAACCTCATGACGAATGCTTTACTCTTAGAAAAGAGTTCTACCACAGCACAGAAAGGAGTTCTACCAAAACCACAGCACAGAAAAGAGTTTGGCACAACTACAGCACAGAAAAGAGTTTCTCTCTCTTTCTCAAGGAGATGATAAATAAGACAATAATCATCTCTTACATAATTGAGCTGTAAAAAGGAGAACCTATAACATGACATCAGTCTTTCCCTACCTTTCTTAAAATGAATCTCTCTACAAGAAAAAAACGACAATATAATCGCATTCCATCATCACAAGAAATAGTTTGATATATAGAATTTGTCAATCAAACTTACTTTAGAAGTTAGAAACAACGATTTTAAAAAGATTCTCACTGTTCATGTGAACTCGTTAAACCAATGCTAGCCTCGTACTTTATGTGGAGGAATCATTACAATTTGTTGTCTCTTCATTTTTCAGTTAAAGGGAGTACAAAGACCAGCATGCTTTTCGCGAAGTCAGTGACTTGCTCTGCACAGCTTTCAGAATAACTGACTGTACGAAATTCACAAAAACAAAAGCAAACCACGACAAAGGCTGCTGGCCTTTGTACTCCCTTAAGTATAGAGAAGCAAGGAAGACCCAATGCAAGAAGGGGAGATATATTAATGTACCATATATCCCGAGGATCGGACCCTTAACAGGGCAAATTGCTGGAGATGAAGCCAAAACAGAAATCAGAGATCCCAGGTGTAGACAAAACAGAGTTTGCCTGATAGAAACATTTCACGGATATAAAGCAATCTATTGTAATTTTTGCTATCATTTTCCTTACATAATTAAGTAAAAATACAAAAAATTTCATTCGGTCATTGTTTGTAAGAAACCATTTGCAAACAAAATTGAGACGTGATGTCTTCTTTCTCTCATTGTGGCTTCCCAAGCTCTTAAAAGTTTAATGTACTCACTACAAAGACAGGTCTTGTTGGGTAAACAGTGGGAGCAAGTTGCAATGATGTTCTGGGTCAAAGACAATATTCAGTTTGAAAATTCTTAATTAACATTCGATAGAATAACAGGTGGTTGGGTGGTTGTATCAACTCTACTCAATAGTCAGTTTGATATTCAACATATTTCGATTTGACGCTGTTTTTGGCAAACATTGTTGTGAAACGCCCTTTTCTTATCGAAGATACATTTGAAAGGACCAAGGAGGCACCCAGTGGGGAGGTGTTTATCATGCGTCAAACCCTAGTGGTCCAACATAGGCATCGACGCATGATTGCTTAACGAATTAGTCAGAGATATAGCCGATCAAATGTCTGTAAAGCTGCAAAAGATGTAAAGCTAGGTCAAATTCTGCCCATTCTTCGTGATACCATTTTCTGCAGAAAGGAATATTCCGGTTTTCAAAATTTTTGACAGAAATGCTCCATATAGTCTAAGACACAAGCGTACTTGGAGGAAATAATTTATCCTTCACGATTACGCACAGTGATAGACGAATACCAGAATTGCATTGACTACTCTTAATCTTCTGAACAGGATACATAAAATGCCCAAGTTAGATGTTTATATCCAAATTTCTTCTTCCAAATTACAAACGAAGCTCTGAAGTAAACACATACTCCTCCTTTTGATATATACTCGTGTCTTCTCTGAATAATCCTGCTTTTCATGTACAATAACTGAGTTAGCCATCTTTGTTTCAGGGTATCATTTGTTTAGATCCACCCTTCTTCCTTTGAATTATAGATGGAGCTCTAAAGTAAACACACACTCCTCCTTTTGATATATACTCATGTCTTCTCTGAACAATGCTGTTTTTTCATGTACAATGACTGAGTTAGCCATCTTTGTTTTAGGGTATTATTTGTTTAGATCCATCCTTCTTCCTTTGAATTATAGATGGAGCTCTGAAATAAACACACACTCCTCCTTTTGATATATACTCATGTCTTCTCTGAACAGTGCTGTTTGCATGTACAATGACTGAGTTAGCCACCTACGTTTCATGGTATCATTTACGTGAATCCATCCTTCTTCATTTGAATTATAGATGGAGCTCTAAAGTAAACACACACTCCTCCTGTTGATATATACTCATGTCTTCTCTGAACAATGCTGTTTTTTCATGTACAATAACTGAGTTAGCCATCTCTGTTTCAGGGTATCATTTGTTTAGATCCATCCTTCTTCCTTTGAATTATAGATGGAGCTCTAAAGTAAACACACACTCCTCCTTTTGATATATACTCATGTCTTCTCTGAACAGTGCTGTTTGCATGTACAATGACTGAGTTAGCCATCTTTGTTTTAGGGTATTATTTGTTTAGATCCATCCTTCTTCCTTTGAATTATAGATGGAGCTCTAAAGTAAACACACACTCCTCCTTTTGATATATACTCATGTCTTCTCTGAACAATGCTGTTTTTTTATGTACAATGACTGAGTTAGCCATCTTTGTTTTAGGGTATTATTTGTTTAGATCCAGCCTTCTTCTTTTGAATTATAGACGGAGCTCTGAAGTAGACCATACACTCCTCCTTTTGATATATATTCATGTCTTCTCTCAACAATCTTTTTTTCATGTACAATGACTGAGTTAGCCATCTCTGTTTCAGGGTATCATTTACGATCATATTTGTTTATACTTGCAGCTTGACTAGCAAGCTGTACAAATCATTTTGTTTGCAGTCACAAATCACGTATTTTATATGGAAATCCTTTCCTAAGAAGTATTTGGAAATCAAAAATTGGTATTGGATTTTCCATCACAGAAAATTGTATTAGATAGGCTCAATTTCATAGAAGGCGTCTGTTTGCAAGATAAATGGAAACGACTGCCAACGATCAAATTTTTTGAAACTGCTTCTTTAAAAATAGAACTACCCAGTGTCAGTTGTTTAATTAGATTAGATATTTTTCAAAATTAGCTGTTTACATTGTAGAGAGGTTAGGCTACTATGGCAACACTTTTCCTCGCGTTTTTAAACAGAAGTTCCACACAAAACTTGTAAAATTCAAATATGTTACCTGCTGTACCAAAATTTCCAAAATTTATAAATCGATGCAATATTTGCAAAAACATGTTGCTTCATGACAATGACTAGATAAAACGCTGTTCTGCATAGACTTATGACGATGAGTCTCTTGTTTCCCTGTGCTCTTGGATACAAGGGACTCATCGTCATAAGTCCATGTTCTACAAGGAAGAGCCAAATCTACCAACCTCGTTCCCAGGCCCACCATTGTCTTCCTTAGGTCATCGATGTTCAGTACTGACGTAGGAAGCTGACCCTAGGAACCAGGTTGAAAATCTACATTTGGCTAAACCTCGATTGGAATTTGCTAAACGAGTTTCCAATTTACAGGAGAGAAGTCTCGGCATAGAACGGGATCCCGTAACAATACGGAGACTTACACTTTCTCTAACTTGCTTCAGAAATGATTCAGACAACTTCTCAGGAGCTGAGAAGGATGAGTTCATTTTGGCCCCTGAGGCTTTGCGGTGTTTTGTGGGATGGAGTTCGTATGTTTTGGACTGGGCTGCTGCTGCTGGGGGTGTCGTCTTTGAGATGTTGTGCGATCCTGGGTGTTTGGACGCATTATCTACCTTAGTGAAAATCAAGATTAAACAACCCCTAGGAAACCATATCCTATGTGGACTTGCTACAAGTCTCTCTCGCGGAAAAATGAGAAGGGGCAAAAGCGAGAGACTAGATTCTCTCGCTTTTGTTCCTCCTCTCGTTATTTCGGCGAGTGAGACTTGTAGCAAGTCCATATGCTATGAGATCAGTGATGAATTTAAATCTCAAAATCCTAGTTCTGTTTAGATAATTAAAAGTCGTGTCTTTGCAGAATGGACAGTCAGTTATAGAAAGAATATACATGTTGTGAGAATGAACCCACCTTAGAAGAACGAACACATCTGAAAGAAAGCGGATCAAAACATATGCCCTGAAATCAGTGATAAATTTTAATCTGAAAATCTTCATCTTTAGTTATCTCTTAGGCCAGTTTAGCAACAAACAGTACAGCATATTGCAACCTTATACATTATTCAGAGGGAAGTACTAAAGATAAGACGGAACAAACGTAACAGAAGGAAAGATCGAGTCCTGATCGCAATTATTTAATACCATGATCAAGCTTTCTTATTGAAGGGCTGGGTTCACCTCTTTTCACAAGCCTTGTTATCTTTTGCATATTATGCTGATACAATATTTTCATTTATAGATTTTGCTTATCATCGAAACTGAACATGCATTTATTTCATGTTTAAAAAGAGCACCAACTGCGATGCGAGCTATCTTCTATTCTTGCCCAGCGAGCATTATCTTTCTGCCCTGAGTGCCCTTGAAGAAGACTTCGAGCAAATATTCTTGGCAGAAATAAGAAACTTGCAAACCCACACATTCAAAATGTTGTTCCTTCTCTTGCAAAGTTCTTTTAAGGCAGGATTCAACTCATTCTTAGCAGAGAACCAAATTTGCAAATTGTCTTATCCATGATTTTAGTGTTTCAATAAGAGGGGATTTCAAAGCAGAAACCAGAAACCTGCTAGCTCCCATAGTTTTGATTCATTCTTGTCCAAAAAGAAGGGCTCCTTGACCACTTTTCGAGATAAACCTCATCAAACTAGCACTTTGTGAACGTTTTATATTGTAGGCCCTCCCAAGGAAGGCATGAAACAACTAATAGTCAAAGTAGAAACAAGACACTTGCTTGCTAATATAACCATGATTTGATTCTTGTACAAGATGAAAGATCATTGATCATATTCCAAAGCTATAGCAACCTCGAGCCAGCATCATTGCAAACATTTTCTATTGCGGGTGAAGGTGAAGGTGAAGTTGCGTTTTTCAGCGCCAAGCGCTGGGATCGCAGAAATAGAGCAGACCTAATCGAGTCCGCGACCCCTGTCATGACGCTCAAGTGATGGGGTCCTACCGGGTATCGAACCCACTCCGCCTGACTGTTCTGGCTGCAAAGTCAGAGGATTACACCACTGCGCCACAACACCTTCATAAGGAGGGCATAAAGCTAATATTTCAGCAGAAACTAGGAATCAGCTAGCTCCAATAGTTTTGATTAATTCTTGCTCAAGAAGAAGGCTTCCTTGACCACATTTCAAAGTATAGCATCTTTCAATGTAGCCCCATGAGCAAACATTTACTATTGTAGGCACTGCTAAGGAAGGCAGGGAAATAGTATTCTTGGCAGAAACAAGAAACCTACTTGCTCACATAACGATGATTTTTTTCCTGCTAAAGAAGAAGGCCTCCTGGACCAAATTTAAAGCTATAGTCTCCATGTATATATTTTAAGCTAACATTCTCGGGCTAGCACCATTCCATTGTGAACATTTTATATTGTCTATTGTAGGCCCCCCTAAGGAAGGCAGGAAGATAGTATTCTTGGCAGAAACAAGAAACCTACTTGCTCACATAACCATGATTTTATTCCTGCTAAAGAAGAAGGCCTCCTGGACCAAATTTCAAACTATATTCTCCATGTATATATTTTAAGCTAACATTCTCGGGCTAGCACCATTCCATTGTGAACATTTTATATTGTCTATTGTAGGCCCCCCAAGGAAGGCAGGAAGATGGTATTCTTGGCAGAAACAATAAACCTGTTCGCTCACATAACCATGATTTTATTCCTGCTAAAGAAGAAGGCCTCCTGGACCAAATTTCAAGCTATATTCTCCATGTATATATTTCAAGCTAATATTCTCGGGCTAGCACCATTCCATTGTGAACATTTTATATGTCTATTGTAGGCCCCCCAAGGAAGGCAGGAAGATGGTATTCTTGGCAGAAACAAGAAACCTGCTTGCTCATATAACCATGATTCATTCTTGCATACGCGGAAGGCCTGGTCGATTGTATTTCAAGATATGGCATCCCGGGATAACAGCCTTCAATCTAACACCAGTGCGAACGTTTTCAATTGTAAGCTCTCCCAAAAAGGAAGGCATGAAACCAGTATTCATAGTAGAAACAAGGAACCTGCCAGTTCACACATCTATGATATAGGTGCGCAGATGGCTTTCTCGAGAATTACATTTTCAACGAAAGCTATAGTAGATTCAATTAAATCTGGTTTTAATACAAATAGGATAATGCAAGGGTCAGCGATAAGGAAGGTTTTGATTTGAGAACTACCATCGAGTAGAATTATCTAATTTCTTGGTTATGATTAAACTTTACTTGCAGTCCTTAGAGTCTTCCTTAGTAAGAGTTTATATTCGCTGAAATATGCAGCACAGTTTCATACTGACCAAACGCTTTGGAACTTTGGTGAGATCATATCTAATTGAACGTGCAATCTTACTTCATGGGCAAATCTGTCTACCTGTATTTTGAGATGTTATCAACGAAGGGCGAGGTTAAAGAATTAGGACAAATTTCAAATCTGGGTGTGGAAATGATTATTTAGATCATGGTTGAAACAGCCAGAAACAGCTTAAACTTTGAATTTTGGCCATGAATAAAAACTTAAGAAAGAGGGACTTGCTGACTCCAAGGATTGCATAAAAAAGAAACTGCAAGTAGGAAGTGCTTTGGTTTTGGGCGTTTGAGTTTCTGCTAAGCTACATAAAAACTTCCTATCTTTTTAATAAAATCATTCTTTTCTCTTTGCAAAAGAGTTTATTAGTTTGCTTTTCTTAAATCATGATATCATTTTTTTTATTTGGTTTAAAAATAATATCACTTTCTTCACCATCAAATATTTCGTTTTCAATACTAAATTTACAGCAAAGCAGGTCATAATATTGAAGAAAACTGCGACGGAACAACAAAATAAATATGATCTTACCCATAATAGAAGCATGTGCAAACAGCGGTAGAAGCAGAACGCCTGTAAAGACCAAAAGATGACCATGTGTCGAACTTGACAACATATTTCCGCAATTAACAGGAATAGACTTAGCCAGTAATCAACACTTGTAATAACAAATTGTAATATGAGAGAGATCCAATGTAATTATCAATCCTCTTCTCTTGTATGTTTTTTTCATGGCCTTGAAATTACGCAATTAAACAAAACATAATTATCATGCAGAAGATTTAGTTCTTCGTTCTAGGCCATATTTGTTTTTAAACGATTTATCAGTCCTTGCAGTTCGGTTTCAGTGATATGTATGTACAGCCTATACAAGACCTGCACTGCACTGCGCCCGTATAGCTGACTGATTAGTTTAGACAGGTGCTTCTGTTTATGAATCATCCCGACTTCTCATTGGTCGATGTGATTTTACACGTGATACTTTCCAAGCTCCTGATTGGCTGCAAATTGTTAACCACGTGCGTGTTTTATTAATAAGTTCGAAGATGACCATCAAAAGGTGAACGCTATCAATGGCTGAGCATGCTGTGATCTCAAATGATTTCGGTGAAAAGGATCCTCATTTCACGGCCTTTTGCGTCGATGAAGAATTTGAGGATAGGCGGTCGAAAAGAATATCTTACATTTGACAGTCGTTATAAGTTGTAGAAAACTTGTAAATGCCTGAAAGTAAGTGTCCCAAGCAAGATCCAAAAGAAGAGTTGCAGTATGTAATTAAAAGAACATCAACGAACAATCTCCACTTTGCGACCTTTTGTGTAAATTAAAGATTGAGGGTGGGTTGCCAAAGAGCATATTTTGAAGTTGGCAATCGTCAAGTTGTATAAAACTTATAAACGCATATAACTAAGGTTTCCAAACAATTTCCTATACGAGAGCTACAATATTTAAAAGAATATAAACAAATAATCTTCACTTTGCGACCTTTTATGTAAATTAACGATCGAGGGTGGGTTGCCAAAGGGCATATTTTGAAGTTGGCAATCGTCAAGTTGTATAAAACTTATAAACGCATATAGCTAAGGTTTCCAAACAATTTCCAATACGAGAGCTACAATATTTAAAAGAATATAAACAAATAATCTTCACTTTGCGACCTTTTATGTAAAAGAGCATATTTTGAAGTTGGCAATCGTCAAGTTGTATAAAACTTATAAACGCATATAGGGTTTCCAAACAATTTCCAATACGAGAGCTACAATATTTAAAAGAATATCCAAATAATCTTCACTTTGCGACCTTTTGCCAAAGGGCATATTTTGAAGTTGGCAATCGTCAAGTTGTATAAAACTTATAAACGCATATAGCTAAGGTTTCCAAACAATTTCCAATACGAGAGCTACAATATTTAAAAGAATATCAACAAATAATCTTCACTTTGCGACCTTTTATGTAAATTAACGATTGAGGCTGGGTTGCCAAAGAGCATATTTTGAAGTTGGCAATCGTCAAGTTGTATAAAACTTATAAACGCATAAGTTTTCCAAACAATTACGAGAGCTACTGTATTTTTAATACAGTTTTTAATGCAGATCTTTAATGCAATGTATCTTTTCTACTTAAGATTGACATGGCTGGCTATTCAAAGAAGGGTACAATGCAAAGAAAAATGATCGTTACGTCGAAGAAGATTTTTTGCAGCGTTGTAAATAGAGAGCTGAGCTGATATCCTGTCTCTTGCAGCACCATGTTCTGTGAATATAACGTGACCTAGCCCATTAACTTTCAGCAAGACCGATAGAACTATGTATGGCTTAGATTAGACCTATGACCTGGAGTCTCTTGTTTCCCTGTGCTCTTTGCATGGTTTAGATAATGATGAGCCTAGCCCATCTTCTTTTTTTGTGATTTCGAGAAATTCAAGCTGTCAGCTTCTCAGACTTTCATCAAATGAAATCCTTTCTTAAACAGATGGTTTTTCTTTGTACTTTGACAACAGAATGCTAAATAAAATACATTTTTTTCCAGAATGTCATGATCTATAACACAACCAACTCGGCGTTAAGTTAAAGAACGCAAGGAAATGTTTACAGACAGATTTTCCGGTGTCACTGCAAAATTTATTTGACCTCACTGCAAAGAATCATTTCAGTTTGAAAGAATATAATCAGACAGGTGCCAATGCCTCTTTTTCATAGTTGTCCTTACTTCTTCCAGTTGAAAGCTGATTCAAGCTTGGTTAAAAACCTCTACTATCAAATTCAAAGCAAAATTATAGTATGTAGTTTTCTAGAGTATGTCTAGAGTATAGTATAGAAAACAGAGGCGGATCTAGGAGAAATTCTGACCGGGGCTGGGAAAATTTTGGTGACCACGCCCTTTAGTTGTCTGGAAATAAAAAGTGCTAGAAGTTTCTGCTTTCCTCACGATTGTATTTTAATATCGCAAGATATAGCTTTAACCTATCTCAGTTTGATAAGTTTAATAAAATTGCAGTTGAAGTTGTTAAAAGAGCAAGCTCTGTTGTAGCATCAGGTCCCTTAAAGAATGAAATGAAAAAATGGTTGCTTACCTGTCCGGGAATGCTTCTGTGCATAAATATCGTCCGTATCTGGTTATTTCGACAATAGTCTCTGCATATATCTTTGTTCTAGAGCTACAGTTTCATTTCTGTTGCCACAGAACGTTAGTTGTACACATGAAATGAAATGCAATGGAGGTTGATTTCCTGTCAGAGCATCTTTCTGCATACGTCCATAAAAAGCTGTGTTCAAACGATAGCCTACTCTGTGATCTGTCGATACCATTTTGTCTTAGAGTTTAAAGTTGTTACATGTCGACTATACGTAACAGCAGCAAGTTTGTTGAGAGAATAAATCTTTTAGTAATACTACAAAGGTCTGCATTGGGCGATGTCTTTGTCAATTTTTATAAGAAATGTTCAACTGAGTGGTGTTAGAACTTTTATCTCTGTTGTTCAGATTCGAAAATTCTACAAAATTTTTAAAACATGAATAGACCTTTTAGCTAATCTACAAAAGAGCCTGGATCGAGCGTTATTTTTATACATTTTTATACGCGAGACGCGAGGCTCGATCGAGTGGCGTTAGAACTTCTATTGCTATTGTGCACATTCGAAAATTCTACAAAATAGCGTTCGATTCTGATTCTTTTCAGAATAGCTAAAAGGTCTATTGTAGAACAGCTGAGAAGTTGATTAGGCACTGAAATGCATAGAGGAAATTGAATAAAGGTTTCTAGTTCATGCCAGGGCAGGTTTTTGCACTCATCCCATAAAAATCTGCATATTTCCATTACATCATAAAGTAAATCTTAACATTTGCCGCTTGAGATAACAGCAAATTGTGTTTTCAAACAAAACATTGAATTATCCTGATAACCAATCAACGAAATTTGGAAATCTTCCAACGGCTTTGATTGTATTTTACGAAATTTGAATATTGTTGAAATCATATGATTTTTGCGTGATGTTCTAAAGACAGGTGTGTAGATAACATATTTGCATACAGATCGCATGGCATGTACACTATTTACGTAGAGACATGACATGAATTTGAAGCAAAGTGTGAGCCAAAACTGTGAAATTCACTTTAGGCAACATGATATAAATATTTTTGGCTGATCATCTTCAAAATGACGACATCAAATCGATGTTATTTACTTTCGTAATGATTTTCCTGCATCTGCTATGTCTTTGTTTACATTTATTAACATGGGTTTTGAGTGTTGTTTTAACAAACATATATCATTAACGTAGGAGATTTTGGAGGTTACGCATGACTGAATATGATGTGGTTTGATGTTCGCATTTGCATGAGGAAAGAGAGAATGCATCTAATCTCAAAATGAAGGAGATCTTCTTTAATTTCTTCAGTAGAAAATGATAAAGATCCTATCTGAGATATTTGTTTTACCTTGAAGATTCTTTTCCCTTCATCAAATCAGCCAGTAAGCATGACAGTAAAATTGTTCTCATTCGCCATTAAAATGATATTTATCCTGAAAAGCTATTTCAAGATAAAATGCATTTGTTACCATGTGTTTTCAGTGTTGTTTCAACAAGCATATATCACCAACATAGCAGATTTCGGAAGTTATACGCATGACTGAATATGATATGCTCACTTCTAGGCAGTTTTCTCTTGGACGTCTAGTGCTAGATGTTTGACTTTATTGCATAAAGGAAAGGAAGAATCAAAATCTAATGCTAGAAAGAACGAAATATTCACAAATTTCATTAGGAGAAAACACTTAAGGTGTCAGAGATTCGTTTCAAATTGAAATATAAACTGTATGACTGAAGTTTCAAATGAGCTGTGTTTGAATAAATGAGCCATCTAGAATAATGAATTACGTCAAATACAACGTTCTCAAAATACAAGCCTCAGTTAACTTGATTGGCCCTTTGTTTTGTTTATATCTGAAGCAACAGTATTTTCTGTAGATTTTCCTATCTTAGACGTAACTAGACTATACATTGTGGCAACATGACGTATTTTGTAAATTATGCACTTCATCAGTTATTCATGTGAAAAACTCATCACATTAATCGACAACCATACAAGTATCTGTTCACAAATGATTTCTTGTCCAACATGAGGAAATTATATTCATAATGCATTTTAATGAAGAAAGTAATGCACTTGAAGGACAACGGAATTATGCCGTACTTGTGTAATGAATTTCTTTATTCCCTGAATCAGTCAACGAGCATTGGATTATCTGTCTAACGAACAGGAAATTGTCTTCTAACTGCATTTGGTAAGGGTACTCTAATGAATACAGTAAACAAGACAATGCAATAATCATTGATGACGTAATTCCGTGAATTATTCAACAATCATAAAAGTATCTGTTTACAACTTGCTTTGATGTCTAATGTGAAGGAGATTGTATTTTACTTATTTTACTTGAGTATGGTGATGGCGCTTCCGTGAAAATATTAAACAAGAAACTACAGTTATTGTTTGTGCGTAGATCGAATACTGACAGGGTTTGTTGCTGAAAAATTTGCACTTCTTTTAGAATTAAAATCATGCTGATGCATAGATATCGTCATATCGTATTACAGTACCAATTTTATAATGAATTTCCTGCAACACCATATCATGTATTGCAGTCCTATCTATTTTACTTACCCAACTAACCTTACTTACCACAAAAGAAGAGTCGATAAGAGAAGAGTTTCTTCAACAGAAAAGAGAACATCTGTAGAAACTTTGACTCCCAAAACTTCTCAAAGGAGTTTTTATAATAATGTTTGATCATGTTTTAGTTTGAGAAAGTCTCGGGGAAAGTAGTTTGACTTTATAAGAGTCTGAATTATTTGATAAATTTGGGGATATGGTGTGATTTTGAAATTGAGAATATCTGTTATTAGATGGTATTGTTCAGAGATAGGTATATTGGCAAACGCACGAACATAAACATGATAAAAATATTGAAATGTCACGCAACTTTAAAAGACACGGAAATTTCGCACGAGAACGATTTTCAAATCTTCAGGTATACTACTCCAGGTATTAATGATATTGCATAGTTTGATATTGGCATTAACCCAACAAAAAGCTAGAGTATACCAAATGCCAAAAAGTAATGTTTTCCCAAAACTTCATGTGCTATGTTTGCTAAAATTGCAGTCTACGTCTACATGTTAGATGATCATGTTAGTGAGTCCCAGTAATCGCTATTCAAAATGAGACTACTACACCAAACCGTAACGATAACAACGGCCATATGATCAGTCTATCTACATGTCTTTATAACACGTAAAATAGGCCTAGGTGTCAAATAGAAGTTTAAAAGTCGTGTTGGGAAGAAATTCAACTGTGAATATAATATCAACAAACAGAAGAGGCATTGTGGTTGAGTTGTGAAAACCTGAGAGATAACATCCCGATGTAACACGTATCAACATTTTTTGTTATTTGAACGACAATGATTGCAAACCAAGTTCATTAATATTTCATTTTTCCTTTGAATTCTTCTGTTTAGCTGTTACAATTATATCTAATATTATAAATATTGAATTTCAATTTAATTGTTCAGTAAAAGATACATATGTCTTAGCCATGAGTCCATCGTTTCTGCATGTTTGGAGGATTCACCTAAGCCAACGAGAAGTAACCATAAAAAATCGACTGATATCCGAGCAATCGTAAAAGATATGAATGTTGGGTGTGTTCCTCTGTCAAATACAAAGATTTATCTTTAAAATAAGGCCTTTCATTTTGAAAAAAGGATCAAAAGTCTGTGTGATATTGCCTTTCAAAAACTGCAAAGTCATCGCTTCGATATAAATTTGGAGACGAAACCCCTTCAAGGTAAAGAGTTATCCTCAAAGCACCAACCAAATTGTTATTTTCAAATCTTTTTCTCCTGGCTAGAAGAATTTAATGGTCAAATGTGCATTGCTCAACACAGAGACAAAACTGCAATCAACAGTTCTTCAGCTACCAACAAAAATGGCGGCGACAGGAATGAAATGGGAGGAAAACCCCAAGGTAATGAAAATTTCATGCTGGAAAGGTATTCCAACACAATTTGCTGGTTTTTTGTTACAACGAAAGCCGGCTAGCGGGAAATGGAAAGTACTCGTTCCTATTTGTCTACCTCGTGGCGTCACCTCTCAGAAACAAGACATGACCGTGATGAATGAAGTCATCCACATAAATACATGCCAACATGATTCATTCATCCCTTTCTTCTGCTTTGCCTTAATTTCTTTTGTCATAAAAAATGATAGAAGGAGGGTCGAACATAAATTAAAGCACGAGTTTTCTCCCAATTAAGATAACACGACAAGCCAACTTTACAATTCAATTATGACCTAACAATGAAGAAAACGACAGAAAAATAAAAGCAAAGTACAATAGATAACTCAGTTTACGCTTTCTTCAATTTCATTAAAAGAAGACCATTTCAGTTGCGGCAAATGCATGGCTATTAAATAATGCAAATGTTCACCTTAAATTCAAATTCTTCTGTGTAAAAGGTTTTTAAAATACAAAGAATAAAAAGCCACAAATGCGAATCAACTGAAAAGTTTCACAGCGCTACTTTGTCGTGGTTATTCAATTTAAACAATATAGAATTTGGTTGAAAATATTTAGCCATCGATCCTTTGAGAATTATTGATAACGGACATTGACGTAATGTAAGACTTCATCATAAACATATTATTTTGCAATGAATTTTAGAGCAGAATTATGTTCAAAGAATCAAGATACGATGATCTGCATTAACAACTGCCAAATTTCAACCAAAGTTGCAACTCTAAACAAGGCTCATAGTCTTACTTTCATATCGTAAGAATAATCTGTGATATTTTTGGATTAAACATTTTTCGTTCAATAATTCATACTAACATTGTAACATGAAGCAATTGAAGAGTTCACAGGAAGTTGGCTGTGACAGACACCGCGGTAGGCCCAATTTGTAAAAACATAACTTCAAGAAATTGGTGTGTGACACCGCACTGGTCTACCAATCTGAGGGTTTGTGATTCGAATCCCTGTCATGTCTAGCTTTCTACCTGAGAGCGAGGAGAGTTGCCAGTTCTCTAACAGTCCTACCCTGGGTACCAGCCTCCATGTTAGAGAGTCTGGTACCCAGGGTATAAAAGTCCAGACGAAAGGAATCACGGTGAGGTCACATCGAGAAGAATGACCAGGACATCGGATGAGCTTTGCTTCTCAGCGACCCTAAAAACTACCATCGGATACCAGGCAGAAACAAAGTAACAAACAAACGAACAAACAAACAAACAAATAAACAAACAAACGAACGAAATCGTGAAGTTGACGCAGATCAACTTGTCTTAGAATTACGGTTTTTTAAAGATGGCGACAAATTTGTCCTGTACTTTACAGAATACATTAGAGTATATTTCTAGGCCAAATTTTACTTGAAGGCAATATGATGATGACTAGTTTTGGATAATTGGCAATGCTGATTCTGGAGTGACCGAAATAAAAAGCAAAAAGATTTCTGTTGTGTGAAATTGAAAATCTCATGAAGTGTTATGACGTATGGCGCTAAACGATCGAATGTTTTTAATTAATCTTGGAATAATTCTTATGTCTGATCGAATCATTTTCAGTCTTATGACCACTACCTTTTAATCTGTAATTTTCAATTTGGCATTTCTTTGCAAATTATTGATCAGACTTCTATTTTCATTAGATATGAAATGAACCCTGCTATGAGCATCTGGAAATCTCTTCACATTAATTCGAGACAATTAACAGTCAGTGATAAATCTCTTTGCGTGTGAAAACAATCCAAACCTTTCTTCATGCTGGTTTCCAATCCTTGTTTTCAAACATTTCTGCCTAAAGATAAAAAAGGCAGGAACTGAAAAAGACAGGTCTGAATGCTACTGTTGTGCGTTTCAGACATGTGTAAGTTACGCAGGCAATAAAAATCTATTCAACGCCTTCTAGAACATTCATCAAGTTAAAAACAGTCCGACCAAAAGAAGGAAACCAATTCAAAATGAAGGCAATGAAGCGTAACAAAGAAAACAGCCAATAAAATATGTCTTTGAAACTGCCTGCCAAACCAAAACCCTCTTATTCAGAGCAAGATCGTTTATGTAAACACCGAAAAGAAACGAATTGCACCAAAAGCCATGTGAAAGTCTGGATGTTCTAAAGAAACACCAAGAATAATCTCATTCAATCAGATATCAAAACCTCTGCAAATATATAGCGAAAGAGACTGTTCATCTAAAGAATAAATAGGAGGGGCTCTAAGCAAGAGCCATGTGGAACTATATATTATACATGTCTTATAACAAACAACAAAAAGATGTCGTTTCAATAAGGACATGTTAATGTTATGCGCTTTTACGGCAAAGAAAATACTTTTGTCCAAAGAATGAAAAGGAAGGGTCCGAAACAAGAGCCCTGTGCCACTACAAGTATCTTTAAACAAACTGTAGCGAAAACGAGCTATTCAATGTGAAAAGAGTCTTGTGCTTTTGATGCGGGAGAAGACATTTGTATAAAAAATAAAGGAACCAAACAAGAGCCTTGTGGAACGCTTCATACCTTCAAACGTCAAACTATAACCATGTTCAGGCCAACTGCAGCTAATCTTTCTGTTCAATGAAAATTTTAAAAAGTTGATTAGCCAAGCCAAGCTCAGACAGTATGGCCGCAAGAAGATTATAAATCATTATCTGTCGACGAAAGATATTTGTACATCGAATTAACTGCGTACAAAATTTGCACGTGGGGTTAACGACTCCTAATTAACGGCAACATTTATTTGCTTGATTAATTTCTTAAATTTGTGTCAGGATTGTGGAGGAGTAAGGAAAATTGAACTATCTCCATGCTAAATTTAAAGTGGACGATATATGTAACGATCTATGCTACATTTATATATTTGACGTTCTCTCGAACAGTAACGGGTCTGTTTCATCCAGCATTCCTTGCACGTGCCATCTCTTGGTTGTCTTTTGTTGCCATCATCTTTATGGCGCATGAAAATAGCGAAAGCAAAGGCCAAACAAGAGATGGTACGCGCAAGGCATGCTGGTATGAAACAGACCCTTAAACGCTCCCTTTCTTAACCATTTCACTCAATAAGGTATCTTAAATTCATATATTAAGACCAAACTTGTGGAGAACAGACTTTATGATAGCAGATGCTTTCGTGTCAAAGTTCTCTA
The DNA here is from genome assembly GCA_039566865.1 of Aurelia coerulea. Lineage (NCBI taxonomy): Eukaryota > Metazoa > Cnidaria > Scyphozoa > Semaeostomeae > Ulmaridae > Aurelia > Aurelia coerulea. The sequence continues at coordinate 558,942 of CM076946.1, read as the reverse complement.
AGGGTCTGTTCATATGGAGAAAGTTTCCCCGGCATTTCCCCGGTGAAGCGGGATTCCCGTTCAACCGAGATCTCGCCTCATATAGCGTTACCACATAAAATAGAACGAGCGTTCACATGAGAAAACATTTCCCCGGCTAGCCGAGATCTCGCTTGAGCTCTACCGGGATCCCGCCTAGCCGAGGAAATATTTTCCCATATGAACACATTTTCCCGGCTAGGCGGGGAAACTTCTTTTGTTTATCGTTAATCCTTTCGAATTCTTTGGCGTCAGAGACAAAGCGCTATTGTTTTATTTCCCCGGCTTGCCGGGGAAACTTCTCTCATATGAAAGGTCGATGAATATTCCCCCGGCTAGCCGGGAATCCCGCTTCACCGGGGAAATGCCGGGGAAACTTTCTCCATATGAACAGGCCCTAACTCATTTGTCTGGGGCTCCTATTAATGTCTTGCAATAAAGGAGGGAGTTAGAGAGCACATACTTGACAATTTCTCCTTCAAAATATGGCAAATCAAATCATTGTTCAAAAAATAAATCTTGAAGTCGTTCGTTGGCGGCAGCTGACAAAAACAGGCCCCATCCCACATAAATCCGGTTCCCTAACTATAGTAGCCATAAATAATTGATAGAAGTCATCTAAAAAGTACGGCCTAAAGTAGTACCTTTGTGCAAAATTCACACTAATCCCTCTAGCAGCTATCTTATGCTAAACATTCCAACCTAGTCGCAAATGTTTCACTGACAAATATATGAATAAGTCCTCAAAAAAGGGAAAAGGATTTCATGAATTCGTAGTATTTGCCCGAGTCTTTGGCGAAATAAAAGGTATTACGCGACGGGGTCAGGCTCCTGTGGTGTCAAAGAACGCTTTCTGCCCTCACTAATGTTGGTAGTCCCCTACTAGTCCAGAAAATGGCGTTGTTGAAGAATTCCTGAGGACTACCAGAGGTTACACTTTCTGGGTTCCCATGTTTGCCCTGGAACTTTAGATGATCTAACCTGATTTCAAAAACACAAGTGAGCACATAGATTCACGAGAAGATAGGTTTTGAGGACATTCATAACTTTCTTCTTTAATCAGAAAATAACTTCTTGGGGACTAAAATCGCCAATATCTTAGATAAGAGGTTGTTCTTGACAGACAGGCATGTTCATTACGATGTGTTGAAAGTAGACTAACATATTGGAAGTAGAGTAGACTAGGCAAACATTACCTAGTGAAACCAAAGAGCCTCGCACAATAGAGATATTTAAGGGTCGCATTGGTCGCATGAAAAGCTGCACTAAAATTTTTACTTGCAATTTGCAAACCAAACATCTCGAAATAACTCCTGGAAACATGATTTTCGCTGAAAGAATGTGGAACCCTGCTGCTATCTTATATGAAAGACTTATTGTTTTGAGTACATATGTAGGAAATGTGTTGGTTTGTTGAAAGTTTTGTTTCTGATTTTGATACATAATCTTAATTTAATCGAACACCAAACCGGGCTATTCTAGAACACCTATCTTATGTACATACAAACTGAGCGGTAAATATAAGTACACACGTTTCTCTCTTTGTTGTTTTGTCTTAGAGCAATATGACTTCAGATTCTAGCACCCGCATGATGGGATTGATTTGGTAGCTTTTAATAACCTAGGCATTCTTCATTTTCCTTGTTCTAAATAGCTGGACTTAAGGCTCCTGGGCTTTGAGGGTTTTTGGCTCCTGGGCCCTAACGTTGGCAGCACCCGTCTTAGCTCCTTTTACAACATAAACCACTTACATTAGCAACAATGACCCTGATACTTTGTGTGGTGATAAAATTCGTTTTCTCATCCATCGCCGTTGCTTCTTTACTCCATCAATACTTAGCCAAGCGATAAGATATCAAATTTTTGGTTTAGAATATTAAATAAGAAACCAAGTGATCACAAGTGTAGCTACTCCGCGAGGATTGTACAAAGGGAGAGTTTTTGGGCCAACTGATATTTACCGGGTGTCCCAAAAAAACACGGATTTGGTTGACTCCAGTGATGTAAATTTAGCTTCAATTAATGTCTAATCACTCAAAACATGCTTCTCGATAGTAAACTTAAACAAATGTACCTCATTTGTTGGTTTTGGTGCTTTGAGAGCAGACATTGGTTTGTTTCTTAATTTTCCATTAATTTCAGTTCCTAATTTCGATGTGCCTCAAAAACTTACTAAGGCCAAAGCTCTGGTTTGCAGGTTGATGCAAATTCGAGCTGTCAACTTTGATATTTCTGCTCTCAAAGCACCAATACCTACAAACGAGGTATCTATATTAAAGTTAACTATCGAGGAACATTTTGAGAGTGATTAGCTACTGATTAAAGCTAAATTCACATCGCTGGAGTCAACCAAATCTGTATACATGGGTATTGGGGACACCCGGTAAATGATGTGGACTTTTGTGAACAAACGTTCTGTCGTGTGGGCCATTGCGCTATGAACTTCCATCACTGTCCTCATAAAAAAATTGGAAGAGTATCAAGCAGAAATGACTCACTCCAGTCCTCGCAAAAGTAAGAATCTGACGGCAAATCATATCTGCAGTGTAAAATCCTGTGACTGGAAAGAAACTCATTTATTCACACACTCCGAGAGGGACAACAAAACAAATTGATGTATTAATAATTAGGCCTAATTATGTCGGGCACCAACTCTGTTAGTTGAATCTCACGGAAAAACACCAGAAACACAAGCGAAGTTATCTAAACAAGGGTCCCGCAATTGCAAATAAAAAACCTCAATGAAATGACTTATTACTCAATTTATGCACGAACGCACGAGAAGTTGAAAACAATACATTGTTGAAATCAAGGTCTCAACCAGCTGTTTTCAAATATTTATGAGGTTGACTTGCAAAAGGGCGAAATGCAAACGGTCGGCCTAACGAAATATCACTCTATTCTTGTTAAATAATAAACGCTGGTCTTATTGCTATTATTGATTGTAAGGCGGCAATTTATTGAATGTAATCCAAGCTGCTTATAGTCGGCACGATTCGAAAGATCAGAATATAAATATAAACAACAGTCAAATTTCTTTGGTCAGATGAAACGGGTGCAAATTAACTTGTGCTTTTCGATAACCTAGCTTTCACGAAATGAATTTGAAGTAAACAGATTGCAGGACAACTTCGCATATCCCACATAAACATAGCCCCACTCGAATTTAGCGAGATGAGACAACAAAATCTTCTAGAACGAGGAAGATCACTGCCATATTGAAACCGTGAAGTTCAAAAATACTAGGCCAAAGCTCAAGGTTGCCTGGTGAGCGCAAACAAGGGAGACTAAACCAATATGTGGCTAACTCACTTATCGTACATGGGAGAAGGAGCTATGAAGCAATGATTTGAGTACATATCGAAAGAGGAAAGACAACTCAAACGGTCTGCCACCAGAATTTAATCTGTCTCATTCTGGAGTTGAACATTAAGCGATTGCACTGCAGATAAAAACCACACGAGACACGAGAATTGCTTAACCAATCGTTTAAAAATTGTATAAGCAAATAGTAAAGAAACTGCTTTTATCTATCGATGGCCTTATGTAAAATGAAACGTTTTGATAACATAACTACAAACTCTTGTACTTTCACAAAGAAAAATTGCTAGTGCTCTGAAACGCAACGAAGAACAGACGGTTTAGCTATTCTAAAAAACACTCTGAATCAAACGATGTTTTTGTATATTTGAAAATGTTTTCGAATCTGCATCGAAGTTATGGAAGCTCTTACGCTACTCAATGGAACTTCTCATATAAAAAGTAATAAAATTATCACTCGATAGCTCGATCCAGGTTCTTTAGTACAATAATTAAAAGGTCTATAAACGTAAGTCTATTCCATACGCTCATTTTTCTGAACTACAAAATCTAGTACCTAAACCCTTCATCTTTCACAAAGATACGTTGGCAATGAGTTCAATAAAACGAAAAGTCCACTAAAAGTTCACTTGGTAAGAACATATCGTCTTAAATGCTTCACACCAAAATTTCTAATCTGCAATAAAGCTAGTAGAGAAAGACTTCCATTGAAAGTAGTGGCTCCTTTAAAAGTGACTAACTTCAACTGAGTTCAAACTGTTTGTCATTTGGTAATTTGGTTATTGACAGAACACACCCCAGGGTACTTACAATAAGCATTTTAGCTTGATTGTCTAGCTTAGTGCCATGGATCAGTTTGATATTGGCTGCACCCAGATTAGCATAGGTTCCAAATCTTTAAAAAGGCTGGTGTAAAATTCAGTTACTTATTTCTTTGAACTGAATGATTTTAAAGAAACTTCAGCTATTTCTCTGTAATTCTACCGTTGGACTTTTGTGAAATCTTCAATATTTTCAGAATTAGAGTGTTTTTCTTCTTTTTCAAGAATTCAAGAAAAATTTTCAAACAAACTTAAAACCATCGTAGTTTCTAAACTGTTTGAAGCAACATGAAATAATTTCAAAGAAAACCATAGTTTATGAATGTCTACAATATGGTATCAAGCGAAAGTCTGTCACTTTTCTGGTTTACGATTTAGAAATTTGATGACGTCATACCCTCAAATGAGTTGAAATGTAACATACGCTGAAATTTCAAAAAATATTGAAAATTTCTGAAAAGTCCAACGGTAGAATTAAAGATAAGTAATTAAAGTTTGTTTCAAGCCACTCAGTCAGATGAAATAGATCACATAATTTTACACCCACCTTTTTCAGTCGAATTAAAGATTTGGAGGCTATGCTACCCAGATTAATTCTTGGTGATTGATCTCAGTGATCCTTTATTCAGTCCGTTACTTGAAAGACAGTCGACTTATTAGATTTTTCTTTTCTTCATAAATTGCATTATTGTATTGTATTTTAGATGGAAGGCCCCTTGAAAATCAGCATTTGCTGAAGGGTTACCCCCCTTAAATACGTGAAATCAAATCAATGAAGTTAAATTACGATTTCTTACATAGAGCAATAAAACCATAGAAATAAAACATCAAAATTTTCATATAAATGGCAAAGAGTAACAAGTGGTCATGTGACCCTTTTTATCATGATATAGCATTGTTTTCAACTGGATGTATTAAAAACTGATCAAAAATACTATCATCATGGACAAAAAATCATTTCTGGCACATACAGAAGAAAATAGTCAATTTTCTGCTCCGAAGAGGCATTATGGTTGTGTGCTAAATATTTACCCCCATTTTCAGCCCCTAGGTCCCAACAGACCATTGTTCACCATCACTTTTCTGAACCCCCACATATACAAAAAAAAAAAACATGTGGGTACTTGAAAGTAACGATAACGATAGCAATTTCTTCGCATTAAGGTGGCACCTACCTCAAAATTAACCTCGTCTATTCAGAATCAACAAAAGATCAATCCATATGATTCAAAACCAAGCAACTCTCACTGAATTTGTAATCATACCGCATGGTTTGATGTTTAGGGCAAGCAATTGCATAGTTAGTTTGACATTATGTGAGCAACTTGTGCTATGAGTTTTAATTATTTGCTTGGATGAATTTCCTTAACATGGGGACAGTAATACAAATTTCCTGATGCTTAGAACTTAAATGTCAGTTTGCTAGCAAACCTAATTTAAAGACTGCTAAATTTCTGAATTCAACTACGAAACTACAAATATCTTTACTCTACATATCATGCAATTACACTAGCCTACGATCCTAACAGTACTATGTTTCTTTATTATCCAAGAAGTTCTGCAAAGCATCACTAATGGCGGGACTACATGAACCCACAAAGGGGTGAGGCATTTCATCAACTTCATCAGACACCTTCTCGTCAATCAATTCCTTTTGCGCACAGAGGAATTCAAATACTTCTCTGAATTGCGATACCATATCCTCAGATCTGAATTTTGCTGCAAGGAGCGCCTCCTCAGGTTCACCATCAGACATTTCAGCCATTGTCCTCCACATCAAACTACGTTGTGATAATTCCATTTTCTCGAGCTTCATATCCTCAGTCAAGGCATGATTTGCAGCTAATTTGTGAATGATATCCCTTCTCATCAACAAACGAGATTTCCCTGTAACTTTATGGCGTAGCAATTTCAGCACACCAACCCCTCTCTCTTTCCATGCATTGCTTTCTTTATGTAGACGATACATTTTAGCACGTTCTGCAAACAAAACCTCTTCATCTTCCTCTCCTGATTTTACTTCAACTTGCTGTAATTGTACGATCGGCTCAAAATGGGGGTCATGTTCGCGTCCTTCTCCCCCTTCGCCCGTTGCACTACCAAACAGCTGTGCCCCTGCATTTGCAAATCCTCCCCTCTGGTTGCTTTTGAACGCATTTTCGTCAGTTGTTGCTATGTTTGAAAAGTTCAAACCTGAAAAGCTTGAACCGAACAACTTAGGCTCCGCAGCGGCAGCCTGGTCACTTGCCTTAGCATTAGATATGACTCCCGTTTGATCTGACTGTACTTCCTCTTTACCTTGGACAAAACTGCCTTCTAAGAATTGACTTGAATTTCCAGGAACTTCATAAATGTTCTCTGTAGGTGTTGCAGATGTCTCTTCTTCCACTTTCTGATGATCAGAGCCTGCATTTACTTGTTGTCCTGAATCACGAACGCCTTGTTCGAAAGACTCTTTAAAAGATCTTCCGATGGTTGCATTTTTGAATTTAGCAGCGAATGTTTGTGCATGTGGCTCTCCATCTGCAATATCCGCACTGCATTTCCAAATCCATGTGGTTTCAACTCCTTCTTTTGGCACTACTTCCATGCCCGGATGCAACAAATGATTTGCACCTAATTTGCGTACAACATCTCTTCTCATAATAATTCTGAATGTTCCTTGGTTGGTGTTGTTCAAAATTTTCAATTCCCCAACTCCTCTTTCTTTCCACTGACCGTCCAAACGATATAATTTACATCTTGAAGTAAACAAAGCAATTTCATCCTCTTCTCCTGTTTTGATTTCTGTCTTAGCTAAAGAAACAATTGGCTTAAAGTTGACCTGAGCTTCATAATCATCGTTCCCGTCTTTTTCATTGGGACTCTGAAATAAAGCGGCTCCTTGTCCTTTGAAAGTTTGCTGCGGACTCGATTTGAAAGCTGTGAAATCTCCTCCACTGTTTGAAAGCAGATCAGAGAACGACAATCCAGTACTGCTTAATGATGCGAATCCAAAGTGGCTTGTATTTGTATCAATGTTCTTTTCTTTCTTAATTTCAACCTGCAAGTCCTTGTTTTCATTCATTGCAGCAGTTGGCGAAGGAGTACTGTCTCTGTGCCGATGAGGTATTTCGTTGCTGGCCGCATAAAAAGTCAAAGGCAGCAGTAATCGGCTTGCTTTCTCTCGTTCCACTTCTAACGGCTCTTTTATGAATGTGATCAGCACATCATCTTCAGTAGAATCATCATTTGTCGAAACAGAAACATCTTCATTGACCTTCCAAACAGTAGATACCCCGCTATGTCTTTGAACTGGGGACTGCTCAATGTCTTTCGGAACATGAGCCTCGACAGCAGGAGTTTCTTGGCTATCCGTAGAAGGAACTAACTCCTCCACACCAATTTGGGAAGAAGTAGCTGTTAAACCAGCATTAATTAAACTCTGGGAATCAAGATGAACCCCTGAATCTCCCTCTTTTGTACTAGATTCAGGGACACTGACAGCTTCTGGCTCACAATTCATCATCCAAACAATACCATCAAACATCGTTTGAAACCGATCTGATATTTCCTGATTTCGAAATCTTACACACAGGTGTTCGGGCTTAGGAACTTCATCAGCAAAATCAGCATGAGTTGACCAAACCCAACTATTCTTTTTACTTGCAAATGGTTTCAATTCCATATCTGCTATAAAAGCATGGTTAATGATTATTTTCTTGACTTGTTCTCGTCGCATTATAATTCTATGCTGACCACTTTGACGATTTTTAAGGATTTTAAGGTCCCCTTTTCCTCGTTCTTTCCACTGTTTGACATCATTGTCAAGTCGGTAGGCTTTGGCAGTTTCGTTAAATAACACTTCTTCATTTTCTTCCCCTGAAATATGACTTACTTCATTCAAAGAAACAAGGGCTTTGAATTCAGCTTTGCATTCATCGTCTTCAGGCTGACGTGCAGGAGACTCGGCTGTTTCTTCATCCCGTTCTTTTTTAACCTCTTCAATCCCTTTGCTCGACTTACTGTCTACTTCACAGCTAGATGCTGCTCTCTCAGAGCCTTGCATTGCATTCAAGCCAAAAGAACTAGCACTATCTTGAGTCTGTTCCTTTTGATGCGCTTCCCCATCAATTTCTTCCACAGCTTTCCCCGAGCTAAAGAACGAGAATGGTCCTTTGATAGCCTCTTTGTCAGTCCACATGAATGAGAATGGTTTCGAGGCCTCAACTTTCGTCGTAAATTCTGGATTTTGTTGTTGACTTTCAGCAATCGATGTCAAAGAAGTATCTTGCTCTTTGTTTGTTTCTGAGACACCAAATGATAATGCGTTGTTACTGCCTTCCAAGTTCACTGGCCAGCTAAACAGACCAGACTCCTTTGTGGGTTGGCTAGTTTCAGTACCAGTGTTCTGAACTTTGTCATCTGTCTTAGAGTCATTTAAAGTTGCATCGGCAGCCCCAAATGAGAATAGGCCCTTGTCACTGTCCAACTTTACAGGCCAGCTAAACTGACCAAAGCCTTCTTTCGACTGTGCACTTCTAGTACTGTCCTCCACTGTAGTATCAGCACGGCTAGAAGCAATAGTTGACCCAAAGGAGAACAGTGGTTGGCTGCCTTTTCCTGACGATGGGGGAGTTTGCTTTGGCAAGACATCCTGTGAATTGCTAGAAGGTACACTTGAAGTGACAGTCGTATCTTGATCGGCATTTGAAACTAATGATGACCCAATATCTTCTACTTTGTCGCTGGAATTAGTGGCAGTTTCATCTCCCTTTGCATGATCACCATTTCCCACATTGGCAATAGAGTCAAAACAATCCTTAAACTGTTTACAAATTTCTTCAGATTTAAATTTCGCAGCAAATTTCTCTTCTTGCGGGCTTTCATCAGCAAAATCAGCAGGTGTAAACCATATCACAGCATTTTTAGCGTTTTCAAACGGTGATAATTTCATATCAGGTAAAATAAAATGATTAAGACAAATCTTCTTTACCTGATCACGTCGCATTACAATTCTGACTGATTCGTTTTCTTTGTTTTTCAAAATTTTCAGCTGACCGACTCCACGTTCTTTCCATTGTGGACCATTTTTGTCAAATCTGTAAACTTTAGCTTTCTGGCAAAACAAAATGCCTTCAAATTCTTCTCCTGTTCCGGCCTCTTTTCTTTCAAGTTGTACAATTGGGGTGAATGTTGCCTTGCATTCTTCCTCTTTAAATTTTTCTGGGGAAGCGGGTGCTTTTGGAGACTGTACTGCTGCACTATCTTCAGACGCTGGTGCTCTTGGAGTGACAAAAGTCTCAAATATGACTGGTTTGGGATTGAAGCTGAATGCTCCTACTTTTGGTGCACTTGAAGATCTGCAATAGGATACCATCAGATTTTTAGCAACTGAGTAAAATATAAAACTAAAGATCAGGTAGATTGTACTTGAGAATAATTCTATTTCTACAGAAATACCAGGTGAGTTTAATCCTCATTTGAGAAAAAACTTCCTCGTTTGGAAGGCCCTGCTCCCTGGATACCAAGATCTTTCAAATGGGTGACAAGTTTAAATCTATTATAAACTTTACCTGACTGAAATCGGCACTCCCTTCTGAAATTAAGAGAGGTTCTCTCGAGAAAGCCCTTTCCAGACACCTTTAAACAGGCCTAACATCACGAAATGCTCCTAATATTTCCCAAGAATGACACTTTCATGGTCGTAAAGGGAGAACACATGCTAAAGCGTGTAAATGTCATTGCTGTAGGGCAGAAATCTCCCGCTACAACTTTATTTTGACATTTGAATTTGTTAACTATACTCTCCATCTTTTCTTGTACTCAAGCTAACACGAAAACATCTTGTGGCTTTTCTAAATTTTCTAGCCCATTAAAATGGAAGACTGTTAACGAGCTCTAGACTAACCAAGTTTCAATTAATCTTTACTTTCAAAAATTCATGAAATGAATTGTCCAGCAAAAAATGTCATGTGTGCTACTATAGGCAAAACTGTTACCATCATTTCCTACAAGACATATTTTTCTGGCAAACTTGTACTGAGCTATCCGGAAAACAATTAGATAGTCTGCTACGAATTTTATGATCGGAATCGGAATTATATCACCGGAACCGGAACCTTATCACCGGAATTGTATTTACTGTACTGTCACTACTTACAAAACAACTTCAGCTAGAAAGCTTCAGAGAGACGCTGTGGCAACTTAATTTATAATGGCAAATGTTTATTTAATTTGGAGATTAAAAACCAGACGGATAGCAAGCAAATTAGCAGAAAAACCAACTTATAAACAGGTGCATTGACAATACTAATGAGAAATTACGCAAATATGGACTTAAAAAATGTCAATTTACAAGCAAAAACCAGACAGTTATCTTGATTTTAACGATAGTGTCTTCATTGTTATCATTGTGAAGGGTAGTTTAATAATTGCAAAGTTCTCGTTGGTGACAGACATCGAGTAGCTTACAGAAGTTTAAACAACACAGTCAGCATACGTTCCAATAGGTCGGTGTAAAGTCTATGGCCTATTTATTTAAACTAAATGACTTCAAACACACTTATTTTGCTGTAATTCTACCGTTGGACATTGACTCTGGTTGGACTTTTCTGAAATCTTCAATATTTTAAGAATTAGAGCTTTTTCTTTTTTTTAAGAATTCAAGAAAACTTTTGAAAAAGGCTTAAAATCATCATAATTTCTACACCCTTGAGGAATCACACAATATTTTTCAAGAAAGATTTAGTAATATATGTCTACAATGTGTTATCAAGCAAAAATGTTCACTCTTCTTGCTTACAATTCAGAAATCTGATGACGTCACATCCTCAAATGAGTTGAAACATGAAATACTCCATAATTTCGAAAAATATTCAAGATTACTGAAAAGTACCAGTAGAATTAACAAAGTACCAAATGTTTCACTGAGGCCACTGGATGCAAAGAAATTGGTCATAAAATGTTATAGCCCTCCCCCTTTTTTACACCAATTTAAAGATTTGTAGCATATGCTGACACAGTCTATCAAAAATCTATTCCTGAAACATTGAAATGGTTTCTTAAATGCTTAGGTAACCTGAGATTAAAGATAAGCTCAATAAAAATCAATGGGAAAGAAAAAGATAAAAACTTACACTGACTCCTTTGCATTTTGTTCCTCCTTCCCTTGAGATAAGATGTTAAAGAATTCTTTTGGAAGAAGAAGTTTCTCAGCTTTGTTTTGATCATTAACTGACGGAAGAATCTCTTTGGTGAATTTGATGTCATATATTTCTTTTTCAGCTTCAATGATCTTGTCTTCGTTTTCCTTTCCTAATTGACTTTCAGCAGCTTGTGCGTTTTCCTCATCCACAATTTTCAATGCAGAACCATCAACTGACGTAGTTTCTTGTTTTCCTTGCCCAATCACCCCTTCATTACACTCCACCTTTTCATTTTCTGAAATGCCTTCATTGAACATGAGCTCAAATTTTTTGACAAGTTCTAGAGTTCTAAATCGAACAGCAAAAGTCTCTCCTCTTGTTTCCTCCTCCGCATAGTCCGCAGCAGTGCTCCAGATTCTTGCCTTTTCTGAGTTGGCCATTGGTTTCAGGGACATTCCTTTGACTAATGAATGGTTGGCACACAATTTTCGGATTTGTTCCCTTCTCATTACAAGCCGATATCTCCCAGCCTTCTCTAAATTTCGTAATATTTTTAGTTCACCAACACCCCGCTCTTTCCATGCTTTTGTTTCCCCGTCAAATCGATAAAGTTTCGCTTTCCCACAAAACATGGCTTCTTCATTTTCCTCGCCAGTTTTATGCACATCTATTTTCTTCAAGCTGACAAGGGGATCAAAATGCAAGCTATGGTCATCCGCTTTCGTCGGACTTTCTGGGGTCTGGGCAGCATCTTGGCTCTTTTGAGGAGGTACATCTGATAGAGGCTGCTTTCCAAACGAGAACGGAGCAGGAGAAAATGTCCCAGTAGGTGTAAAGAATTGTGACGTCTCTAAACTCTCATTATGGCCACCCTGTGACTGCCTGGTGTCTGTAGGAGTAGCATAGAAACTGAAGTCAGTTGTTTTGGAGTCTTGGCTGGATTGTCCGAAAATAAAGGGTTTAGGAAGTGATGAGTCAAACTCAGATTGTTTGAAATTAAATAATGGTTTTGATGTGATTGCAGGGCTGTCTTTGTTATTGATATTCTGGTCACTATCTGGTCTCTCTGTTGTACACGCGGGACAACATAATATTTCTTTGTTATTGACAATGGCACAGACGGGACATTCCCAGCTGCCTGGTTTTGGTGCAAACATCGACTTAATGTCTGTATTTTCCGCCAATGGTGATCGCTTCAAAGCAATAATTGGTGAAGTCTTGTCTTTCAAAAAGGTGGGATTTTCAGTCTTGCAACTTCTGCAACATTCAGATTTAGGATTGTTGCTTATCAAACATGTAGGACATTCCCAAGAGCCAGAATCATTTGATTTCATGTCTTTCTTATCATTCGATAGTAATCCGAGACCAAATGAAGGTGTTGAGAAAGCTGGTTGGGCAAAAGATGCTGCACCGGAACTAAAAAGCCCTCCAGCGGATGAACCACTTGGTGTTCCAAATTGAAAACCATTTTTGTTGTTTTGACCAAACAATGGGGCTGTCATACCAGCAACTTTTTCATTTGGTTCTGTCTTAGAAAACTCAGCAGATGATGTTTTTGATTCTGCACTCAATCCAGGGGTGCTCTGTGTGGTATTTTCTTTCGTTGGGTCAACACTCTTATCCTCATTCTTTGGCTTTAAGCTGAAACCCACGAATGGTGAATTTGAACTGGTCTTACCAAACATGAATCCACTGCCGGGCGCCTGGCCGAAAACTTGGGCACTGTTGGGTTGATTGCCAAACAGTGGTTCATTGCTTGGCTTCTGGCCAAAAATTGATGGTTTGCTCGGTTTGGGATCAGAGCCAGGCTTTGCAGTACTGCAGGCAACACATTCACTGACTTCGGGCTTGTTAACAACCATGCATGCGTCACATTCCCATGAACCCGTTTCTGGTGCAAATTTCGATCGAATTGATGACTCTTGTTTGCCTGCTCCTTCAACTGTTTTTTCTTTAGTTCCACTTCCTTCTGCATTCTTTGGCGTTAAACTAGAACCAGTAACAGGCGAGCCTGAATTAGATTTTCCAAACACGAACCCACTACTTGCTGCTTGTCCAAACATTTGTGTCTTGTTGGATTGCTGACCAAAAATTGTTGGTTTGTTCGGTTTGGGATCAGAGCCAGGCTTTGCAGTACAGCAGGCAACACATTCACTGACTTCGGGCTTGTTAACAACCATGCATGCGTCACATTCCCATGAACCCGTTTCTGGTGCAAATTTCATTCGAATTGATGACTCTTGTTTGCCTGCTCCTTCAACTGTTTTTTCTTTAGTTCCACTTTCTTCTGCATTCTTTGGCGTTAAACTAAAACCAGCAAAAGGCGAGCCTGAATTAGATTTTCCAAACACGAACCCACTACTTGCTGCTTGTCCAAACATTTGTGTCTTGTTGGATTGCTGACCAAAAATTGGTGGTTTGCTCGGTTTGGGATCAGAGCCAGGCTTTGCAGTACAGCAGGCAACACATTCACTGACTTCGGGCTTGTTAACAACCATGCATGCGTCACATTCCCATGAACCCGTTTCTGGTGCAAATTTCAATCGAATTGATGACTCTTGTTTGCCTGCTCCTTCGACCGTTTTTTCTTTAGCTCCACTTTCTTCTGCATTCTTTGGCGTTAAACTAAAACCAGCAAAAGGCGAGGCTGAATTAGGTTTTCCAAACAAGAACCCACTACTTGCTGCTTGTCCAAACATTTGTGTCTTGTTGGATTGCTGACCAAACAATGATGTATTGCCAGTTGATTGACCAAAAAGTGGCGCACTTTTGGGTTCTGGATCCGTGCCTGGTTTGGCAGTTGGTTGACCAAAAAGTGGCGCACTCTTGGGTTTTGGATCCGTGCCTGGTTTGGCAGTGGTGCAGGAAACACAATGCATCACAGCTTCTTTGTTGACAATCATGCATGTCGGGCATTCCCATGAACCAACTGCTGGTGCAAATTTCAATCGAATAGAATCCTTCGATACTTTAATACTTTCATTTGATTCCTTCTTGTCTGTTGCCTGGCTGTTTGCGGGAGGAAATGCTACTTGTTGGTCGGTCGTGGTGTCGTCTTTTCTCGTTGCTTCGACTGTTCCACCTTGCATTGGGTTCCCAGGCTTTGAGGCAACGCGTTTTGGTTCAATATCGCCTTTCAATGCTTCTCCTTCATTAGACAATCCATTCGCTTGCAAATACGTCACAATGGTTCGTTGACATTCTTCAAAAACACGTTTAAATTCATCAGCAAGTTCTTTGTTCTTAAATTTAATAGCAAACTGCTCAACTTTTGGTTCCCCGTCAGCATAATCTGCCCCTGATACCCATATCCATGAAGTAGTAGACAGACCATGTGGTTTCAGTCGAATATTCGGCATGGTCGGGTGATTGGCACATAATTTACGAACTTGGTCTCTTCGCATAAGAACTCGACAATAACTGGTTTCTGGATTATGGCTAAGTTTCATTTCACCCACACCGCGTTCTTTCCATTGTTTTCCTTCATGATCAAATCGATACAGTTTCGCTCTGCTTTTGAAGAGATCTACATACCCTTCCTCTCCTGTTTTAAGGTCATCTTTCTTCTCCAATTCGATAATTGGCTTGTACTGTGGATCGTAAGCTTCTGGGTCCTCGTTATCTTTTGGCGAAGAGAACAACTGCGCTCCTGCTCCGGCAAAACCAGCAAACCCTTTGGGAGTACCTTGAAAACCTTGACTGCTTTTGTTGCTTACAATGTCAGAAAATGACAAGAATGGATTCTTATCCTCTGCTTGTCCTCTGTCTTTAGAGACTACAGGAAATACAGGAATCTGATTTGTTTTCGCAACAGCAATATTCATTTTAGCATCTGGGATTTTCGACCCTGATGTAGCTGTGGATCTTTCTGGTGTATCTGCAGGTATCACAACACGCGTATTATCCTCACAGCCATGACATCCTGCACAAGGTGGGTGTGAACTTGGCGCAAAAAAATTTGGTGGCAGTTGTAGCCGTGCTGCCTTGGCACGTTGAGCAAAAGTTGCTTTCTTCACATACGTCACGAAGATATCATCATCAATCATTTGAACGACATGTGGAACAACGTCAGCAGAATCTATAGCCTCGTTCTGAGGAGACAGCCGATCTGAATTAGCATCACTGTCAGCCGTTGCAATTTGCGGTCCCGTTGGTTCTTGATCATAATATTCAAATTCATCCTCCTCGTTTGCATAATACGCAGCAGCCTCTTGATCAGAATTACCATCCTCTGCGGTGTAAAATTCACCATCATCGTAATAATCGCCATTTTCATAATATGTGCTGTCATCATAATAATCATTATCATCATATGCCGCATCTTCGTAATATCTATCTTGTCTCTCCTCCCAGTCAGCCTCTTGGAAGTATCTTGCCTGTTCCATGTTCTGGTTACTTAATTGGTTGGTTAACCCATATCCTTGGGTTTGATCATGTCCCATGTTAGGCCCATGTAGAGCAGCATTGTACATGACGTTCGGTGCCCCCATTCGAGTTTGCAGTTGTTGTTGCGAGCTAAAGTTCGGCAGCCGTTGTGAGCTAAAGTTTGGCAATTGTTGTGAGCTAAAGTTTGGCAATTGCTGTGGGCTGAAGTTTGGAAATTGTTGCGGACTAAAGCTTGCAACGGCCATGAAAGGTCTTGTATTCTGTGGGGTAGTTGCCAAAGAACGATTGGCATTGGGCATTTGAAAAGAACTCGGGAGAACAGGAGTTGATGCGAATGGAGAGCCCTGGAGACCAAAAGAAGGCAAATCTTGCGCAGATTGACTTGAATCTCCTGGACTTGTGAAACTGAATGGATTCACGATGTTAGATGAAGTTGATTTGTTTTTCAGAGCAGCAATGAACGGGTTTTCTTTTGCCTTGTCATCTTCGGGAGGCTGATGAGCAACAGAACCAAAGTCAAAATTCAATTTTGAAGCACCGAAAGGAAAGCCACTTGTTGCTTGTGGGTTGAAATCGAATTTGACAGTTGACTTGGCAGGCTGGATCCCTTCTGTTTGTTGTGCTGTAGTTGCCGCAAAGGTGCTTGCCAGTTTTTCTCCATCATCTGGTTTCGCCGCAGCATCACCTCCTAATTTGAAGGAAAATGTTGGTGCTTCCTGTGTTGGCTGCTGAAGTGACGAAGCTTTTAGTAACGGATTTATCGATTCAACATCGCTTGTAACATGTGCATCAATCTTTGTGGATTGTGAAGGTGGTTTAGTTTCATCTCTGCTACTCAATGCAGCCACCTCTGGCTCTTCTTTGGTATCATTTGGTGTCTTCAGAGCTTCTTGGCATTCTTTAAATTTTGATGCAAATGCACCTGCGATCTGCTCATTCTTAAACTTGACAGCAAATGTTTCTGCTGTTGGCGCCTCTTCACTCATATCTGCGCTGGTGTACCAAATAAACGTTTTCCCACTATCTTGTTTCTGTTCCATCTTCATTTCTTGAGTAATCAAATGATTCGCACAAAGACGAAACACTTGTTCTCTTCTCATTAATAACCGTGATTTGCTTGTTTTTGGGTTCATCAGTATCTTTATTTCTCCAACACCTCTTTCTTTCCATTGACCTTCATTAAGGCGATACAATTTTGCTTTCTCTTTAAACATAACAGTTTCATTTTCTTCTCCAGTCGTGTGATCAGCCTTCTTTGTAAGAAATACAACTGGCTCAACATGAATGCCATCCCCATGTGAGTGATCCGCCTCTTCTCTCGAGTGACCCCCTTCTCCCTGTGACGTATCAACCGCACCAGAGCTCCCTTCAACCTTTGCATCTACACTGTCGTTGGCTTCCAGAAGTTCATGCTCCGTTTCCTCCGCTATCGTATGAGCAGTGTCAACCAAACCTGCAAAGAAATTTGCTGGGAAGGCAGGAGCAACTGGGGCTGGAGAAAATGGGTCCCATGACATTTCTGGTTCCAATCTTGGAGTCAAGTTGCCAGAACCGGATGTGATGTCATCTTTGGGAACATAAGCAATTGAAGAAGAACTTTCATCTGTGTTGACAGAGCTGTCCTGCCGTGGCTTGATGATAGACTCGCTTCCAGATTGGTTTGCTCTCATTTCTGCCATTTCCCTCTGAAATTAAAAATAAACGAATTTTCGTGCTTTTGTTTCTTTTACATTACTTTTTGCGTCGCTGAATATTTTGTGGTAAATGTGGTACCATGTGCATATGGTAAATCAGCTTAGAAATCTAAATACAGAGCACCATAAAAAGTTCCAGATACATCAATTAAAAGTGAGTTTCATTCTTTCGTTGCGTACTCTTTTCAAGGCATAAACTTTGCCAGCTATTTAGAAATTATTTTGCTCGAAGTTGTATACTTAATAGAGGGTATAACGAATCCGAATTGAATGAATACAGTTTCTAAGAAGTTGCTCAACAACAGCAAAATTTATGAATGATATTTCGAGATGCCTTGTCCGGGCCTAATTAATATCCACGAGCGCAAGAGCGCCGCTCGCAGGCATAAAATATAATTACATAATAATTGCCAGCACCTCTATGGTACTCAGAATGCTTTGATTATAGGCATCTTTTATTGCAGCCATTTGCTCACAGGCAAAACATTTTGAATGAGATCTGGCCATTTCAATTCCAACAGAATGCAGATACTTTAAAAATATTTTCGGATTACACAAACAGGATAAAACAAACGTTTTGATTAATTTTCGAAACTAAAATTGCTTTATGAAATGCGATACTCAAAGTGATGGAAAGACTTGGTTAAAGCATCTTGCAAGCGACAATTTTTTCATGGTCTTTGTTAGACCAAAATATTGAAGGCAACTTATCAAAAAAGTTTTAATCACAAACCTCTAAATTATGAATTCTTGAAGCCAAAACAGAGAACTCATGATTTCGAACTGCGAGTTGTTCATGAAGGATGGAATTCTCCAGGGCTAATTTCGACTCTATGACAGATTCATCCTGGAATAGAATCATGTCATCAGTTACCTGACAGACAAAGCATTAGGCATCACGGCCAGAAACATGTCAAAGAAATTTCATTTTTACAAAATAATTTGCATCAATTTCACTTGGCTTGTCCACTCTGCTTCAAGGAAAAGAATTATTAGCAAATACTCAATGTGAGTTAGTAGGGTTATCGCACAGCTTGACTTAGTAACTCAAGAGACAGTTTTGACAAAATGGCCCGACTATTAAATTAAATTATAAAAATAAAGAGAAACGAAAATAAATGACTAACAATTTTGTGGGTTTTTAGCTTACATTCTAATGTAACAGAGCAGTGGTGCAAGATATAGCTAGGAGGGTATTGGCGGGGTTTATCAGGCAGCAGGATATATCAAACAGCTCAATATTTGCAAAAAGGAATATGGCATTAAGCACCGCCCGCTAAACTGCACTTGCCCCCGAAAAACAAATGCATCAAGATACCTGAATTTGATCAACGTCTACAATATTTTCCGGTTCATCCTCCTCTTCTTCTGCAGATGAATATCTTAATTCCAATAACTTGCCTAAAATAAACACAAAATAAACAATTCATTCCTTAATCCCTCTGTCAAACAGCCTCTGTGAATCAGTCTATTAAACATGACGAAATTAAGGCAACGTATTATAAAAATCTAATCTATCAAAGCTAGGTCTGTGTTGAGCATTATTTTGAAACGTTTTGAAAAAATCTGTCGAAATTTCGAATGTGCACAACAGTGATAGGAGCCCTGACGCCATTCAATCAAATTTTCCACATAAAGTGCATGAAAATGTTTTGTTTCAAACAAACAAACTTGCACTTAGAATTTTACGAAGACTCACTTGGTGCAGCAGTGATACCACTTTGTTCTGAAATTGCTTCTCTGATTTCCTCTATTTCGGCCTCAATCCCAGTTCGAAAGGCAGCCTGAATAAGAAAAGGAGAGAACAAAGTTGTACAATGCGTAAAAACAGAAGCTGGGATCCGCTACTAGATTTATGACTCTTCGTCCCTTGTTTCCTTACGTTCTTTGATTCGCTGATATCATTTGGTCAATAGGAACTCATAATATCACTCTTAAAACATGGGCCCTCTTTAGGCCCAGGTAGAGTGGTGCCGTATTCACCAATAAATTGCTAGAATTTAGTTTCAACCAATAAGGAGGCACTATTTAGACAGTTGTTGTTGTTGCATACAAAAAGCGGTTGATACGGCCCAGAGTGCTCGTAGCTAAGATGGATCTATTTTGTTTCTACAGAGGAAGATTACTGCTTTAAATGTATATATTTTGCAATTGGTACGTCAGGAAAACATCATTCTTTGTACTGAAAGTTTGCTTTTTAATGTCTAAGCTCTCTATTAAATCAGACTTTGAAGCGATTCTGTTGAATCTTCGAGAACTCCCGCTAGTTAAGGCCATTTTGAAAAAGGGGGCCCACTTTGAAAAAGAGTAACATTATGAGTCCCTATTGACCAAGTGATATCAGCAAATCAAAGAACGCAGGGAAACAAGGGACGAAAAGTCATTAGTCTAACCCGCTACCTTCAGTGCAGCATTAACTATAAGGTAAAAATACAGAGCAAGGACTTTAAGAGTCAGAAAACTCAACAAAGGTTTCAAAAAATCGTACCTGAGATTTTTCCAGAAGTCCAAGACAAGTTTGAAGTTTTTCTCTTGATTTTCGAAGGAAGGATAAATGATTTCTCAGGCCCTCAACGTTAGTGTGATTTTCCTTTGATGCAAGGTCTCTGTAAATCTGACGCAAAATAAAAGAAAGTTTAGATTATACAGCAGCAAAGAGTTGAACGACAATATAACAAATATACGATTGCAGTACCATAAAATGGCGTAGATACATGATATAAAAAAATTGGTTAACAAATTAAAAGATCTTGAACCTTTATTGAATTTGCTTCGTGTCAAAGAGTTGAACCGGCATTTCTTTTGCTCCCTTTTCCAAGGTTTTACCTTTGCCATTAGTCTTTGTACAACCCATTTTCTTTGGGTCTTCCTCCTTTTCACATATACCCAATCTGATGCAGTCACTGCCTTTTGACATTGTGTTGAATTTCTTCCCGTAAAGGCGCTGCCTTTTCAAAAGGAAAAAGTAGAGACGGACCAACAAATATCAATATTTGTAAGAGAACACTGCCGTTTGAATAGTCAAAGACAAAGTTAAATCGGTCTGTATCACAGCTATGATTTGGAGAAATGGCAAATCTAAAAAGCATACATAGAATCTGCGATCGTTAATTCACAACACAGTGTTGCTATTGTACATAAAAATTCTGGGTAAATTCAGGTAAAAAGTTTTAAAACCTATAATTTTACGAGAATTTTCATGTAACGGTCAACCAGCCCTTTTGAATGCCAAATCTTGAATATTTCCCTATGTCATTTCCTGCTCAATTGTAAAGAATATTTCCCTGTCTTCCTTACATGGGTCATAGGCCTCTCATATAGAGAATACGCAATAATTCTGGTGCAACAAAATTATGATACATCAAGATGAATTAGGGACTCACCTGTGCTTCTTTGTAAGCAGAATCTGCAGTAAATACCCCACTCAGATAATGGAGCGCTGCATCATGGGAATTATCTTGAAAAGCAGCATCAGCTAATGTCATTCGCAGGTTATCGATCAATTCAGTTCTTTCATCATCCTGGAATGATATAAATTGAATAGCACTGGTAGATTGGATTAAGTTTTGTTGGTGCAAGAAATGCATCTTAATTATATTGCATAAAATTGACTCAAACTAGCGTTAGGGATTGCTCACTTTAATGCAAACATGAATTTACCAGAAATCGGAGATGATCCTTGAAAAATTTCAAAAAAGATCGACAAATGTTCGTCCAGTTTTTAAACTTCAAAACAATGGCAGCAAACAGGAAGATACCGCAGGAGGAAAAGAACAACACTTTGTACACCTACAATCGTGGCCAAAAGTTATTGGACGATTGATCAAAATTTAGACTCTTCGAAGATAAAACCCCCCTTCCCCCCAAGTCAATGTTGTTGGAATAGATAGACAGCAAAATCAGTTCATAAACCATTTGCTTATGGAGAAATACAACATTGACCTCGGGGGGGGGGGGGGGGTTTCGCAACAAAAAGAGGGCCAGCAACCTTTTGGCCACATTTGTAGAATAAAATAAAGTAATAGTCCTTTTAGCTATTTTACAAAAACGCCTGGATCGAGGGATATTTTTATACATTTTTATACGAAAGGTTCGACTGAGTGGCGTTATAGCTTCTATCACTATTGTGCACATTCGAAAATTCTACAAAATTTATCAAAACATCGTTCGATTCACATTCTTTTTTAGAATAGCTAGAAGGTATATTATTCAAGGTTGACTTACGTCTATGGTCTCCAGCAGAGGTGGGATCAGTGGACCTTTCGGTTGGACAACATCTCGATCGCTAAAAAGAGCAAAAGATCAAATTTGAAACTCATCCTTTCAGACCTACGGTTATTGCAGCTATAAACAAAACTGAGTTGAATCTAATGCTATAAGTGCCGCCTGGTAAATCTATCACCGTTACCAAATTTCTTTACAATTTGGCAACAATACATCGGCCATAACCAAAAGCTAATTCAAACCAACAAAACCATCCCAAAATGTTCTGCATGATTCTGTCCTGGAAGAAAACACAAAAATCCTTGGGATACCAGTACAGGTAATCTGCTGGGCTTTGGTGATGGTCCCCTTGCTGATACGCGCAAAACTCTAACATACTAAGTTCGAACGGATGTTCTTAATCACATGCAATCAACGGAATTCAGATCATGTTTCATTAAATAAACTCATTGTAACAGAAAATTCGAATACTACTCGTTGCTGATCAATGTGGTTGTAGATCTTAACTGTTAAACAGGCAGGTGAATATTGAAAAATGAGAAACCAATGATACCAGAAAATGCTTACAAACCTTTTAGAAATTTCCAAAATTCTCAATGCTTCATCTCCGAAATAAAAGCCACGTCTTTTCAAACTCTGTAAAAAATAAAATAGATCAACAACGCTTGTACAAAGATTTGCCCTAAAAGACTTGTGTCAATTAATTAACATCATGATCAAATTACTCAGTATCGACGTCAGTTATAATTGAGCGTAAGTGGGCCAAACTCTGCAAAGTCTAGACAAACGACAAGTTTGCCAGCAAAATAAAGACCAAAAAGTTGGAGTTGCAATTAAGCACTGATCAAAACAATAATATTCCTTTTAGCTATTCTGAAAAAGAATCTGAATCGAACAACATTTTACGCATTTCGTAGAATTTTCGAATGTGGAGCATAGTGATAGAAGGTCTAAAGGCCCTCAGTCGAATCTCTCGTATAAAAACATCGCTCGATCCAGGCTCTTTTGTAGAACAGCTAAGAAGGTCTTTTACTTGGCTAGGATATTCCTATCAATTGGCTTTTGGTTGTTTTGATGTGTAAATAAATCAAAGTCATGCCGATGACAGAAATATCTACCTCTAGCTGAATTTGGTTCCTCCATTCATTAGGACGGTTATCAATTATGTCACTGGCCTAAAATAAACAAATGTATAGAACATAACAAGAATGATGATTCCAAACCATCCACAAACAATTATGTAACGGAGTAAAAGTTTTAAAGTTAATTAAAAACATGATTTCAGTGCATGAAAACAAATCAACCAAAACCCGATTTCTCAGAAATATTTCTAGCAAAATTGGTGGCAAAATACATTCCTCAAGCTACACCACTAAGACTATGTGCAACTGTCACAGCATCATTCCAAACTCATAAAAATCCTCATAGTTTGACTTATTACATGAATTCTTTCCTTGAGCATCAATTACTCAGTTAAATGCTCAGACAGAGTCTTGAAGTACTACCACACATGTAATGCCTTGGCAGCAACGAGGCTGATTCAGTTTAGCCCTATTTGATTTGGCTTGCTATAAATGACATTCTACTTGAAGAGAGTATCCATCCTTTGCTCACTGTGTACAGCCCCACTTCTCCTTTGCTCACTGTGTACAGCCCCACTTCTCCTTTGCTCACTGTGTACAGCCCCACTTCTCCTTTGCTCACTGTGTACAGCCCCACTTTCCCCAGTCACAACTAGCATAAGGGTCCATGCATAAGAAAGGGTCAAGATTGTACCTTTGAAAGAAGCAAGTCTGCAATATGTTTCAAAATCCGAGGATCAAAATCCTTTGCTCACTGTGTACAGCCCCACTTCCCCCAGCCACAACTAGCATAAGGGTCCATGCATAAGAAAGGGTCAAGATTGTACCTTTGAAAGAAGCAAGTCTGCAATATGTTTCAAAATCCGAGGATCAAAATCCTTTGCTCACTGTGTACAGCCCCACTTCCCCCAGCCACAACTAGCATAAGGGTCCATGCATAAGAAAGGGTCAAGATTGTACCTTTGAAAGAAGCAAGTCTGCAATATGTTTCAAAATCCGAGGATCAAAATCCTTTGCTCACTGTGTACAGCCCCACTTTCCCCAGGCACAACTAGCATAAGGGTCCATGCATAAGAAAGGGTCAAGATTGTACCTTTGAAAGAAGCAAGTCTGCAATATGTTTCAAAATCCGAGGATCAAAATCCTTTGCTCACTGTGTACAGCCCCACTTTCCCCAGGCACAACTAGCATAAGGGTCCATGCATAAGAAAGGGTCAAGATTGTACCTTTGAAAGAAGCAAGTCTGCAATATGTTTCAAAATCCGAGGATCAAAATCCTTTGCTCACTGTGTACAGACCCACTTCCCCCAGTCACAACTAGCATTAGGGTCCATGCATAAGAAAGGGTCAAGATTGTACCTTTGAAAGAAGCAAGTCTGCAATATGTTTCAAAATCCGAGGATCAAAATCCTTTGCTCACTGTGTACAGCCCCACTTTCCCCAGTCACAACTAGCATAAGGGTCCATGCATAAGAAAGGGTCAAGACTGTACCTTTGAAAGAAGCAAGTCTGCAATATGTTTCAAAATCCGAGGATCAATTCCATGGTTACCAATAAGTCGCAGAACTTCAAGACCATGTTGTAAGACCGATTTCAGCTTCGATGTACTTGCTTGCCTACAAAGCAAAAAAAAAATCGTTTATGATCATACAATTACCAATAAAAATACCATCAATATATAGTTAAAATCTTGCAATGTTGAGCTCCGGGGACTTATTACTTGGATAAAATCAAACTGAATGCCTTCGGATCTTTTCTCTAAAGAAACCGTGGCTATTGCCCCTTGCTTCGACAGCCCATAAATAAATCCGATATGAAGATCACTTTATGATTTCATACAAAGCACCAAAGTCTTTAGTATCAAAACATGATGCTTTTATAAAGAATGAAACTAGCAGTAGTGCAGCTTTGCGTATGAAAAAAATGAATGATTGCTAACAATATTTCATTTCTACACGGATGGGAAATAATTTCAAAATCAAAATTAACATTTCAGATTATAGAACCTATGAGATGCTTGCAATTATTTGAAATCTAATTGATGAGGTTGATCTACTGACGCAGACATCTACCATCCTTTCTCTGTCATGCCTTCTCTGTCAGGAAGTTCAACTTCATGATGTTAAGGTACGCAACTTGTAAAGAGGCATGATAAATGCAGGATAAGCTGTATGCAAAGGGCTAATGAAAGATCTGAACACTTTCCTCATTTAGTGGAGCCTATGAGCGAGAACACAACATCATACATCAAATGATAAGCACCATCAAATGACTCACCATGTTTTGCCAGTATGTAATCGATAAGCAGAATCCCATAAATCAAATTGCGTGTTTGTATCCAGTTTAGGGCTAATTGCAAGTGGCAAAAGAAGGGGCTCAAATTCTTCCTTATTCTCTTTGTCATCAAACGTCACTTTGTCAACAGCACTGTATACGACTGCTTGTATGAAAACCTGAAAGCAAGTAACGAAAAGTCAAGAAACGTGACGAACCTGTATTTTCAAATTTTTTAATTGCACCTATGTGGCTAACTGCTTTTGATCTTAGTAAGTTATAACAGATAGTGGATTGTCATCTTGCCTATTAAATTGGATCAAAAATGTGAAGAAACAACATTGGAGAATAAATACACTAATAACAAAGTAAAATAAAATAAACAAACATGATAGGTAAAAAAATAAGATCTCATACCTCCAGATCCATAGTTGAAAGATAAAAAGGTGAACAGTTTTTTAAATCTTTCACATCGGGTTGAAGTTCCCTGAAGAGCTGACCATAAAGCCCTAGAACTGAAGAAATATTTGCATTTAGTACTTTTCAATTTTGAGTCCTTTGCATTTGAAGATTTAATTGCCTTGAAGCAGTAACTCAGGGGGCAAACTCTATTAGCCTAAATAGGCTACATATCGATACACATATTTAAGCTCGTGTAACAAGACGTTAATTATAGATGAAGCAATTATTGGAAGAAGCTCTTAAAAACTTGTACAATGACCTAAAGGAGGCTAAAGCTTTACGATTCATGATCATCCAAATTAAATCAGCCTTTTTTCCTTGGACCTGCTTCACACCTGAAACACAGCTGATATGGAATTTAAGGCAAAAATTGATATAGTGCTTCGAAAGCATACGAGTCAGAAATATTACCAAGGAAATAAAAGGCTAATGAGAAAACCCTGAAAACCAAATTGATGTACAAATTGAAAAGGAAAACTTACCTTCCGTTCTCAAATAATCATCCATGATGTGCCAGTTGATTCCAACCCAAACGAGCAAACTCAAATTGTTTGGGTTTTCTTTGAATGCAACTAAATCATACAAACGAAATAAGTTTAAAGAAATAATAATACAATACATTTTACAAATGCTGTAAAATGCTTGAATATGGCATGAGTGAGTTTAACCATTTATTCATAAGAAACTACATGGTTAAGAGAAGAACTATTAATGAAATGTTCTGAAGTCTTCATTTTTAGGTTATCTACCAAACAATTAGAATTCCAACAGGCAGTCTATTTTCATTAAATTCAAGTGACAGTTTTATTGTTGTGATTCCTTCATGTACAAATAATTCTTGCTTTGAAAGTTCCTTGAATTTTAACCAGTTTTGAAATTACAGCAAACACAGTTGGATGATCCACTTACAACCTTTATCATGATTCAATATCAGAGTGTCAACAAAATAGCTAAGTAAACGTACCTTCGTCATACTTGAGTACATCGTTCACATCTGGCAGTTCGAATTCCAGTGTCATGAATTCTTTATCCATCGAAAGGAAAGACTAAAAAACAAATTACAGTCATTCTGTCACAATTCTGCGTTAAACCATAGAGCGTCTGACACTTCGTAAAAAATAGCACATGAAGTGCAGCAGAAAAAGAGATGTGAAAGTAATAAATTCTGTTTGAGGAATCTGTGGAAAGATGACATGAAATAGCACATCAATCTGTGTTGTCCTCATTATCAATTTAGCATACAGTTCCAGCACAATGATCTATGGGTTTAGATTACCATGAGGATATGCACGCATGAATAGTCATGAATAGACATGAATAGTGATGAATTCTGCCAGTCATAGTGGAAACTCGATGACCTTGTGTCTTTTTCCGCTATGATTGGCACAGTTGAATTGTAGTTGTAGTTCTTTTAGCTTTTTAAGATTCGATAGAAAAAAGCAAAAACAAAAAACGCATGAATAAAAATATTGAACAAGGCTCTTTTTCAACTTTAAAGGGGCTGGGTCACGTGACTGTAAGCAAACCTGTTGCCTCTATAATCTGCATTGTTTCAGGCACGTATCAACTGTGTTCTGCAGACTCAGGTAGATAGGATGGGTCCAACATATGATTCTTCTAAAAATCCACCGATATCTCTGTCACCTTACAAAGTAAGAATGGTTCGTTTCTTTCTCTGCGAATTTCGAAAATCCAAATTCAAAATAACACTTTCATTTTGAGAAAAAGTTGTGAAAGTATGTGTGATATGGCCGACAACAAAACCACGAAATCGTCATCATAGCATC
The DNA here is from genome assembly GCA_039566865.1 of Aurelia coerulea. Classification (NCBI taxonomy): domain Eukaryota; kingdom Metazoa; phylum Cnidaria; class Scyphozoa; order Semaeostomeae; family Ulmaridae; genus Aurelia; species Aurelia coerulea. Next base: position 531,746 of record CM076946.1, on the reverse strand, counting down.
AGGGTAAGGTAATTCATTTGTCATTTGTCATAAGCTTGTCATTTGGTTCCCTATCAAAATTTATCGTTCCAGGTTCTTCTAGTGAGCCGTCTGACCCCCGATGCAATCACCGAGTCACAATTCGAATCCAAATTCGATTTTTCATTGAGTATCACTAAGGAAGCTAATGAGTAATCATGTTTTATGATTGAACCTTTTAAACATAACATCCTTTTGGATGATTACAAAGTCCGTCCTGAGCTAAGCAAGCATATGAATATCTGAATATTGATTTCTTCATAACCCTAAATGATCGTTGATACTGTCTTTAGCTACAGTCAGAAGAGAGATGAGTGTTGATGCTAAAGTCGCCTTCAATAGAAAAAACTTAGATGTCATGTGAGATTTACGATAACGCAAAATTACTTATGCAAAACCCTCAGAACGTTTCAATTGTTGCTATTCGCGGGCATCTAATTGGAGACAAGCAGTCACGAAGATAACCTCTAGGTGCAGAATCGTATGGATGAAGATGTTTCGGTTCAGTGTGATCATGTGCCTTCCCCCAGTAAATAGCACCATTGTTAGCTGGGATTCTGCACTTTTCTGTCTTTCTACCTTCGGTGATGCTGCGAATGCTAGCCTCTGTGCAGGCCGCCGGTTACATCATCATCCTCTAAAGTTGACTTATTTGCATAATGAGTACTATCAATAAGCTAATGATTCGTTCGTTCTAGAAAACGATTGTTTTGACATAATTAAGCTGCTAATGAAGTCAAGAACGTGCCAATTCTGGGTAAATTTGTTGTTGTGCCAGGGTAAACATCATGGTAATTTATCCATCATATGGTGTCAAATCTGTCTAACATGAAATAGGCCGACGTCAAATGTTGCTATAGGATCGCGGGAAACTTCTGTCTTGTGTGCGCTTTCTGTGCGCTTTCTTTATTTCAGTGCCAATTAGCAGAGATAAAACGTTAATCAATTGCTATAACGAGCGTGACGGAAGTGGGTTACTTACTTTCTTTCTTTCTTTCTTTCTTTCTTTCTGACTGACTGACTGACATCGAAGCCCCTTCTTAGATTACAAAGTTGGACTTTGTAATCAAAAACGACTTAAACCACAATGAAAACTTTACACAAATGGGACTTTTCAAAACATATGAAATGACAGTACATCTTACTTTTGATGAAGGTCTTGATTCTTCATAGATTGCTTTAATCAGGTCTTGTTTTCCCTTAACAAATAATAAAAAGTGTTATCTTCTGTCAAACCCCTAAGGGAGATAAACTTCATTTGATTGGCATAAGTTTCATTGGTACAAGTTCGCACTGGCAACAATTTTAATGAGAATTAAATCAATTTTGGATTCATTCCAGCAAACTTTCCGAATTAAAAATTTTGAGCAATGGCGGACAGTTTGCTCAATTTAGGGGGCAACGCTTTTGTTTTAATTAAAAGCATTGCTTAATCGTATTGTTTTCAAATAAAATATATTTTTGATCTCCCTAACAATTGGGGGCAACTGCACACCCTCTCCCCCTAAAGTTTGCAACTGATTTGGTGCTATTATGCTCTACTAAAGAACTTCTTTAATCATTCAAGGGAATGGACAAGAGAAAATATTTTTATCAATTTAAAGTTGATACCAATAAAGACCTTTGTTGAAATCTTTCAGTTTTTGTAACAGTCACAATAAATTTGAAATACTAACAATAATCATCCAGATAAAAATTTACATAAAATTGGTTACTTACGGCTTCGCTACAAATATCTGTGACACAACCTTTGATCCATTCTTCACTCTGCTCATTCTCCATTGACAAAATCATGTGATCTAAACAAAATTATTTCATGATGGGGACTTGGTTATTTCGTACTGGACAGCGAGGGAGCATACTTTAAAAGAACTAAGAGATCAAATCAAATCTGCTTGGAACAATATCATTATATTGGGTGATCTAAAAAAATGAACAGAGAAAATTTGTTCTTGAAAATAAAGTAATCTACTAAAAGAAGCGATGAAAACGTTGTTTCGTACTCGAACGTTTAGTCAATATCTGCATTATTATTCAACATTTTTAACAACATCGTGCAAGTTGGTGAAAAACAAAGATTTAATGAAACTAGACAATTTCAAAACCCGTTCAAGATAATCAAAAAACAAGTCATTGATGTCGATAAAATGAAAGCAGATCATCCGGGAAGATGCAACTCAGATTATGTCTAAAGCTGATTTTTTTCCACCATCTGGAAACATTTGCATGCAATGAGAATCTTTATTTCCACATTGACTCTCATTCGCCGATCTTTCAAAAATTCCAAATCAGATTCGAATGCCCAGTTTTGGCTACCAATACCATTTTGGATAAATGGACTATCGTGACCAGATTATTTTCCCAACGAAACCTAATTTGCAACATGGAAAAGGTAGGCTGAAAATAAGTAGCTTGATGTTTGTTGGCCTTCATTCTCAAATCTAAAATTTCAGATATATCTAACCTGTTTGACTTAATCTTACACAGGCCATTGTATGCCAATTCATCTTGATATTATCTGGGGGTGACTTCTTTTGCATCCATGCTACCTTGGTATTTGGTTCTTTTACTAAAGATGATGCAGCCAGGCACGCGCATGCCAGACGTGATGCATTCCTCCATGACAACTCAGACTGTAAAAATAAATGGAATGATATCGTTGTCTTGAACTTTTGCAGAATAATTTAAATAAAGGATTTGTTACTGAGTTGTGTTCAATTTAGACAGGCAACAAGAGAATAATTTAAATAAAGGATTTGTTACTGAGTTGTGTTCAATTTAGACAGGCAACAAGAGAATAATTTAAATAAAGGATTTGTTACTGAGTTGTGTTCAATTTAGACAGGCAAAAAGAGATTGAAAAATATTTGCTATGTTGGCAATGATTCCCAAAAGACGAACCCTGGGAAGACTATGTTTTCAGACTGTTTTTAAATATTTGTACTGTAGCATGTAGGGTATTGTGGTTTTGTTGGCTCTTGGTTGCCATAAGTTTTCTTTTACATAGATATTATGAAATGAAATAAATGAAAAATAAAGAACATACGGAAATCCGAAGAGCGCTATAAAAAGGCAAGATTTCTGATGATCAATTTTTCTACTATTTTCATGAAGTAGTAAAACAGCTCTGCAGCTTGGGATTTAGACATTTCTAAGGTGAGGAATTTCAAGTGTATATTGTACATACGATCTTCTTCCACAGAAATAAAATTGATTTCACAAATGAAATTAATTCCACCTGGACACTACTGAACAAAAAGGAAAGATCAAGTTCAGTAGACAAACTTTGAATTTAACAGCAGAATTTCTTGGGCCCTCAAAGGAATTGGCAGTGATTTTCAGGGAGACGACACAATTTGCAAAAGATCAATAAGGCAAAAGGGCATTGTAAAAATACTATAGCTACAGTTGTCAAGATATCTTATCGGAAATTGCAAGGCACGGAAGAGCGAAGCATTTACCTCCTGGGCCATTTTGAAGAGGACCGTTGATAGATGAAAGTAGATTTGGCCTCGAGCTTCTGCTTGAAAAACCTCTATCTCACTTTGAACATGCTCTGGAAGAGAGGTCGCCGGCATGATATATGCCTCTCCAACAACCTTGTCCAATCTAAGAAGCAAAATGCTTATATAGCAATTGTGCCTCGAACAAAGAATTTCAAAACGAAAGATTGTGAAATGATTAAGAGACGCACAAGAGACAAAAACTACATAGAAAGGCTTTAATTAACAGAAAAATATTTTACAGATACCAAAGTGGTTATCATTTTCAAAAAGAGAAACTAAATTTCAAATGACTAAATTCACTTCTTTTAATTGATTTCCACAAAGATCTTAAATATAATATAGTTGTCAGGTATTACAAAGTAAACGTCAGTGCAGGTCCTCTAGTAGAAGAACCTTTTGAGATTCTGCTTTCATAACAAAACAAATGATGAAATCAATACCACATCAGTAGGGCACATAAAGTGGACAAAGCATCCCTAAATTACTCCTGATGAGATTCCAATGTCTGAAAATTCTAATTTCTTGTGTTTGAGAGTTTGTCATACGATCTGCTTTGTTGAATTGCAATTAATTCCATCGCAGCACTTTTTCATTCCACTTCTTAGGCTCGATTCAATGCCATCTTTAATCTTTCGGGTAGCTAAATGACTCAGCCTAATAACTTGCTTAGTACATTGCTTTTGACCCTACCTTTGAAAAATATCTTTGACCACATAGACCGATGACGTCTTTAGCAAGATATCCATCAGAGAGCATAGAACTTCGACATATTTCATGAAAGATTCGGCAGCCTCAACATCATCTAATAAGGGAAAATACAAGCAATCCAGTTCATAAAATCATTTCTGGCCAAACTAACTCCAAAAAAGGGCTTCGGATGGATTCAGTTCCATTGTGGTTATGGTTGGAGAATAAAGGCATGCTACGGATTTCAAGACCTGTGAGAATATGAGAATTGGTAGCAAAGTTTCAAATTTTCCACATAAGTAGAGGCAAGTCTGTAGTTTTGGATTCTTTTGAACATTAGCAATACTGTTAGCTATTTAGCAAGATCGAATCTCATTCATCAATCCTTCAAAGATTCGAAATCGGATTTGAATGCCTAGTTCTAAATAGATAAGTGGTCTATTGTAAACACGTTATGTCCCATAGTCAGGGCTCACAAGAAACCAAATTTGCAAGACGGAAAAGGTTTAAGGTGTCCTGAACTTAAGTGGCTTAATGTTTGTTGGTTGCAGATGTCAAACAACTTTCGAGATTGTTTGGATATTCCGTAGTACAACAAACAACACAAACAAACAACTAAAATTAACTAAGTCGTTAAACAGGTTGGAAACGAAAGAATTAAAAAAATTCTTAACGAATTTTCTTGCAGTTAGTTGCAGGTTCATTTTGACAAACTCCATAACAGAGTTATTGTTTGAGGAATCTGTGGAAAGATGACATGACATAGTACATCAGTCTGTGTTGTCCTCAAAAAATGAATGTAGCATACAGTTCCAGTGTGATATTCTATGTATTGAGATTACCACAAGGATATGCATGCAATGGTATTATTTTGTCATTGTTGACATGAAGCAAGTTTTCAGTATTTGAAGCACTGTTACTAAAATTTGAATTTGGGATTGATTTTAAAAATTTTTTTAACAATATATGAAGTAGTTAAACCCCTGACATTTGTTATCTTTACTTCCTGCAGACTGTATATTTTTCACCACAATCTATTTGAAGACAGTAGAATTAATATATTATTCCTTGTCCTTAAAAGCTATAACTTTAAAAACCCTGATGCTGATCCATTGTTTTTGCAGGGAAATATTGTGTTTCTCTCTCACATAAAAATATCTTCTTGAAACAAATCATTCAATGCGACAATAATTAATGGAAATCATTGAAGCACCGCCAATGACGTTGCTATGCTGGTAACGACAAAAATGAGGTACTACAGATAAAAAATAGAAACTAGGATATGTAATGGACTATTTCATGACACAAAATAGATAACTAACCATTAGAAATTTGATGATACTTTTCAAATACATCAGCAGCACACATCAACCAATCTTGGTCGCTTTGAAATACTCTTGAACTTAGCACTGATTTGCAATGTGTGTATGCTTCCTCCATGTCATCTTTAGAGAAAAGAATTTATGGTTAATGAACTTCACACAATACTATCTGACAAAAACACTCAGATAATGTTGAGTCAAAAATTTCAGAGGAGATTTGAAAGCGAAGATAGTGCATAGTTATTAGATATTCAGAGAGCCTGTTTGTTTCATTTTGTTGTTCAGACATTTTTATGGAGATAAGGTCAAAACTTGTTTGAGGAATCTGTGGAAAGATGAAATGAGATGGTACATCAGTCTGTGTTGTCCTCAAAAAAATGAATGTAGCATACAGTTCCAATGTGATATTCTATGTATTGAGATTACCACAAGGACATGCATGCAGCTTCATTGACAATAAAGTTGGTTGATGTTCTCATTCCCTAGCAGATATGATCCCATAAAATGCCATCTCTCTTATTCTATTGCACGCTACCAAAAGTTAAATCCATTCGCCCATTATAATATGTACCTTGCCATCATATTTCCCATCTTTTTATGATATACCTGACCAGAAAACACAGCAGTGGCTGCATATTGTAAAATATATGTAATTACCTTTCTCCATATAAAGCTCAAGAAGTTTGACATGTAACTTGGCATCTCGTGGGTTTCGCACCTGCAACATATAGGATTTACTAAAGATTTTTGCAGTTTTAAGGTAATCAGATTCTCTGAGGCTATTAAAGGGAATAGACATACCTATATCCTCGTAGCCGCTATAAATAGGTTGAAGAAACGCCCACAAACCCATTGTTTCTTTAGCTACACAAAGAAACCGGATGCGTCAAAGTTGTCAAGTACAATGGATTATATTTTTGACCTGGCCCGGGCCAGCTTTTAACTATATCGATTCCCTTTAACGAATTGAGGAAGACTGCCAAACGATTTGAAATAAGTTAAAAAGGATATCAAAGTTGATGATAGTTATATTGCATGTTTGAGGAATCTGTGGAAAGATGACATGAAGCAGTACATCAATCTGTGTTGTCCTCATTATCAATTTAGCATACAGTTCCAGCACAATGATCTATGGGTTTAGATTACCATGAGGATATGTATGCTTTCAAAAACAATCTTAATGAAGCAAAAACATTCCAAACTGGCAAAACAGCCAACACAATACTTTCCCATCCTTATACTACAAACCAACATTTACAAGAGACTGTATCACACAATTCATTGATTTACTTGCAAAACCAGTAGCTAAAAACTTTTATTTGGCAAAGTAAAATCAATTAAACTTTGACATGAATCCACATCATGATAGATTTTACCTCCAAAAAGATATTAACAAATTAAGACCACTTGCAGCTTTTTGTATTGCACTCATCATGTATAAAATGTCACATGATAACCAAGATGTATTTTGACATTAGCCAGTAAGAAGATCCATAAGCTACGAAAATATTGTGTTTTGAAATGTCACGTTCTGATGAGTCTCAAACAGAAACAGCTCTCAGTGTTTTCTGCAACAAAGATTATTCAATTACCAATAAGGAGCTCTCCGTAAATGTGCGTTGGTGCAGATATTTGCCAATATTGGAAATGATGTGCAAATTGATTCAAAGATCTTACCAGTTCATGAGCAAGAAGGTCTTCAATTTCTTCATAATCTTTGTTGGATGTTGACATGAGAAGATGCCACTGAACAAATTAATGAATAAGGTTTTTAAAAATAAAAAAACTTACATTCAAGGGGGATTTATTGATCCTGTGACAAATCTACCAGATGCAAAGTAATTCATGAGCTACAGTACAGGCCTTCCGCACATCAACATGAGAAGGCTTCTTCATAGTATGATAAGAATTCTTGAGCCATACAAAAGACTGTACATTTATTGAAACAAGAATTTTAAGGCAGGAAAATCACGTTGATGTGTGCAATGCCTGTACTGTTACAAAAGTATAGTATATATAATCGATTATCATATACAAGGTATCTGTGGAAAGATGGAAATGGGAAAGTTCATCTTTCTGTGTTGACCTCAAATTTATTTTGCATACACCTCGAATATGGCATCCTATGTAGAGAGGTTACCATAAGGACGTGCATGCTAAGCTAAATAATCATGATATTACTATAAATGAGCTTCTGATTGTGAAGATGTTGTGCAATAAAGATGGGGGCAGGGAGATCAAGTATAACTGCTCAAATCTACAACATTGGGACTCAACACAAATACAAACAGATATAACAGTCTTCGTCGTAAGAAAATAGTCATGTGTGTGGCAAACCACACGCATAATTTTGTCCATGCGTGCGATTCACACTCTCAATTCACTACGTGATTGGTTTCAAGATGGTAACAATTTCAGAAGCATACCAACATATACCACAGAACCTGGATAACTCAAACTTGGTTATTGTAAAATACCCCGTATCTTGGCAAATTCAGTATCCCTTTAGTTAGGACTAATATATAGCAAACGTGATAACTCAAACATATCTCTGTCTCTCTTGAGAGTTCGAGTCGTTTATCACCTGCACTGATTATATGCATTGCAACAACTACAGCCAGGACTCATGATCAAACTTGTATCCAAGATTAAAGTATTACATAGATGGTCTAAGGCACTGTTTCGACTCATCTGTTTTCGATAGTTTTGGTTTGTGTCCGTTTTTCTTCACCAAAAATCGTTCCTATCATATTCTTATTGTAACAAACATGGAACATTGGCATTAGACAAACATCTTCATGAATTCCGTTTTGATTCGTTGTTCGTGTTTCTATTTGAAAGATCGGTTCCTAATGCGTTTTGCTTTGAAACTGTTCCGTTTTTAAAACTTCCATGTTCAAAAGCTCCTTCTTTATCCTTCTTCGATCTTTGAAGAGATGTGTGAAGGGGTTTACCGGGAAAACGGTTTTAGACTTTATGATTCGGGATTTTGTAAAAAAGATGGTATTTGGGGTTTCCAGAAAAATAAGCTCACAATATATTATTGGGATTTTGTCATCTTCATAATGGGAACTTCAAGAAAGAAAACCCCGTAGAGGCGGTACCAACTGTGAAAAAGTTAGATGGACCAAGAAGGAATTTAACAAACAGCAAGTCAGGTATACTCTTGAGAAAACAAGGTACAGTAGACTTGGACAAACGTTGTATACGGCCATTTTTACTGCACTTGTGCTTAACAAGGAATGCCAGCCTAGAAAATAATGGGCTGAACATGTCCAAAGTCAACAGTCCATTCCCTGCCACCCCAACTGCTTTGCAGTGGAGATTTCTCTCCATCGTACTTTAACAACAGGAGATTTTTCTCCCATTTCAAAGGAAACTGAGCAGTAAAAACGGCAAAAAAGTTATAAAATTGTAACATCGATGGCATAAAACAGCTACCACGCAGTGCTCAATCATGAAAACCTAAAGCAGTTAGTCGGCAATGATTCTCTTACAACATCGGCTATGACTTCTCAAAGAGTTTCTTAGCACAATCATTGAAAGAAGAAACAGTTACAGGTGTCTGAGCGACAGAGGGGAGCTGCTGCTGCAAATCATCCTTTAATCAATTGAAAATAATATTGACTACCAACAAAAATCTTTTGATTTGCGTATGAAATTTTGAAAGCATGAAATCTTCTTTCGACCTTCATTGTCGAGATTTCTGCTAATATCGACAAAGATCTTGAAGCGAAAAATAACAGCACTCCTGTATTATTTTTTGCACTTTCCTGCTTATGTAACATGGACTTGGCACGTGCTTTGTGCTGCACAAACTTACAAACTTTAGAAAGGCGTTTCAGTACGTTGTTTACCTTCCTTCTCCAACTTGCAAGTCTTCCTAATTACCACGTTCTTTTTAATCCGTTAATGACTTGGGGTAATCTTTATCTACTTTAAGTTAATTTTGCACGTAATCAATTGGGAAAACCGGAAATCAGAATTCTCCAAGTTCTTGACCTCTTTGTACCTTACCACAGCATAGAACACAGTGGCAACAAGGAAGCAGATTAGCTACAGCGATAAAAATCGCACATAAAAGAAGATCGCGATAAGATATCTCTTTTCTAATTGTTCAACAAATAGGATAGGCTATCCTAAGAAAGCAAAAAATAATTGTCAAACATCTGACTCATGCGTGCGATAAATCGCTCGCATTATTAGCTCCATGCGTGTGCCAATGCGTGCCCGTGCGATCGCACGCATTAAAAGACGAAGACTGTTGGCCCGAATATATCAGAATTGTTTTGATTGTATACATTAACAATGCATATAAATATTTCAGATGCTTCGCTGATTGTTTCGATTGTGTGCACAAATAATGCCCATTGTTACAACATTCCTGATTCCTATGTACCCATATGTCTATATGTCTATATAGATATATTCCTTCCGGAAGCCCCTGCATAATGTTTTCATTCTTCAAACATAACTGGAGTAATGTTAGGAGCAAGTACGTAGTAATTAGCCTGATGAGAAAATGTGAATTGGCAACTACGCCAAAATTAATTGTTGGCCCAAATATATCGGAATTGTTTTGATTGTATAAATTAACAATGCCTATAAATATCTCAGATGCTTCGCTGATTATTTCGATTGTATGCACAAATAATGCCCATTGTTACAACATTCCTGATTCCTATCTACCGTTATGTCTATATGTCTATATTGGTAGGTGTATTCCTTCCGGTTGGAGCAAAATCCCCTCCATAATGTTTTCATTCTTCGAACATAAAAACTGGTCATCCATAGGCTAGTCTTTATACTTTGCATCTGGGTAAAGTAATGCAATATATACTGTATATAAAGTCTATCTGAAGCATCATGAAGCATCATAAAACAATTGCATCACACTTACTCTGAGGTTGAAAATTGCTGGATGATTGGGAGATATAACTTCTGCTTTATCAGCCCAAACCTGAAAATTGCAGTAAGGCATCAAGAATGGTCAAATTTTTATAATCAGCGCTAAACTTTGCAGAAAACATGCATCAGTCTAATTATATCAGGAGCCTGATACCTCACACACTAATCCTATCATGAAAACATCCGTCAACAATTGTGAAATAAAAAAATTGACGAAACAGGACAGATCTATGTCAAAACACTAATCAGCCCTCTGTCTGTGTAAAAAAGGTACAATAAATGAAAGGTTAGAAATCTTATGAAGTTGAAAACACAAAATGTGAAAACGTGTTTCAAACCTTAGCAATCTGAGGTTCTTTCAGTGGCACCTTTGAATACATCTCAACAACTGAAAAATAAACAGCAGTTAGTTAGTTAATATCTTTATACCGTTAATATCCTGTACTAAGCTACCATTATCAACAAAATACAGCCAATGCTAGTCCAAATAAATTCAAGTCCACTTTGGGGGTCAAGCACAACAATGGTAGGACATTGAAAGGGAGTGTGAATATGCTTACCTTTGATAAGGATGTCTTTTTGGGTGCGTTGGAGCTCCACTGACCTGCAATTTACAAATACAAAGAAATCTCTTATCAATTATTTCTGGACAGAAGCACATTTGAGTGAAACATAATGGACATATAGAATTCATTGCATGAAATTACCAAACATTCTCCAACCTTCGTATCAAACATTTAATACATTAAAGGCAAATATGGTAAATTTTCCAATCATTTTAATTCTTATTCTCCATATCAAGTTGTAGACTGTGATTCAATTGAATTTACTTCATGGAAATAATGTCCATTAACCTGGTTGATTGAGCTGAGGTTATACTGGATAATTCAGATGGATTTTAGGTGTAAAACAGGTTGATACCTCTTGTAGCATTTCAAAGCATCTTCCCATTGTTTTAAATCTTCATTGATCAATCCAAGTGTGTTATATGCCCTGTCAAACAAATGCACAAATCATTAGTGACAGATAAGATTTCAGAAGCTGCAAGAAAAAGTACAACAAAGTGCTACTGTACAAGATCAAGGGGCCTTTTCAAATCTTTAGCAAATCAAAAGTTATATAGAGCTTTTTGACGTTATACTGCCATTCCTTCAAGAGATTACTCAACTTGAATTGTCAAATTTTCTAATTGGTTATATTCATAATACAGGGCATTCACATCCAGAAATTAAAGCAAACACCAAAAACTTGTGTGAACGTACAACAGAAATATCAAACTGTGTGGCATGTACAACAGAAATATCACATGGCAGCAAAGGTATGTGTAATATTTTTCAAGAACTTATGGTAGTTCTCAGCCCCATAATTGCTCTTAAACCCCAAACTATAACACAAAAACATTTCATAATCAGTTGAATAAATCGAGTTAAAGGAAACTATTTTGAAATTTTTGTGAAAGAAGACACATTCAGACTTCACACAACCTGCTGTAGAAGTCTGACATTAAGGTATATCCTTTTAAACTGAAAATTAATTTGCCAATAAAGTTTTCTAATGTGATTTCCAGGATAGGACATCATTCTCTGCAAGGGAACTATTTTTTCAACTTTTTTCACATTTTTTTACTGATGATTAATCACTCCCAAACGACAGTGCTAATAAAATAGGAATAAATCAAATTTTCAGTTTTAATGAAGAATTTAGTCAAATGATATTGAAAAACAGGTATGTAATGTACAATGACTTGCTTCACTGTTATACCATTTCATGAACAAAAGAAACATTGTAAGTGATATTATTTGCTTACCTGTGATCACTTGGGTTGACTTTCAAATATTCTTTTGCACATCTGTTGCAATAAATTGATGAAACATGTAGTAGGATTAAATAAAATTTCTTACATCAACTGTCCTTTAGCAAAATTACACAAAGTCCTGCTTAACTAAATTAATACCAGGAAGTTTAGTATTTCTGAGATATTTACAGAAACATTTTAATGATCAAAGGCTCCTTATAAAAACTAGATTACAAAGGGAAACTTCATGTAAATACTACAGTATTAAGAAGAGTCTATCCCATGGAGAATCTTTCAATGTGAATTTTACATAAAATGTTATCATTCACAGTAATTAACAATGATACACTCTGTAACTTAAAGTATATTCATGTAACAAAGATCTTACTCTTGTGCTTCTTCCAAGTTGTTTGCTTCTCTGTATCGCTTTGCAATCTCTAGCTGTTTTAGTGCTCTCTGAATAAAACAAAAGAGGATCATCATAATACTGTTCTTCTTGCAATTAAATAGTTGTTCAAAACTGTTATACAAACATGCAAGTTTTGCAGATACAAATATAATTTCATGGGTGTGAAAACTTCCCTTGGTACAAGTGAGGCTATTGAACATTTGATTGATAAATCAAAACCCTCAAGTAATAACATCCACTTGACGTTTTGTGTTTGTGTGCTGTCCTTAAATTATTCAAATTCATAAAACATTTCTGGGAAATTATCTCCAAGTCATAATTATGCAAGCTTTTTTTGTTGGATCCACACATCACACCATCTACAGACTGCAAACTTTCTGTCTCACATGAAAGAAATTCTCAGCACACTTCAAAGCTTCAAGTGTACCAACGCTATTTCAAGAAGGAATTTCATGCATGTATTTTGTGATAAGATGGTAAAATTTAGCAAAAACTTAAGTATTGAACAAATTTAACCAATTTCTAAACAGTTTTGGAAGCACATCTATTATGTGCACATTCAAAACTAAAACATTAAAATATTGGGCATGCAGGAATATGTGCAGTCTTCTATTCAAGTTGCACAGTCATAGATGACCATTTCGCAATTTGAAGAAAGGGAAGATCTATCGTTTTAACTTATTTTTATGCATACATACATATACATCCATACATACGTATCACTTTGATTAGGCTGTAATTTTTGCAAATGGCTGTGTGACATGCTTTTTCCACTGCAATCGGTTATCAATTTGAGTAAGGCACAAGATGTCAGTGAAACCTTATTGTGGCAAATTATGCTCCAGGCCATCATCTCACAGCTGTTACGATGGAATCTGGATTCATCCCGTGTTTATTTGCATGACGAAACCCCGCCGCGAGAAACAAGGGGATTAGATCGAAAGAAACAAAAGATAACGCACGGCCTACCTGACTGCAGCTCACAAAACTTCAAATAGCATAATTTTGATACTTGCATTCACTTAACTTTTGATATATATAGATTCCCAATAAATTGATGAATTGTGTAGTAAATATGCCGATAAAATCGGCCCATCGGTTCAATTTCTACGATATTTGCGACAGGCCAGCGCTCAAAAAGTACAAATCGCGTGATCGCTAACTTGTGCTTTGTTTCCCTGTGTAGGCATATCGTCTGTGTGAAAGCGCAGGTCTTTCTGCTTTTAAAGACACTAAAACCAAGATGGTAGGTTGCGTTGCGGAGATGCTAAACCAGATTGAAAAACATCACAAAATCGCGTTTTGTTACGTGATTTCGCGACTCGCACAAAATGTTCTCATTTTAAGATGCTTATTTGACAAAATGAAACTGTTTAAATTGTTAAATGAACCAGATAGCTTCAACAAGAAGGGCATAAACGATTATTTTCAAGTTTCAATATTTTCAAAGGTGAGTTTACAACTTATTTATTTGCTATGAAGAATCACCGACATTTGCGCACTTTTGTAAAATTCCTTGTTAATCAACGATTTGTGGAGAATCCACATTCCCTGATACTAGATGCGTAACAGCTGTGATCTCAACTTGCATGCTCAAAACGCAAACTTTCCAGAAGTGGAGTGCATTTGTTGTTTGGAAAATAAATCTTCCATGCATGCTCACTAGTCTATTCAAAGTCAGCGTTCTGTCACCATCTCAATTTTCAATTTCTGATCCAGTCAGTAATCTCCTGGTCTCGTTTTTATATAAATTTTCTAATTGCATGCTTGATGCTTACAACAGCTAAGTCGATCATATTTTCACGTGCAGAAACATGGTTTCCAGCCTTTCAAAATATGAGGGCTGTTCTCTTTTAGTCGTAATGGATATGTAATCACCATTTTGATAGATCGAAGCACACGCGCGCGCCAAAAGTGAAAGTAAGGCGAATGGGCCTAATGCGAGATTCCTCCACAGATACATACCTTTCTTGGATCTTTTATTGACTTTTGTATGCTAATCGCATACTTTTTTACATCTGCAGTTGTAAGCACCATCTTTAATTGAAGAATTGGTGCTGTTTAGACATGAATAAAGTTAAATATATTCTATTTCTTTAGCTTCCCGCCACCACCACCATGCTTCCACTTTCAACCGCTCTCAATCTTCTCCCCGGTCACTACCAGTGGTCATGCGCCTTCGTCGTGCTCCCTCGCAGATCGCAGCTACAACTCAACACGGTCTTCTTGAATTCTTTTTTTATTGCTTTCTGACGATTATTTATTACATCTGCACAAACACTTGAAACTTAATAAAGAAAGTTGTGTAATTCCTTTATTTCTGCTTGATTTCTATTTTGAACGTTTTTAAAACCGTTTGGTGGCCCGTGGCCCGTGGGTAAAGAACAGTGGTCCAAGAACTGAGTCCTGGGGAACATAAAATGTTGTTTTGCTTCGCAGAAAAAAATCGATTGAATGCATCATTTGGGTATTTCTCGTCTCCTGATCGTTGTCATCATCATTTGAGTTTTACCCACAAACAAATACCTCGTGTTATCTGGTTATCATTCAACATTAACTTTTTAATAGTTTGTTTTCAATCTGCAAATTGTTGGTATTGTTGATTTGTTTCGCTTGGATACCTGCAGCCAAAAGCAAGCAGCGTGAAGGCCCGCGCAAGGAAAGCATCGCCATGGCGCCTATACATCACGGAATTTGGGGCAAACCTACTTCAACTTTGGATTGGTGTGAAGAAAATTATATTGTTACTCAATTTATTGCTGAATTTTGTAAGTATCGGATCCACTGTTGAGGCAAATTTTTGGGCGGGAAGGCCTTGCCTTAGCCCCCATCAACAAACCGTGATGGAATGGATGGAATGGCCTTAAAAAGCAAACGAACGCATTTTGTGTAGCATTTGAAAGCAGAAGTTTTATGATCTAGTAGTATAGTAGCACTTGGGGATCAGAATTGAAGTTCCTTCTGATTAGGCTAAATTGAGAGTAAATGATATTGAATGCCAAGGTGACCTGTGGCCTTTATTTAGGCCCACAAATCATCCTGGGGGTGTGGTAAAACATGATGTATGTTGTACACATTTGATCCTGTGTTGGTATAGGTACCTCCTGTGTTTGGTTTAGGGGAAATACCTACCTAATTTTTCTAAATGTATTCTGAGCTCATATAAAAAGAAATGTAAATAAATATATTCTTATATCATTTTCAAATCCCAAGCATTCGTAAGACTATGTCCCAAGGTAGGAATTTAGGAAAAGGATTGGACTTGCTAGGTACTATCTTTTGGTTCTAATGCAGATGGTCCTAAAGAAAGAGAGGAAGAGTCTATTTTTCCCAAACCAAAAGAGAGACTTGTAGCAAGTACAGAAAATGATGTATGAAATTGAAATGGGTATATTTCTAGCCATTTTTAAGCACCCCTGCTAGAAGTTCTAGCTTTTCTGTTAGAAGATTTCTGGTGCCAACCCGGTCCTGAAATTGGTACCATTCTGCAGACAAAAACCGTGCAAATTGATAAGGGCAGCATTTCAGGCATAAGGTCCTTTACAAGCCAGGTTGGAAAACATGCGTGATTTGGCCTACGCGTAGTAGCGAGTGAAATAAATTTGAAGGTGCGAGCTGCGAGTGGAATTTAAAAAGAGTTTAAAAAGCTGCGAGAGAAGCAAAATTAACAATAGATCTTTTGTTCTCGCATGCGAGGATTGGTTATTGTAGCTGCGAGCACCGAGTTTGACAGAGTTTCATAGCTGCGAGCGAAAGCAAGTTTTCCAACCTGGTTTACAAGAAGACAAGAATTTTAACTATTGATTATGAAATGTGATATTCTCCGCCACTGTGAATTTGATGAAAATCAAAAACACCGCGTGAAAGATTTATTGAAGAAGAAATGGAAAATTTTTCAAATTTTGTACCACCAGAAGAAATTAAAATTTTCTTCGCTTTCTTTCCAAATCCAAAGGATGCTTCATCATACATCAAGCCATTTTCTGATCAATGAAAGGAAAATTTCAAAGCAAAGCAATTGTTCCATATTTTGAATTTAATCTTAATCTTTTAGGGCTAATCTTCTTGCCTGGATACAACACATTGTTGATTAAAACTATTTTCAAATGTTTTATTGCAGGGAATACTATCAGTAACTGGATTATGATTATTCCACCAATAATGGCTGCTTATTTATCTTGGAAGAATAAAATGGAGATCAGGACAGTTATGTCCTTCTTGTCAATTGGATGTAAGTTAAGTTTATTGAATTGGATTACATTAATTTATTCACAAGAAACTTAGACTAGGGAAGGTTGGAAATTTCTTAAATGTTGGGACATTTTTTACCAAAAGTTTCTTTTTTGAATTTTTCTATTTCTACTGGAAATTTTTGAGTGATCTGGAAATTAAGAAAAGCTCCAAATTTTAAAGTTTGTTATTAGATTTTTAATCCAGAGGCTCTGTAATTTTGAAAGATTGAGCCAATAAAGTAAAGTGGTTTCTTATAAAAGAAATTAACATTATAGTGGAGAATGCATTAAAGTCAGAAAAGTTGAGCCTTTCTCTGCCAAATATAATTGAGATCCACACTCTTCTTCCTTGAAGCTTGTTTTTCATGAAATATTGTTAAGATTCCAGTCAGTCCCTCTGTTTTGATGGCCCTACAAAAAATTCTTTGCTCAAAAAACAATCTTCTGTCTTTCAGTGGTTGGTATTGGTTCAATGGGATTTCATTGTACTTTGATCTATAAAATGCAGGTCTGTGTTTTTATGATCTATTTCTGTTGCATGCATTACTGTTTTTGTTATTGTTATTGTGTTTGAGACAAACAAAGGAACTTTCTAACCATGTTGCATTCTTAAAGACATTCAAAGTAAACATTAAACACTTTTTAAATGTGCAAATAATTCCCATGCTACATTCTAGAACATACAGACATTGCTACTTAATGCTCTCAACTGGGATGGTTTGCACAAGGGAACTTTCTTCCTTTTGATCAGTCCAAACAACTGAAAATTATTAAAAATAAGAGCTGAAATGCATCAACAGAAACAAAATTTCTTAGGGAAATTATGAAATTCTAATTTTTGTTTTCGTTAAATTTTAAAGCTTAATATGCAATGGCTTTATGTAAATATGCTTTACTTGAGAATAGTATTTTAATTTTGAAATTCACTGCCTCAAAACTTCTTGTTGTCGCAAAATCAGCAGCAGACGTAGACAAGATCCCAAGGCACAATAATAGGAATTTTGTCTGTTCTAAAAAATTTACCAAGATGCACTTGTTTTCAAAGAAAAATGGAGAAGTTATCCTTTGAGGTTATTTGCCCTTGCAAGGATGTTTTTAGAATGAAAATCTCATATCTCTTATATTTGTGCTTTGTTTTTCAGCTGATGGATGAGCTTCCAATGATCTATGGCACTTGTGTTCTCCTCTATGGGATGTGAGTAGCCTGATCTATTTCTGAATTTTGACACAGTGGTGATATTATTCTTTATATATTTATATGGATTCTTTTTGTGTTTAGTGATCTTTGCTGAATAATACTTCAAACCACAAATATATTTTGGTCATGTTTAAGTTTAAGCAAAAAAACATAAAAGGAGAATCTATATGATATTGCATTGTGATATTAGCATTGTTGTGAAAGTAACAATGTTATCATGAAAGATATCAAATTTTCATGACAGAAAGGAATCATTTGGCTTTAACTCTTTTATTATGTATTTCAGGATTGAGTTAAATAGCAAGGAAAATAAAATGAACAAGCCACTTGTCACTTTCTTCATTGTCATAAGTTTTCTTGTTACTTTGGTGAGTGAATTTTCCATCAGATTTTGACAGCAATTTCATGCCCGTGTTTTTTTTCTAAAATATTTGGTGCCATGACATCAGTTAAAGGACCAGTTATTCTACAACAGAATCTTGATCAAACAATTTTTTCATTCATACTCAATTGAAATCTGCAGAATTTGCAAATGTGGTAGGATCTGTAGGCCTTAACACCACTGAATCAAATAGCTTGTATAAAGCATATAAAAGACATCACTTGTTCAGGGCTCTTTTGTAGGATTGTATTAACATAATGACTGAGGTTCATTTTCAGAATTATTCACTGGACCAGTGGTTTACTTGCTTGTTGCTGGTCACAACTAGTGATTAAAAAATATCCTGAAAAGATGAAACTAATTTGTATTCTTGTTTGAAATAAGCCAATGAGAGTACTCCTACTGTATTTTTGCGAAACATTCATGCGTGTGACTATGATTCTTCTCTCTTAATTTACAGATATATATACTCGTACTGAATCCATTATTTTTCCAGGTATAAAAAATTTTTATCTAAGATTTAAAAAGAACAGTTGTTCGAGCATCTGTGCAGTTACGTTGTCAGTATTCCCATCAGCAATTTGAATAACAGGTGTTGATTCGCAATTCGAAACTTTCAACTAATCATTGGGCACTTTTCTGTTATGAAGAAACTTTTCTTAGTAGTAACTGTTATTAGGCTTCATGCATAATTATATTTTTGAAGAACTGACTGTGTTCTTGGTACAAACAATGTACAATGTGCACAAAAATGTTATTTTTTCTGTTATGAATGGCACTCAGTTTCTAAATGAATAGAAGATCCATTATCCCATCTGATGTTTCCTTATTCAATTTATTGGTTTCATGGAAACACCTCCAAGTTGTAAGGCTACATCAATATGATGAACAGTACTATCTGCCAGAATTATTCTCAAGTCATCAAGTCATTTTCTTCTTTGAAGATTGAAAAATCCTCTGAAACATGTTTTGAAAAATGATATGATTTCCCCTTGTTTGTTTACAGCCTTATCTTTCTTTATAGACCTGCTACGCAATATTAGTTGCATGGTTATTCTGCCTCACAGTGTATACTTGCAAGTAAGTGGGAATTACTGTATTGCAGATTACCATGACACCATAAGATTCAACATGAGTGGGCAACATAGGCTTCAAAACGCTTTATGTGTTAAGGGTATGGTTATGATATCTTAATTGTTATATTATATCCTATGATTATATCTTTCTCTGGACTGAAAAGCTTGCAGGAAACTTTGTGTAATTTCGCATACATCCATCAGAATGGGGATCATTATATGATTAAAATTTAGGAGAACATTTTCAGTATTTCAAATGATCTTGCTTGATTTCCTTGCAGGAAATATCATGGATTAATGCCAGTGGTTGTGGTATCTGTATCCAGGTATTTTTGAAATTCTTATTATTGACGATGATTGGTGACCAGGTGAAATATGCCTTGGATATTTAGCATGTCTCTTTTTATTTCTATGGCCTTCAATGCTGCTAGCATTAAGATCAATTCATAGGGAAATTTGCTTTCATTCTGAATACATGCTGAATCAGACTAATGCAGTCAGATTGCGATTGGTTGTCTTCTTCAATTACAAATACTTCAATTCGTTTATTTTATTCATTTGTTCACTTGATGCTTCGTTCTACATGATAACCCTGGGTGACATTGAACAGCTTCGCAGGCTAAAAAGCTTGGCACCGATAATCTAAAAGCATGATATATCTAAATCTCTAAGTATCCTTAACTTCATATTCGATATAGTCTTGTTTTATTTTAAACCATTTTAAACATTAAAATACAAAAGAGAAATTAAATTCAGATTTACGAAAGGATTTCAAATGCAACACTGAATTTTATGGGTATTTACTAAAGTAAGGATTGACCCACAATGACCTGCAACAACCCACAACGATCCACAACGATCCACAATGATCCACAACAACCCACAATGACCTACAATGACCTACACAACGATCCACAACCGCCAACAGCAATCAGCAACAAAAGGATTTTACCATGAAAGATAATGATTACTAAATTTAAAGGCAGAAACACCGCAACACGACAAAAAACAACAGCAAATACGATTAAATTAATTTTTGCCAATATTTCGTCCTGCCATGCAGGACTTCTTCAGGGCTGTAATGTGACAGTTATAATGATTATAATGATTACTAGCCTCAGTTCCATTATTATTGCCTCTTTTCGATTTTTAGACTTTTCTTCATTTCTCAGCCTGCACTTGTGGTCTTCATTTCATGCTGAAGAACAAAGTGCTTATTTTCATTACGTTTTGACATTTTCATTTAGCCCCTCTTCCCTCAAAAAATGTCAAGGTCCTACATTGTGATGTGAGCAAAACTTACAGATGATTATTAGGCCAAAATTGCGCACAGAGTAGATGTTACACATGTTTTTCTTATAAGAAATTGGTTTATAATAAACAAGTGCATTAGAATTGTCAAAAATTGAATATGTATTCTATTAATAATGAAGGAATGACAAGAGAATTGGAGGGTGTGGGGGCGGGGTATACGGGTATTTTTTTTAAACTGCCCATAAGAAACTCAACTCTCAGATCGCTATAAGTTAAGAAACACTAGTACTGGAAAAGTATATGTTAAGAAACTATTCATGATAGTTATGTCATAGTCATGCCATGTGACCTTCTTTGGTTTTCTTTAGATACTAGATTGCTTGTTACATGCATTTGATGGCCTCTTTCAAAAGATTTTGTGTTTTCAAATGTACTCTCAAGTACCGAATAATCGTCCTCTGCTTATAAATTTTTGAAAAATTTGCCAAACCCCTTGCTTTATTCCAACCCCCCTTTAATTAACTATTGAAAAATTGCAATGATAGTGAACATAATTGGTCAATACATATGAAAAAAGATACGTGTTTACTAAGAAAATGCTATTTCCAATCTTTTCCAATTCCTCCCCCCCCCCCCCGGTCGTTTAAAGCCCCAACTTTTATTAGATTGAATCATTTTAAGCCCCTGATTATTCTCACCCCTTCCCGTTTATTCAGTACTCGAGAGTAGAAAGAAATCAACCTTTTTTATTTGATCATGGTAGGTCATTGTGGGTGGTTGTGGGTTGTTGTGGGTCATTGTAGATCATTGTGGGTTGTTGCAGGTCGTTGTGGGTCATTGTGGGTCATTGTGGATCGTTGTGGGTTGTTGCAGGTCGTTGTGTAGGTCATTGTGGGTCGTTGTGGGTCATTGTGGATGGTTGTGGGTCATTGTGGATCGTTGCAGGTCATTGTGGGTCATTCCTTACTTTAGTATGTACGGAATTTTATGGGTTTATAGAGGTTTTCTACGAATTCAAGAAAATTAGAATTGGATATTGATATTTACGTAGCTGGCAATTGTTTAAGATCATTCCAAAAACGAGGTTTATATGATCGAACATTGAAATGCAATGAAAATACTTGTTTAGCCTTCCTGTTGTGCGTAATTTATATAAGTTAAACCCACCTGAACCCAGCTGAATCCATCTGAACCCAGCTGAATCCATCTGAACCCAGCTGAATCCATCTGAACCCAGCAGAGACCAACCTGACGCAATAGAAATCCCAAGAGGTCCTGTGATTTGTATGAAGCACACAAGCAGGGAATTGGCATTTAACACTTGTTCATAATGCTAATGGCTCTGTTTGGAATTATAGCCCTTCCGATTAACAAACACGGAAACTCAAAGGACGTTTTAGTCAAATAAATGACGAAAACAATATTGTGTACACGTGAAGGTGAAAAAGTTAGGCCTGATGATTTAGTAGGAGAGTGATATCACTGCGAAAGAAGTCCATGACAATTTGTCGACAGTTTACCTACCTACCTTCATGAAACGCAACCAGGAAAGAAATTGCTTGAAATTTCCCGAATTTTTTTGAAGAAATCTACTCTCCAGATGTTTGGGTATTAAAGGTTGGATGCCGGCTAAAATATCTTCTGGATTGGCGGAGTTATGGCCACACGCAAATCGATAAGACACTTTGAACCCATAAAATGCCAAAATGAAAAACCGTCCGAGCCAATGAGATCAGAACGATTGTTATTCAGCTGTTTTCATTAACACCATAAAGCGCTAACTATGCTTATCACCCGGTTCTTTTGATACATTGTTCTTGATATTTCCAAACGGAGCCATCACACCTGGCAGGGGACCTCTTCGGAATTTCTATCGAGTCAGGTTGGTCTCTGCTGGGTTCAGATGGGTTCAGATGGGTTCAGCTGGGTTCAGATGGGTTCAGGTGGGTTCAGATGGATTCAGCTGGGTTCAGGTGGGTTCAGGTGGGTTTAACTTATATAAATTACGTCCTGTTGTGACAATTTCAGGGTATTGCTTGTACGTCCTTTCAAATGTGATTGCTTTAGTACCATATTGATTTCATTAGGATGTCAGTTTGAATACAGCTTCAGTTTCCAATTGAAGTGAAGGTGAAGTTGCGTTTTTCATCGCCAAGCGCTGGGATCGCAGAAATAGAGCAGGCCTAATCGAGTCCGCGACCCCTTGTCATGACGCTCAAGTGGTGGTGTCCTACCGGGAATCGAACCCACAACACCTGACTGTTCTGGCTGCAAAGTCAGAGGATTACACCACTGCGCCACAACACCTTCAATAAGACATGCGGACCAAGTAGATATTCCGAATTTCGTTGTTTTCTTGATACTCAGACTTTAGATTTAATTTCTTTCTTGATACCATGCCACTTGCTCGATTTCTTGATAGTTAT
Organism: Aurelia coerulea; assembly: GCA_039566865.1. Lineage (NCBI taxonomy): Eukaryota > Metazoa > Cnidaria > Scyphozoa > Semaeostomeae > Ulmaridae > Aurelia > Aurelia coerulea. Next base: position 508,533 of record CM076946.1, on the reverse strand, counting down.
GGGTTTGGATTTATTCTCTGGAACATTGATAACAATTTCTGCCCACAAGTCAGGTTAGTAGCCTTATTTTTATCACGGGTATTTGCTAGAGGAGCATCACCCTAAATGGTCAGCCAACGTTTTTCATCATATCTGATCGCGCTGCAAAAATTTCGTTTCAAAAGGAGGTCGGGCCTGGATTTTGCAGGAAAGTGCGTTAAAATTATTCGCTGATGCCAGTTTTCAGATTTTGTCTTGTTGTTGTCGTTTTGTACCGCCTATTCTTGTCCTGAGGGATGTTTCTAAAACACTTACCTGAAATGGATAAAGTTTAAGAGTATTTTATGTCCTGGTTGTTTTCCAAGCCCAATATTTGTTTTCTTCGCGTTGCCTCAGGATTTTGTATAAAGTACAACTAAAGTTTGTTTTCAGGCAACTCCAACCCTCCAAAGGTTATTTTTGAAGAACAATTTTAGAAATTTGCATTGAATGTAAAAGCCGGGGGCTTTATTTCGGTTGTGGTCAGACTGGCCAACCTGCGCCCCTATTGGTCAGCCTGTTGATTATGACTTCCCTTACTGACCCCCCTGTCAACCACACTGTTAGAAGTCATATGGTTAAAGTCATAATCCTTAAGATAATGGTAAAATTATAAATCTTGATTTTTTTGTCAATTACTGCCTTGTTGATTTCATTTGTGTAAGGTTTCATGGTTTCATTCACGAACTAACTTCCCGTTGTAGTTAATTTCATCATTTTATCTATCAATAATTTGAAATGTAACCATATCAATTCATGCTTCTTGCAAACCCCTCCTCCCTTTGCTTCATTTTCAAAAATATTCCGTATACCTCATTATTCCTTCCCCCGGCACTCACAGTTTAATAATCCTGCTTAGGTTTGCTGCGACGAGATAAGTTCAACCAGGTAACTGCGAAGGCATCGTTATGAATTAAGGGTACGTCCAAATTAGACGCCATGCCAAAGATTAGGTCGTTCAGACCAGCTTGCGTTTGAACTGAAAATTTACCAAGACAAACAAGAAGCTAGTCGTTATATTTAAGTTTAGCTTTCAGAAAGAGTTAATGAACATGTTTATCGTGATTTACCCAGTCTTAGGGCGTTTCCTTATTTTCAAATCGATTTTGTTGCGAAACCTGACCATTTAGGGCGAAGCCTCTCTAATATGATATAAATATCCAAATTGACATTCAAAGCCAGGCAATGGCACCGTAAAACAATACGTGGTTCAAACATTGTCCGTGTCAACCATGTAACCAGGAAATCTGGTAAAAACTGAGGCTTGATTAGTTTTGTAAATCAGTGCAACTTTGCATACATGAGGTTGACACCCGGGGGGGGGGGGGTACGTGACTAGGGAAATGACGGGGGTGTGCGGAAAACCTCTCCACACCCTGCACCCTGTCGCATAAAAAATAGGCCAAAAGTATACCCTGTCGCATAAAAAATGTGCCTCTCAAATACTGTGTAGAACGCAATTTTTGCTTGTGATACCCTGTCGCATAAAAATTTTGCCTCTCAAATACGGTGTAGAACGCAATTTTTGCTTGTGATACCCTGTCGCATAATTTTTTTTACCTATTATAATACCCTGTCGCATAATTTTCGCTAGAAAATGACACCCTGTCGCATAATTTTTACTGCAAAAGGACACCCTGTTGAGCGGCACATCCCGTCAGGTCAAGTATGGGAGTGCCCCCCCCCGGGGGTTGACACATTTAGAGAGTGGATGCCAATTCATTATTGTAGGGTAACATTGTTAATGTTAATCTGCAGGTGTTCCAATTACTATTATTATTACATATATCATTATTAATATTATTATTGTTCTTTTTTACCATGTTAGAATGAAAATATTTGGTAGCCATTGCCAGAATAGGATAGCGTTTGTGCTCCCTTTCCATTAGAACAATCCCTCAAGTTTTGCTGTTTTTCTGTGTTCGACTTCTGTTGTGCTTCTTCACAGATGGATTCTATTCTTCTACCACGTTTACATTTTTGGTCTGATCAAAAGTTATTTTCTGTATAATTCACTGTTTTAGCAATGAATTGAAAGTTCTCTACCCACTGAGTTGGCCCTTATATTGTTCGTGATAACTTCATTTACTGATGCTTTTCTCATTACATCTTTATCATTTTCTATCGTTCATAGAAGCTACATTTTATCTTTGCAGGCAGGCCAGAGCAACTTTGCCGGGAATAGTGAGACCAATTACACAACTGCATGCTTGGTGGCATACTTTGGCAGGCCTTGGTGTTTATCTCTCGGTTATTTATAGGTTTGTATCCATATTAGAAATATGCAGCAGAGTCCTAAGCATTTGGGGGTGAATATTTCATTGTATCATTTTTGGTTACCCTTTTAATGAAATCCAGTTTCAGTCAGAGAAGAAAAAGCCCATATAAGTTTTCATCGAAGCTTTGAAATGACTCTGCAACACGAAAACTAAGGGAGTATACATCGATTTTCGTAAATCGCCCCTGGTGGATATGGTTTGAGAAATGCTCAAGACAATCCTAGATTGTTAGACGATTTTGTATTTTTGTGTTTTGAAAGTGTGTGTATAATTTCTTTTAGTTCACATCTTCGATTGAAATGCCTCGGCTACAAACCAGTACTGAAGGTGAGATCAAAGTTATCTGGTTCTAAAGTTAATTAATCTAGCTGCCTAAAATGTCATTTTCGTTGTTGTACTGCCCAACCGTGCCTTCGCAGTGCTTGCAAAAACACTGATCAAGCAGAAGAAAATTGAAACAGAACAAAAAGAAAGAAGTTCTAGCAACGAAAAAAGCAAACCAATTTGATATTCTCCAGAACCAGCGGAAGATATAGCTTATTCTTAGTAATAGTTTCCGAATTTCAGAATTCAGTTTCAGAGTTCAGAATTGGTATCAATCAAACACGCCCTAAGTCAGCCCTGAACTCAGTTTGTAGTTCGTTACTCTCGGAATCATATGCTGTTGTTGTTATTGACAGATTTATTGGTATTATTGACAGATTTAAAGGGAAGCAAAACATAAATAGCAACACATCATATTTTGTAATGAGTATTTAGATCTACTTTCTAAACTCTTCTACTTTGTTTTTTTTTCAGGTTTACTACAAATTTCTTCCAATTATTCAACAAGATGAAGCTGTTGCTAAGCAGCGAAAATTTGATATCCGATCAAACAACAACAACAGCAAGAATAGCAGAGACGTTGCCAATGGAGACCGTATCAGTTTTACTAATGGGAATACAGTCAGAATGAAATGACTTGTAAGCATGCAAAGAAATCGTAATTTATTTTCATCCATTTTTCTTGAGACACTGTGAAGTTTTTCATCTTTGGAAAGATTAAGGCTGCTTTTCAATAATGCGAACTATTGGGCAAGTTTACCAGGGAATCAAATTGCTTTGGTTTTTCCAACGAATAAGCGAATTAGCTTGCGAAGTTCTTCAATTGAGAAATTTTGCTCTTTTTGCCAAGCTTTCGTGTAGTGCTGCTGTGTACTTCAAAGTTTTATACACAGCAATAGCGAAGTACTTACAGTAGAAATAGAGCTGCGGGATTTTTCCCTCAGGAATTTCCTCAAATGGAAACCAGCCTTAACACTGCTAAATGTTTGCATATGAGCTGTATTCATTGCTGCTACCTGTAATGCTGTGCTTGGTGACGCTATTGCTGAGTTGCTCTACGCGGTGAGTTAAATACCCCCTCCCCCCTCCCCCTCCCTCCCGGGGTTAAATAAAGCAATCCCCGTCCGTTGGCTAGGCCACTGATCTCCGGATATCAAGACGATGATATTGGCAAATCTATTTTTAGGTATACCTCTTGACAATTTACCAGTTCTCAGTTCCTGGAGGAGCTGCACCCCCCCCCCCCCCCCTCCACCCCTTTTTGGCTTTCATTGTTGCTGGAAAAGAAACGATCAAAAATGTAAAGTTTCCAAGAATTCACAATGAATAGGGTTCTACCGAGTAGCCCAAAACATTGTTACGTAACTCTCTGTCAGGTTAAGATTTAATTGGCGTAATAAATTCAAGAGATATTAACTGTTTCATTCCATCAGAAATGTTTAAGTTTTAGCTTAGGGATCCATATTTTGTCGAAAACAATTAGAAAATGTATTCAAAGTTATTATTTTGTGCGAATTTTTTGTGCAAATCATTTAGTTGGTTACATGATAATCAAGTTTCTTTCAACAAAATTGAATCTTTCGGTCAAATCTTGTAGGCGTAGTTAGGTAGGTCGACTTTTACTGAACGTTTTATGTTTATAAATCAAGAGCTAAAATAAATTTGATTCTTGACACAATTCCATAGAAGCAAAATAGAAAGATTTTTATCAAAACTGAGCCTTGTTAAAGACTGTGCAACATAGCGATTGTAATCCAAAAAGATTGTGAAAATGATGAACTACTTTTGGGTCATCCTCCAATACTTCGAAAGTTCTTCTATTTTGGCTCACTGTCCCATGCTTGCTCTCTAGCTTACTGGCTGTCCCAATCTTACTCTTTTAACAATTTTATAACTCAATTCACCAATGATTTCTTAATCAAACACGTTTAGATATTTAGACAATCACAGGCATATTGAGTGGAGTATTAATTCATCACCCAAAAATAACAGCGGAAATTTGCCATCAAAAACTACCAGTTTTTGGGACAAAGGTGGTGCAAAGTTAACTACCGGCTTTCGGACAAAGGTAGGACCATCGTTCCCAGTGTGACATGCCCGCCCTTGATATTGAGTATTAATTCATCACCCGTATAAAGTATGGTAACTATTATCTTTTTGTCTATAGTTAGCAGTATCTTCAGTTCTCCTTTGATTGGCATATTAGAGCTGGATTTCTGATATGTGAAAGATATCGGGCTCGCTACATTTCTTATGCAACACACCAAATGATTTTGTACTTTGCTTCACGTATCCTTAGACTTGCTTCAAGCCTATTAATGGGTACTGAGACACCACAGTTATGCTTCCGCTTGTATGCTACTACGGAGGAAAATTTATATCGTTCTGCGGAAGACGTATCTCTTTCGCTACCTTCCCCGTAGACTCACGAAATAGTCCCAGTTATCGCAGCAACAACAACAACAATGACAACAACAACATATTGCGTCCATCAGTCTATCAATAGCAATAACCACGAACTTTTAATCAGTCTACCTCCCCGCAGAACTATATAAAATTTTCCTCTGCGCAGATTCATACAATCTGACGGATAACTGCGTTGGCGGATAACAAAACGAAACAAACACTTCTACAAGTATTCACAACAGCACCAACTTTACGTCACTCGAAGTCTTCAAGTGAGAACAAAGGCTTTGTCGTGTTTTTCTCATGGGATACTAACTTATCAACCTCGTCCCCAGGGCCTTTTTTCATTCCCAGTATGAAAAAAGGCCCTGGGGACGAGGTTGACTAACTTATGAGTGAAAATGCTTGATTACACCATATTACACCACTATGATTACATAGAAAGACTTGACATTGTAAACCTTGGCTCATCCTTATTACTTAGGGCCTTTGCTATAGATTTATGGCAGACCTCGACTATAATTCCTAATGTCCTGATGTTTCCATCATAAGTAAGGTTACTTAGCGGATTCCGATGTCAAAGCTGTAATTTAGATATATTTAGGAAAGTGTATTTCAACAGATTCCATCAAACGTCATTAAAGAAGTTTTGGGACACACGTCCTTTCCACTAAAGTCTCTTTCAAAAATGACCTCGCTTGATAATGTCAAATTGTCACAAGAAATCATGTTCAGACTTATGCCCCCCTCCCCCAAAATGGAGGTTCGTTTCTTGTTCTCAAATCCTGGACGCCACATCGTACCTTCCATGAGGGCCGTAGATTTCCATTTCCGGTTGATAAACAACGAACTTTGTAGAATAAGAGAAGCAAAACAAGGTCGATGATGCTAGTTCGTATTTTTCAATGGGCTCTGTAGCCTCCATATGTATTGATGTTATATTTGGGGTAATCTTTTTGATTAAGGAAATATTTTTGCACTAAATAAAATGTCATTGTACACACCAGGCGCCTAGCTGGAGGTATACAAATTGTTGGGACAAATTTGGTGCAGATGCAATGCCTTTATTTACAGCTGTAACATTAATTTCTAGCGAGTAGGATCTACTGGGGTAAAATGCTTGGATTACAATTGGCAAGGCAAAAATGTGAATGGATCTTGTAAACATCTTATTCATACAGGTATTGAATGTGGATTGAACATTCCACGATCTACTATTTTTCGGCAATCGACATTACCCATTTTACTCCCAAACCTACCGATTTTACACTTGCAGACCCTCTAGATTCATTTGTGCAACTTTCTTGAAAACTCAATGCAACTCTCGATGTGCAAGCCTCCCAACCAACCCAATCCATTAGCAACTCTAGCTACGCGCCTGGAAGCGGATGTATTTATAGTTATAGAGCACGCACGTTATATATAGATTTTGCATTAGTGTAGTTGCAATATATTGCTGTACTATATTGAATTGCTGATAATATTATTGCTTGTTTCTAACAAAGTTTAATTGGATAAATATAGAATTGTTACTTAGTTTCAATCTGTTTCGCATGGACCTATTAGCTATTCTACTAAAGAATCTAGCTAAATAACAGGTGGAAACTTAGGTGGCTAACTCATATATACTGCATGCGAAAAGGGGCTCTCGACAGACCATGTGAGTATACTTCGATCAAGGAAAATCTAAACATACGAGGTAAGGTTCGAGATGAACTCTTTGCTTGGTTTTTGTGTCAATGTTGTAGTCCCTGTCCAGCCAATCATCGACAGTTATCTTTGTAAACACAGCATTGGCCTAACTTTCAACGCGTTTTATCCATAAAAAATCTGAAGAAACATATCACTTATTAAACTACTTAAAACTACTTTACCAAGTAACAAGGGCAATACCATATGGGGAGCATAAGACTATGACCATTCCATTGCCATTAAAACAAGGACAGATGATGTTGCAATAGGGTCGGCTACTTTTTGTTGACACTCAAGTACAAAGCGATAAGCGATCTCAGACAAAGGGAATTCTATGCCTGGCTGGTCATCATGCCATAAACAAAAACAATGCAAGTCGCAAGAATTGCTCTAAAATCCCGGTAGCTAGCTCGCTCGTTGTGCATTCTAGAAATGGCTTTTCAGAGCAAACATGAGCATAAATTCAAAGAAGGATATATCTAAACTTCTGCCTTGGGCATTTTATTTGTTTGGTTCAGAAGCGGATTGACAGACAATTAAATTCTCCTATCTTTTATGTGTATTTACTGGGCCTCTGAACCAAACAAATGAAATGCCCGAGGCAGAAGTTTAGATATACATCCTGCTTTGGATTTAGTCTCATGTTTGGTCTTAAAAACTATTTGTGGAATGCACAACAAGCGAGCTAGCTACCTGGGATTCAAAGCAACTTTTGCGGCTTGCTTTGCTTTTGTTGATAAGATGACCGACCAGGCATTGAATTCCCTCTGTCAGCAATCTCCAAGGTGTCAACCAAAAGTAGCGGATGTCGTACCATTACACTTTCGAAGCTGCAAGATATTATACTTTCAAATATGACCAAGCAGATTACAGAAGTTCATAAATTGGTCCTGGTAGTGGTTTCCCCTGCTCCATGTCCATCACATGGCATGAAAGTATTTGAAAATTGTAAATGAAAATATGCGGAATAAATGTTGAAAATTTTGAAATGACTAACCGAAGATCTTGTATAAAGACTTTAGCCTGCTTTGACTGCTTGGTCAACGATGCATCTGTCAGCATAATATCTCGGCAGTTTCTTATGATGTCGATATTTCCACAGAAATTACAGCATAGCATTATGTCAAAATTGTTCTTGGTTCTTTTCTTGCCATGACTTCGAAATGCTTTCCAGAAAAGACTGCGTTCGTAAAATATGCCCATCGGACTCTGAAAGTCTTTCTATAACCCTCATTTCTCAAGATGTAGCTTTCCACAGCCTTCAGTTTGCTGTTTCTCACCAGTTGCAATGAAACCTGTTCGCGAACTCCGTCGTGAGCCTTCTGAAGCCTAGCCTGCGTACAGACTCTACTGATTCCCTGAAGAGAAGTGAGGTTATCTGAAGCCATGCGAAACGTGAAATCCTGAACAGTTTACATGCCACACTTCAATTTTTCTTACAAGTGCAATTGAAAGGTACCCCTCTTGGAGCTTTTTTTTGTACTGTATTGTAAGATGCTTATCATATCTCTAGATTTTTGGAGTTCCTTTTATTAATACCATAATAATTCAGGTGATAATTCATAAATTTGTAGGCAGAAACACCACCGGGACGTTACAACTGCCCTGAAGAAGTCCTGCATGGAAGGACGAAATATTGGTAAAATATAAATGTTCACGCATTTGCTGTTGTTCTTTCGTCATGTTGCGGTGTTTCTGCCTTTGAATTTTTTACTCATTCGTCACCGCAAGCATCTTTGGATCCGACGATCGACGCTGGTATCGTGGCCTTTCCTTTTACGAATAATTCATAAACTGTAAATTAAATTAAAAAATAAATTTCAGATTTGAAATCAGGAGGAAATCTCCCGTTCAATCAGGGACAGGACATAAGGCAGCTGTAATAATGTTCAGAAATTTTGTGTGAAATGATGATGGTTTTATCATATGCGACAGTTTTTAAGATCAAACATCTGTTCTACTATTGTACATCGCTGTTAACAAGAGACTAAAATCTGCTGTGTGCGGTTTTAAAGATAATAATCTTAGCCATGCCCTTTCATTGGACAATTCACGGCAAATCCGATCATTTATGTTGCTTGCGGGAAAAATGCAAAACGCCTTTGACACGATGAACTTTTTCCTAAAATTGCTTACAATAACGTGCAAGTACAGGTCTCGCCAAAGGTTGCACCATTATGCAGAAACTGAATAGAAACAAACTGTCAAAGTTCTGTTTTGGGGTCAGCGATACAGTTCCAGCAAAGTACCTAGAATTTTGATAGAATGTCGCACAGTGCAATAATTGCTGAAACCTAACACACAACGAAATTGTCAGCAAGTTTCACGAAACAGTCGGTCATGTAGCAATGCCTTGAAAACTCAAAAATAGGACTTTCTATCACTGAGAAAAGATCTGATCAATAGTTGCATCTTCAACAAATCGTCGATGATTCTCGTTGAGATTTCTGCGTCATGCATTCAATTCTCGTTGATTAACCAATACCGTTACCAAGTCGTCGAATAAGCCTCCGCGGGCATAATTCTAAAAAATTATTTTAGGGTGGGGCTTATTCGAGGGGGGGGGGGGCCTATTTAGCAGAAGCCAAAAATATTACCAGTGCAATTTTCTTTTACTCGAGGCTGGTCAGTATGCTGCCTGCAGATATATTGGGAGATGTTGTTTTTGATGCAAAGACCGAGTACGTTGAAAAACACGAAGAAAATCAGTCAATATAGAGAATCAAAAGTATTCACTAAATAACAATCGATTAACCCCCCATGGGGGCTTATTCGGGAGTGGGTGCTTATTTCCTACAAAATATTTTTGGATGGGGGCCTATTTGAGGAGGGGGGTGCTTCTTCGAAGGTGGCTTATTCGAGGACTTACGGTACTCAAAATGCGAGTCGTTTTACTGTGGCAATTGCAAAAAAGGTTTCGTTTCAAGAGGATGCAATAAACAGCTGAGTAAATGAATGAATGAATAAATAAATAAAAGAATATAAGAGAATGGATGAATGAATGAATGAATGAATGAATGAGCAAATAAATGAACAAGACTGTATAAATGAAATAATAAAGTACTAAATGAAGGAATGAATGAATACGTAAATAAATGAACGAACAACTGAATGAATGAATTAAGTAGTGAATGAAAAAAGAATGACCGAACGGTTAAATGAATGAGGAAAAGAACGAAAGACAAAACCTTCAATCGTTTTGTTCTTTCGCCATCACTTCTTTAAATATCTACAATGAACATATCAAACACAGACAAAACTTGAAACTCAATGTGGATTCACAGAATATTTCAGACAGGATAAACATTGAAGTTGAGAGGTAAATATATGAAAATCAAAAAGACTAGCTTTGTGACGAGATATTTACAATTTTAATTCGCTGAACCATGAAACCATCACATTTTACAAGCAGATTATGTTTTCAGGTTTAAAAGAAATAAGTTTTCAAAGTGATCTGATCTAATCTATTCAAACAAATAATGGTGACAGACTAAAGATTTTTGTTTCAATCCAAGGTAGTCACTAAAAAGACAAGCAAGGCACTCACCAAAGACAGACAGATCCATATACAGACAGATGACAAACACAAACTAACTATCTTTTATTAGAACCTAATGCTTGTCCCTTTCCTAAAACTTTGCTCACTGATATTACGAGTAACTAGTCGTAAACAACTTTCAAGTGCTGATGCTGGAATGAGAGACGAGAAGGGCCAGATTCTATTGACCATGGCCAGATGTATTACATGATTCCTTTGTTTCCCTGTGGTAAAACCTTGTTTAAATGGTTTTGATATCGTGGGAGTCAAAGAACGCAAGAAAACATGGGACTCAGGTAATATATCTGAAGGAGGACAACAACCCCTTAACATAATTCATTCACTGACAATCAGGGGATGAAATTTGACTCGATAGGTTAAAGTCACCCACGTGAAGATAATTAAATTCTACATTCGAAAGTTCTTCAGGATTCTAAACAACTACAGAAAAAATGAGCTCCTTCCAAAATAGCTAAAAGGTCTATTGATTTCTAGCAACATTCAAGTGACTATTTGTGCCATAATCATTTTTTTGAACTTTAAACGATGAAATTACAAAATAATGCAACTGATCGACCTGGAACCATCGGCCAAGATTGCCATATCACTTTTGCCTAAATAATTTGAAAATGCCAATTCCCCCACAATGAAGCTGCAGAATCATGATCAATTTTTTCTAAGGTTTTGTTAGCTTTGCATTCGGCTTTCACTTAAAATCAGTCACGAATATCAGGTACAATATTCAACGTAATCTGCCAGAAACACCTCTATCATCGTTTTGCTGGTCCCACAAGGGTCACATGATCTAGGGTCTACCGAGTTCGTTCAGTCTCCTTCCAGCATCTCTTGCTGTCTTACAAGAAACAGAAGATGCCAATGTAAAGTCACAGATTGAAATGCTCGACAAGCAATCTCAGTACGAATACTAGTCCTAAAACCCGGTATTTCCTTGCCTCGTGTTAAAGTCCATTGCTAATGGGCGTAGTACAAAAATATAGTGATACAGTGAGCAATGAATATATCATGGTGCTGTTGCAGTTTTTAGTGTCAAGCGCTGGGGGGGGGGCGCTGGGATAGCAAAGTAGAGAAGGCCTAATCAAGTTCGCGACTCTTGGTCATGACACTCACGTTGTGTGGGTGGGCTTCGAGCCCCGTGCGCATGGCTGTTTTGGTTGCAAAGTCAGGGGATTACACCACTGCGCCACAACAACTTCTAAAATTCTGCATCAAAGGCAAATTTGGTTGTTCATATTGACGTGCGATATTCATTCAGGTTTGTTGTTTCTTGTCTTTCGGATTTTATCTGATGATTTGCTGTGATCAATGTCAGACGAAATATCTAGCAGATGGTTCCATTACTCGAAACGACTTTCAAGCCCTATGTATGTAATGTATGTATCCCTATTTCAAAATATAGGTTGGTGCTATCCTATAACGAGCCATTGTCATCCAAGGTAATTTCCCGGCACTTTGAAATTTCAGACTGTCTGAAACCGTCTGAAAATCAAATTTTGGGCCAAGCAGAAACCCACGGGTCCATACTGCAGTAGTTACACTGATAAATGTTTACTTTAGGCGGTGGAACTGCAGTTCAGCTACTGTACTATGAAGCAATTTCCGCTTAGGCCAAATTTGATTTTCAGACAGTTTGAAACTTCAGCGTGCCTGCAAAGGACCGTGGGTGAGAATGGCCCTTCAACGCCGGTGACAACTGCATGCACACGTGAACATTGGTCGTGACTTTACATTGGTCGTCTGTTCTTCATTATTGATCATTTCAATAGAAAACATTGAAGTTACAATTTTGTAATATGTTTTATATCTACAGTATCTACATAACCGATTTCCAACGGGTCTTTGACAATGTGCCAAATGTCATTTTTTGTTTGTTTGAAATAAGTAGGGTTGTTTTTACGAGAGCTAACAGTGCGAAATTATTTGAAGCAGACTTAGTGATGCATTATCACTTGAACTATCTAAAACTTGATTTCTACAGTAGATTGTCATGATAAAGGCCAGCTTATAATCTGTGACAGATTTGCATGTTTGACAGATAAAACTTCATGCTGTAGACGCAAATATCTCACATTGAAAGCAGTTCGTTTGTACCTTTTTTGTCAACGGTTTTGGATATGTGATAATTGAAAATCGCAGTAGCAAAATCCATTGTGAGTCCTCCTTTAGTCATGATTATGCTACGTTGAAAGTTTTCATTTGCCTTCTGGCAGGTTGAAATTCTTGTTATGTTCTGCAATCTCTATAAGGCTCAATTCATGGGTAAAATGATGATAAAATTGCTGAAATTTCATTTAAAGCAAAGATAACCAGAAATTTGGACATTATACATCCAAAGAGACACTTCTTATTCTAGTGAAGATATTTGGAGCATATAAGCTTTGGATATTTTGCCATCCAAGTGGCAGTTGTAAAATTTTGGCGCAAATGATTCGAAGACAAGTACAGTTCCTATTGGGCATTCACTATAATTTAGCTTGTATATCAACAATGTTTAACCAAAAACAGACGTACATGAAAGTAAAGAAGACCACTTGAAATGTTAGCTTCCTTTGCTGAAGACCATTTGTTCGCTTTTAAGTTGAGAAAACAGCTTTGGTAAGTCTTCCAGGTTTTGAAATACTTTTGTTCGAAAAGAAACTGAGAACATATCAAGAAATTGTGCAGAATTGGGAGTGAAATGTCCATTGATGAAAATCTAAAAACAACTAAAACTGAATTGTCCGGTCAAGGCACAGAAAGCCCAGTCTTTCGTAGGATGATTGAGATTGTAAGGACAACTTGTACAAGGTCAGGATTTATAAGGGGGAACAGTGATCTGATTTTTGGAGAGACTGATGCTATGTAAAATGACCAGATGCGGGAAATCAAATGTGTTTTTGTGAAAATTTGAATGCGAAAGGATGCGATTAAAACTGGTGTAAATGCCTTTTCCTCTTTTGTTTTGTTAAGGCCTATTTCAAATTGCAACTACGATTGAACTGAATTTGTTTGCGTCCCCCAAAAAGATCCTTGTTATTAGCCCGACCTCATAAGAAAATATATTGCAGGGGTGCATGTGTGGCACCTGGGATTGCGTCATCATAGTTAGAGAGCATAAACGTGGTTTTGGTGACTTTCTTTCCGAATTCCAACATTCACATCATATGGTAGCATTGGCACAATACCAAACAATATCAACTTCACGACAAGATTGGGCTCCCTGTGATTAAATATAAACAAAATTCTCGATTCACTATTTAATGAACTACTTTACGTGTGATAGCACACGCTTCTGTACACGCGAGAGTTTTCTGATCTAAGCAGCATAGAAAGAAAAACGTGGAATCCATACTAGACAATACTTTTAATACTTAAAATACACAGAGAGAATTCTTAGAATCACATCATATGAATAGTTAAAAACAAACATTTTAGAGGCAGAGAGCAAAATAGAGAGAGAGAGAACGGAACAAAGAGAAACCGGAGCACACATCATCAGTCGTCTAACTGTAGTCATCAACAATGTCATGAATTCATAAATCAGTCCGTCTGTCCGTCATTCTGTAAAACAGTCAGTGATTCAGTAAAGAACATAAGCAATAATTATCAATATTAGACGATGCTTGAAAATGAAAACGGTAGGGCTAGGCTAACAAACACACTCACAAATTCATGACGCGGGGGTCGTCACTGCTTTTGTATTTGAAGATGTGTCCACAGTAGATGATGAATCGATCGTTGGTTGAGTTGCAGTCGTGTTGTTCGAATTCGCCACGCTCTGGTTTCGCACGTGCGATGGAATAAGCTTCTGAGTCATAGCAGGTTTCACAGCAAGTTCTGTGGAAAAAAATATATGATAAAAGAATGATGGTTGATCATTTGCCCATCTCAAGTGACATTGTTTCTCTTTTACCAAGGCCAAAATATCATCCTTTTGGGCCCATCAATGCCAAGCCTGCAGGTAGGTCTCACAAAATCAGATTCAACTCCTTGGCTATTTGAATATCTCTAGCACCTAACCGTTCCCTGCTTTGAAAGAAAACTAATAAACCCTTTCACACACAGCCTCATCCACATCAATCATGCAATCATTGTATGAACTGATTACTCATACCTGAGAGAGGTCAATCATTCTAACAATCGCATAAACATCTTATCAACCATAACATTTAGTTCAATTCATCGGCAACTCCTATCCTCTTAAAAAACCATATTGAAAAACAGTGTGTACCAAAAAAATTGTCTCAAGTTTAAGGTTAAAAAGATCTAAATGCTACCAATATTTAAAAAATCTCTTTGTTCATTTATCACAGGGATTAGCCCAGCAATAAACATAGCAATACAGTGAAAAGTAGGTTCTTATACGCGGATGTTTAATCATACAAAAGAATTTATCTTCCTCATTTATCTTCCTCTAAATGAATAATTTGCCGTTTGATTTCGTAGAATTTCATGGCAGCTTCCAAAACATTCTAAAAAATCATCGTGCAGCAGGGTCGTTAATGAAAGAAACTTTTGCAAAAAATTCTGAACTCACCTTCAGCGGAGAAATTGAAAATTGGTGGAAGCTCTCGTCCATTTGGAAGCCTTGTATTAGAATCTCTTAATTCTTCAAAGAATGGAAAAGTACAGGCCTCGAGTGGAGGTACCCTGTTACTTGGTGTGTATTCTAGTAATTTACCCGTCATATTAATAGCCTCTTGAGGTATCCTTGATCGAAACACCTGGAAAAAGAACGACCATAAAAACTTGAGTTGTCTTATATTCATGCGAAACAGTTTAAGCCAAGTTAAATAAAAAAATAAACTGAGATCACATCAAGATTTAATCCGGGTTAACCTATTAAAATCAAAGCCAAGCCTGCTTTAGTCGAAGCTCTTTTCTACAGTGGTTGAATTTCAGTTGGTTAAATCACACATTGTGCAAGTAGCATTACAGAGTGTATTCTATGAATAAAACTGAATTGAATTAAAACAGTTGGACTAAACAAGTTTAGACCACACGAATTTGGGTTTAACTTGCTAAGCTTTGCTCGTTTTTTCAAACGTTGATCCATCAAACTGTTCAAAATCAGGCATTCAAATTTGATGCGAAATATTCACATGATCGCCGTGTGCATTCGCAATAATGTCGCCCATTCAACACTCTTCTGGAGAATTGCTAAAACGTCTGCTGCAGAAAGAAATTAACAAGCACATCAAAAGTCAGGCCAGGGCTCAGAAAACGAAATAGCGTGGTAGCTGTGCTACCAGGACGGTAGCTAAAATGCTTTTTTCCCAGGAAGGAAGAAGGGTAAAAGGAAAAAGAAACGGAGGGAAAGGGAAAAGAAGGGAAAGAAATGAAGGAAGGGAAAAAAAGGAAGGGGATAGAAAGAAGAAGAAAAAGGGATAGAATTAGGGGTATACAGGGAAAGAAGAAGAAAGTGCGTAAGAAGAAATGAAGGTGCTTAGCTTGCTACCAGGAAGGAAAATATTTTTTTGAGCCCTGAGTCGTGCTACAGACCGGTTTCGCCAAATTTCAAGGCTCATCAGTGCAGCAAGCACGTAAGTAAGCCTGCCAGCAAGCAAGCAATGTCTATTTGTTAACGCAGCTGGGTATATGGCAGGTATACAGCGAATGTGAGCCTGCAGCACTACAGCTTGTGCCCTCAGAGTTACCTCTGAATAATCAGTATGAGGCCCATCATCCAGCATGCCAGGGTCAAATTGCTTGATGAAAAGCTCGTGGGTAAGAGGAACTCATAAATTTCACAGACTGTCTGAAAATAAAATTTGGCCAAAGTGGAAACCATGGACCCATAGCAGTAGTTGATCTGCTGAAATGCTTCAACTTTAAAGCGACGAACGCAATGGCAAATTGTTTGCTTCCCAGTTGTCCATCTCTTACGACTATTATTGAAATAGTTCATATTGAATTTTAAGTGTCATGCATGGTGGTAACTCGCTGACAACAGGGCCTTCCCCACTTTGAATGGCACGTATAGTTCATTAGTCTCGTTTGTTTTTGTAAATAATTTGTTTGTTTGATGAAGAAAGAAAAAAATGCTTAATTTCAATTGAATTGTTCTATCAGTCCAGCTACTGCACAATGGATCAAAAGTTTCCGTTTCGGGCAAACAATATTCTCTGACAGTCAGAAATTATAGCGTGTCCACAAAGGACTTTCAGACTGCACTAAAAATGCATCATCTCACCTTTGACCATGGATGAGGTTTGATTTGTGGAAATTTGAATTCTGTATAATGCTGATTCATTTCTCTTATCTGTTCTCGAGTTGGTGTTCCCAACACTTTTATTATTTCTACTAATTGGTCAACTCCGCTGTCTCCTGGGAATATTGGTTGGCCTAGCAACAGCTCTGCGAGTACACAACCAGCAGACCATGTATCTGAAAAGTAGAAGCATTCAACGCTGAATATTGGGTAAGGTACGAGCAAAGAATGCACTTGAGTCTACTGTGACAGTGAAATGAGGAAAGCTGCATAGAAAAATTAGAGGCACCAAGCTGAAGAGAATTGTCATCCGTAGTTAAAGGAGTTCCAAATGTAACAACAAACGTAATGAAATGCACCGTGATATGTAGTGAATACTAAAAACTTTTTGTTTGTTTATTTGCTTTCTACAAAATTTATTAGCATTCATCTCTATCTATCTAAAAACCAATTCTCCACAGTATGATGAAGGCAATGCGATGATTGAAGAAGACACTATAACTACGCTCAGCATTACCATTTACCATTATTATCATTACCATTATCATCCACTTACCAATATCGACCGTATAATCTGTAGCACCAAAAATCAGTTCTGGTGCTCTGTAATATCTTGAGCATATATAAGCAACATTTGGCTCTCCATGAACTAGTTTCTTTGCGCTGAAAAATCAAATTTGACTAAGAAACATAACGAACTCAAATGATATTCAAATGATAGATCATCAACTCAAAGATGTGAATCTGAATTGTGAATGCATATTCTGAATGCAATAGAAAGTATTTATCTCCGCAAATTAGCAGTCTCTCTTGGACCTTACAGAGGGCCCTCGTGAAAGGCACTCTTGAATGGCTGAGAGCTTCCTCTATTTAATATGTGATTATGTGTAATATGTGTAATATGTTTATCATTTGATTAATGATATTCAAATGATAGATCATCAACTCAAAGATGTGAATCTGAATTGTGAATGCATATTCTGAATGCAATAGAAAGTATTTATCTCCGCAAATTAGCAGTCTCTCTTGGACCTTACAGAGGGCCCTCGTGAAAGGCACTCTTGAATGGCTGAGAGCTTCCTCTATTATTCTCTGTATTATCTGTACCAGTATTATAATTATTAACTTTCTTCTGCAACTTCGCACCCTCCTGGCCCTATACTAAAAAACCCACAACAGACATTATTGCCATTCTAAAAAGAACCTGAATCGAACAATATTGTCATATATTCAGGAGAATTTCGAATGTGCACAATAGTGATAGAAGCTCTAACGCCACTCATTCGAGCCTCTCGTATAAAAATTTATCAAAATATCGCTCGATCCAGACTCTTTTGTAGAATAGCTACCTATTCCTTAGACTTATTACAACAGAAGTCTTTTCCGTTATATTCAACATTGAATGAAAAAATAAATGTGTTGAAACTGTCTTCCAAACTAATTCTAAACTGAAGAGATAATCCTTCAGAAAATTATAACGAAGTTTGTGAACGAAAAATTTCCGTATAAACATCCTTCCCTTCTATTTAAACGTTGGAGGGAATTGACATGGTTAAATTGGTCTTGTGTAATATCTATTTTTATTGGTCGAATGAGGTGGTGCTTTGAAAGCGAGGTGCAATCAGATGGCGTATGATCTATTCTCTCGTGCTTTATCAGTGTCGATTCCCCCTAACTTCTCCCCTGGCGGAAAATGCTGGGTCAATCGATATATGTTCTAACTATTTGTTTAGATGACAGAAATATACAGTAAGAACCCGCAAAATAGAAACCACTTTATAAGAAACCTCAGGCTGATTTTTTTGAGAAATGGTGCCCTCATATAAGAAACTTCTCAGCCTGATTTTAGAAAGGCTTCTTATAGAAGGACCCCAAATAAATTCATATTTGAAAATCTTCGTGAAACTCAGGTGCCCAACATTTTTAGATATTCCATGCAATTGCATCTCTATCTATAATGATAAATTTGGCATGTATGGTATCGTTGAGTAAATTTAGAGAAAATGCTAGGTAATGAGAACATACTGCACTGTCCGCTAATGTTTGCTCTAGGTTTTCATGAAAGATTAAACTGAAATCAGTGCAGGTTTCTTAGCCATGTGATAAGAAACCGTTCAGCCTGTTTCAAGGTTAATGACCTTTTAATAAGAAACTAAACAGGCTGTTTTGAAAAAACTGGTTTCCATTTTGCGGGTTCTTACTGTACAGCATTGATAAAGTATTCAAAATGTATCTCAAATAGTCATGTGAACAGTCAAAGAACACTTCACTTCGTTTCATTCGACTCAGTATAACAAATGGATGAAAGTGAATTGAAATGAATTGAGTGATCTTACCTTCCAAAATCACATAATTTCAAAACAGCTGTTTCCGGATTGAGTAATAAATTTTGTGGCTTGATATCCCTATGACAAATGCCAGTTGAATGTATGTAGGATAATGCACGGAACAACTGATACATGTACAGCTGGAAAAGAATCAACAAATATATCATCCTATAATAGGCTGACAACACTCAAACATGTAATATGCAAACAGCAGTACAGGATGTCCTACCTGTATAATAAAAAAATACAACGCAGTCTGTTTGAAAGGCCATTGCTATCAAGGCTATAATATTGGCAAGTAATTTATTCAATGGTAAACATGCTCAACAAATTCTAAAACTTACCTGAGCTGTTTTGAAAGTTTCTTGACTGTGCTATCTCAACAAAATCCCTCATAATTTCAGAAAAGAGAGGCTGATTTCAGCCAGGTAAAATTCGAAATGGATTTGAACATGTTCACCGTCAAATAATACATCTGCCAATAGTATATCTGCCAATAGTTGGGTTTTGATATCCAAGGAGCAGTGACCTTTCACACGAGGGTTCTTTTTAGTCACTCAGTAGTTATGTAATGATAACAAACAATTATGAAATATAGGATGTCCGATAAATCTTTTCCCATTTGTACGGTAGCACAAGGGGACCTGTGATATCAATCGTCCAAATTTTAATACTGCCGTTTAGAAAAGGCTCCAACTGAAAGTGTGAAACTTTATTTGAAAGATCTGACTGCTAAATCATGGCACAAGAAAGCCAGATCAAACGTTGTTGCTCTTCTCTTTTCCATCCTGAATACTGAACTGAAATAAAATTTTCTTCAAGCTGTGGAAAACTGCTTCTTGATCTATCAAAAAAGTGGTTTTATACTCAACTTAAACGCAAGGGCAGAACATTTAAAACAAACAGTCTACGATTAAAATGATACAAAAGGCAGTATTCACTGTCGTTTTATGAAAATGAATTATTCGCTTCTTAAACTCATTTTACAACATTTCCCCGGACCGTTTGAACTTCCTATCAAGAAATTTTAACCTTGAGCCAGCTGTTCTATTTACATATATTTAAGAAACACGTGTTTTGCAAGTTGCAGAACGACTGCCTGATAAACTTCTGACGAAAACTTGTATTCGGACGCGTGAAAAGTCTTCAAAACACTCCGCGGGAACCTCTGAAGATGGTTTTTAGAGCTAACTAATTCTTGATCCAAGCACAACATAAAAAAAATGTCTTTGAATAATTGGTAAATTGTGGATTGGAGCCTTAAGCCGTTCCGTTTAACAGTTCACGTTGATTTCGAGTCAAGCAGGTTTATCTATGGGATAAAATCGACGTAAAGCAAAAATTAAGAAGTCTTCATATGTAATACAGGGTATCTGTAATAAGTCAGAACAAAGGATCAAAACTGGACACACAATTTTGGGTGAGCCGCTAGAAAGTATATTCCTTGCATGACTATCAATAAACTAAAAGTGAGTGAATTAGAATTCAACATCATAAACTATGAAAGTATTGAATATTTGAATCATCTTGGGAAATTTTCAACAATTTCTTATCATTTGCGTAAAAGAAGAGCGTTACTGCTGGAAATATCACTTCACATAATTTAATGTAGGAAAATAAGGAGATGGAACAATAGAGAAACATTTGCCCAGTTTGAGAGAAGGACGTCTTATGATATTCGATCGATTCGACTTTCATGGAATCCCATCGCCTCCATTGATCTTCAAGAAAACTCATTAATAGTTAGCAGCATCAAACAGCGTTGACCAAGATAACAGTGTCGATTGTCTCATCCCCGTACGTTCTTTGCCAGCAGGAGTACATGAAGTAGTTCAAGATAAACGTTGAAGCAACCACTGATGAAATGATCCGCCTGCCCGCGCATACATCAAATTCCAATGCAAAGCAAACACAAACTTTGCAATGATTTTTTTTATTTTTTTCATATCCATTAAAAAGTTACAATACATAAATACAAGCTACACTACTTACAAAATTACTTTACAATACTACTCGGACGATACCCCGAGAAGCAAAAGACTATGACTACCCCGGGGCCATAGACACAGAGGTTACAAATAAACTACTATAGTCTATCTCAAATTACATGCAACGAGAAATGTCTGCGATCAATTCGAATTTAAGAAGGGTGGTTTAGGTATCATCATTGCAATGATTCATTTGGAAAGGCTTTGAGAAAGCCGTAAAAGAGAACACAGTAAAAACAGTTATAAAGAAAGTTTTACAAAAGCCGTCTAAAGTAAACGGCAAAACGAAGCAGATAAAAAGAAAACTTTGAGAAAACCGCAAAAACAAAACGTCAAAAGCAAGCAGCTAAGCTAGAGAGACATCTTGAGACAACCGAAAGAACGAAACGGCAGGGAAGCAAGTCAACGGAAAGGAGAGCAGGCTAACCTGAAGCCTTCAGAGAAAGCGTGTACGCAAAACAGCAAAAGGCAAGCAGCTGTAAAGAAATCATTCAGAAAGCCAATCGCTGTATTCAAAATCAAAGACAAAGTGCCTACACCATTGGCGGCAAAGGCTAAAAATTATAATTTGATGAGAACTAATATTCACGTCTATTTTTGATAAATTTTCCAAAAGTAAATCGGTCCTGGGAAATGTGCATCTGGTTTCTAAACCTACACGATGTCTGACGGCGTTCAAAATCTATTGATTCTTAAACCATATCATATTGTGTCCATGGTTTCAACTTCCTTCAATTGCTAAAGCACGATATGGTTCTTTTTCCAAATGATCATAACGTCTTTGCAAGCAGTACTGGCGGAAATTTAGCCAAATATTAGGAGGACCTATTGTTTCAATCGAAAAACAATGTTCGCATAAAATATCTTGGTTGTAGCCAATATTAAGGGCAATCGCACTCCTCCCCACCCCACCCCCCCCCCCACAGTGTCTGCCACTGTTCCCAAGTGGTTTTCGGATTCAGAAAATGATATTTAGAATAAACCCTAATGGGTATGTAAATAGACTGTGTTTGAAATAACCTTTGTGTTGTACTGCTAGGAAATAACAATGAGGCACATAACTTCTTGATAGCATCAGGTCAATTACTGCATCAGGTCAATTGCTGATGCACCCGCTTTGGACACCCGTTGTGAAATTTCTGACCAGTCTTCTGATGCACTTTCGGATACCCATTTTGATATTGCTTTTACCACCAGTCTTCTGGTGGCAAACAATCTAAAATGTGCATCCAACCGTGAAATAAAAATAAACCTCATCTTAAAGAGACAGGGTCTTTAGCAGGCATGCTGCAATATCAGATTGACTGAAAATCAAATTTGGCCACGGTGAAAAATATGGATGTACACTGAAATAGTTGAATAGACCTTTTAGCTATTCTAAAAAAGAGCCTGGATCGAGCGTTATTTCTATATATTCTTATACGTGACGTTCAGTTGAGTGGCGTTAGAGCTTCTCTCACTTTTGTCCACATTCGAACATTCTACAAAATTTAGCAAAATATCGTTAGATTCTGATTCTTTTCAGAATAGGTAAAATATCAATTTGAATTGACAGAAAAATCAACGAAAGTTTTCTTGTCAGTTTAACTGCACAGTCTAAAATTGCAGATTGCCTGCAAAGGATCCTGGGTGAGAATGGCTCCTAAAAGTTTTCATGTGGTAAGAAGTTTTGCATTAGGAATGGAACAATTTCTTAATATTTTCTTCCCAAATTGGTCACTAGATTGTCAGATAAGATCCGAAAGAAACGGAACAAGAATAAGAAAAGAACCGTTCACTAATTCTAAATTAGCGAATTGGCAGGCTCACAAAACTGAAGGTCACTAACCTTGATATAAATCATTGGAATCGTTTGTTTGTTTCTGCTATAATGCCTTGCAACTCTGTAAACAGTTTCCGGGACATATTCCAGCACCAGGTTCAAGTAAACTTCATCCTTCTGAAATCATAAATCATAACTTTATTATAAGTGAGTCCTGGAGTAAATAGTCAAGAGAGTTGTTGGATAGGTATATGGTTGCTAGTATCAAAGTTTACAATAAAAGATGGTAACTCAACTAGAACCCTCCTAAACAATACTGGATTAGCTACTTAATTAATTTTGTCGGAATTACAGCGAAGAGCATGGTAATGTAAACATGATTTGGCATTTAGGCCTATATTTATGAGATAGTGCATATGCAGAATCTGTTACCCTCGTTTTACATCTCGCTGCCCCTTTAAGACGTGCTGATCTTTGGCTTAACAGGTTCGTTGCAATGTCCCTTTTGCAAAATTAGGTGACACAAATACACTCTAGCTTCAAAAACCACATTGTGATAGTGTTAGCGAGGCCAACCGAGAAGGGGGCAAGGGAGCAACTGCCCAGGGGTGGCAAATGTTTGAGGCCTGCAAAAAACCGCCACTTCTAATATCGGTGGCACAACCACGGAAATGAATCTGGATCTTTTCACCAATATTCGATTGTTCCTCGCTGAACAGCCAAATAGCTTGCCAAATTGACTTCCAAAATTGCAATATCCGAATGTTAAATTGCAGATAAAATTTAGTCACGGTAGAATTCAGCTGCAACAGATCAATTCGGACAATCGCTAAATGATTGGTTGGCCGTGTGATTGTCTGGCCTGGGCCTATGCCAAAAAATTCAAGGATACCTCAATGAAAATGTATCTTGGTATCGTAGAGCTATATTTCCATTATTGCTGCTCTGTTTGGGGAGGCTGCAGTGAAACCAGATTGCAAACCATACAAAAACTGCAAAATTGAACTGCGAGAATTGTCGCCAATAGCAGCTATGATGTATCCGTCTCAAATTTGATCAAGGGATTAAATTGGCCACAGTTACGGAGATGATAAAAAGAGAGACAGCTACTATGATATGCAAAGCATTATCAGGTCTTGCACCCGGCTATCTTTCAAACCTTTTCAAGAAAAATTCTGTGCGTGAAATCAGTATGAATTTGCGCAATACCACTGCCGATGTTCTTGATCCAAGGATGAAAACTTGCACTGGGCAGGAAGCTATATCTTTCCGGGGTGCTAAGATTGAAGAGTAATTTGCCTCTCGCAGCCTAACTCTACTAATTTTTAATTTCTATATTGTAAATATACGTAGAAGTAATTTTTAGTCAATTTCTCTTTAGTTAATTGACACGGCCCCCTGTAAAGCAGTCCCTAGATTGATGGGGCTACAGTGTAAAAATAATGAAAAATGAAATGAACTGAAAATGGACTCGTGACCGAATGAATGAATGTACTATCAATCAATCCATCCATCAATTGCAATCAATCAATCAATCAATCAATCAATCAATAACTGAATTATCAATAATAATAATAATGAATGAATGAATAAATGGGTGAATGTATGAGACGTTTCAAAAATTCAATTGGCATCAAAGATGGACAAATAAAGATTTTGAGGCCCTTTCTGGTATCCATTCGCTGTTTTATTTTGAATGAAAATTAATCTCGAAAATAAAATTGATCAATGGAGACCTGACTCTAAATTAATACACCTCTTAACAGACTAATAGGCTGAAAATTGTTTCCATCCACTTGCAGTCAAGTTATCAGTTATGTGATAAAGCATCAGTTGGTTTCTTTAACATATTTCATGCCATGAAAATATGTGCCATCAATGTAAAATATAAAATAACAGTGCCAGTTCCTAATAGTATGTTCACATGACTTGAAATGGGTAAAACAAACAATAATCGATTCTTTCTATTGATAATAGGAAATGTTTTATTTCAGTATGGCTTATTTGAATGATCTGATCTAGTAGCTTATCTACACAAGATAAGTGGTTTGTTATCATTTGTAGTAATAAAATTCAATAACCACAAGACCATAGTATGTAAAATTTAGACACATCTTCATACAAAGTAGTAAATATTTTGTTGATCATCAAAACTTAATAACCATAATCTCTTCTAGCCTAATAAAACCTACTTAACGAATGCTGATCAGCAATGTATTTAGACACTGGTCTGGGTTCAATGCTACTACATTTGTCAGAAAATGCTCCAGTTTTAACCAAAAAAAGACATAGAATACAGTACATATTTTCACATCGTTTCTAAGATACCACTAACCTCATACCTGTGATAAAAACCAGCCCTCCCTTGTAATAAAATGTACATATTTATGGGACATCTGTTATGTTGAGAACTGACTGTCGGAGCCAACCAGATGCGACAGAATGCCTTAGAAACTTAGCAACTTAACTAGTTGTCTTTTGTTGTATTGTTACCATTGTTAAATTGTACTTTGCTGTATTGTTGTTGCCTTTTGTTGTATTGTTACCATTGTTAAATTGTACTTTGCTGTATTGTTGTTGTCTTTTGTTGTATTGTTACCATTATTAAATTGTACTTTGCTGTATTGTTGTTGTCTTTTGTTGTATTGTTACCATTGTTAAATTGTACTTTGCTGTATTGTTGTTGTCTTTTGTTGTATTGTTACCATTGTTAAATTGTACTTTGCTGTATTGTTGTTGCCTTTTCTTGTAATATTCAGAGATATCATTATTTAATTGTAAGTGCCATGTGCAAGGTGAACCTGAGTCCTCTCCCGTTGCAGATGGTAACTACATAATCATGTAAATTCATTTTGTTTAAATGTCTTTTCATGGAGATAAATAAAAAATGGTACTAATTCATAAAAAAATATGTCTTTTCATGGAGATAAATAAAAAATGGTACTAATTCATAAAAAAATACAAGAGATTTCAACTGAATTCAACTATCATATAAAGTAGGAAAACTGTCAAACCTTTTCTCCACTTGTGTAAAAGAAATATTCCAACTTGACGATATTGCAATGATTTAACTGTCTCATTATTTGTAGTTCACGATTCTGAAACGAAGATAATTCAAATATAACATTGAGAGATTCTCATAAACTTTTCGTCTCAAGATCTTAAAGGGAAAAGACATAGCTATATTGACAAGCTGCTATAAATAGGCTGAATAAATGCCCACAAACCCATTGTTTCCTTCGCCACACAATGAAACCACATGCGTCAAAGTTGTTCAATACAATAGATTACATTTTTAACTTGGCCCGGCCAGCTTCTAACTATGTTGATTCCCTTTAAAATGGCATTGCTTGTCCTTCAAGTGGTGTTTTTGGAGGCATTTTGTTTCACATTCTTAGCAATACTGTGCCAATTTTCTATAAGCTGGCTTTCACTGCAGTAGCTTTCCATTAATTTCAGTAAAGTTCATCACAGTGGTCTGATGAAATCCACCATCTCCATGTCAATGCTTGGCCATTTTTCAAACAGTTACCCAGCTTGAAATGCAGAGGCTGTTTTCAAACAACTGATCAACATCTATCAAAAGTGAAGGGTCTGAAGAACTGGCAAAATATTGTTATTCCACGTGTTGACAAAATAGCTTCAGGATAGATTTATCAACAGCATTTAAATTTTTGAGAACAAAATTTGTGCAGCAAGCATTTTTTCTGAGAGAATTATTAATTTTTGCAAACATTGATATGTTCATTTTGGATAGCTTGAAGCTAGATGTATCCTGCAATAGACCTTTTAGCTATTCTCAAAAGAATCGGAATCAAACGATATTTTGTTACATTTTGTAGAATTTTCGACTGTGCACAATAGTGATCGAAGCTTTATCGCCACTCGGTCGAACCTCGTGCACAAAAATGTATAAGAACAACGCTCGATCCCGGCTCTTTTGTAGAATAGCTAAAAGGTCTATTTGCAAAAACTAACTATTTCAAAAGCCAGAGTTAGGTAGCACGAGCAACTTCATGAAGGTCTACGTAATTCGTTGAGAATAAGGAAAATACCTTGAATCTTTTGTCTTGTAATACTTTCTTGATAGCAACCAAATCTCCACTCTCTAACAAACGTGCTTGATACACGACACCAAACGATCCATTGCCAATCACCTTTGTATCACAGTAACTAATTTCATGTGCTTGGTCCGGTGTTGTTCCCGTTGTTGCTATGACGGTGGTCATTTTACCTCCATCTTTGTCTCCTACAATGTAATACAATTTTTTGTTATTTGCAATTCTGAGAAATCTTGGCGCTGTTTTTGATACGAATTTGACACTGAAATCACATATGAACGCATTGTGCAAATCAGCTAGATATCATCTGCACAATATTAGCCTTGCTCGAAGATACCTTACCAAGGAGGCTGCGGAGAAAGCTATTCACGCCTTTGTCATGTGAAGACTTGACTGTAACAATTCTTTGCTATATGGATTACCATCATGCGAATTACAAAAGCTGCAGAAGATCCAGAATGCTGCTGCAAGAATGTTAACAGGCGAACGCAAACGCTGTCACATAACACCGGTGTTAAAGCAACTTCATTGGTTGCCTGTCACAAGTAGAATACAATACAAAATACTACTGTTAACCTTTAAATGTTTAAAAGATCTAGCACCAAAATATCTTAAAGAATTATTGAAATTGCGCAAGGCTTCTCGTTGCACTAGATCTGCATGTGATGAACTATTTACTAGAAGTAGGGAAGACCAGATTAGCAACGGCTGGTGATCGTGTTTTTGTAAATGTTGCCCCCTTCCTTTGGAACAGACTCCCCTATTCGGTTAGAGTTTGTAACACAGTTGAAACTTTTAAATCTCGTTTGAAGACCCATTTATTTGAACAGTATTTTATTGAATGAATTGTTTAACTTGGATTTTTAATGAAACTTTGTAAACTTTTGTATTTTTAATCATATTTTAATTAGTCTTAGTGTTTTTGATTGTAATGCGCCTATGAGCCCTGCAGATATATGGTGCAATATAAGTGCTTTTATTATCATTATCATTATTCCATCTGATAAAGGATGTTTAAAAGTCTTTCAGCTCAACTAGCTGTTCGAAAGAAGAAAAGAGCAGACAAAGCTTAGAATTTCTTCGAATGGGCTGTAGTAATGAAAACTACTGCAAGACCTGCTTCAAAAATTTCTTCACCTTTTTTCTTTCCCTTGCAAAAATGAAAAAATTATGCAGATAAACAGACCATTCTTAACTTATAATAATTTTCAGCAACAAAAGTATCTTTTATCTGGTGGTGCAGAAATGTTCAGGTATTTCCTGAAATTTGAAATCACAAATTTCTATGATAATAATAAACAAGCATCTAAGTTTATTCTAATTGGCACTGAATTTACAAATTTGGTGATTGTTTGAACTTACCCTCATTTGACCCTAACTAAGCATCAATAACCTCTCACTGTGCTGAAAAGAACTTAACCCACATTTAAAAATTTGTTACACAGAGAATACTGGACAAATTTGAACGAATCAAAGTTTAGTTGATAGCTCAAAGGATGAAGTACTTTTTGTGATGTTTGATCTATTTTTCTAAGCATTGAAAATATAGGTAAAACTGAATTTATGAAAAATCCTTTACTTCAAAAGCATGAAAAGGAAGATAAGGAATCTCCTCTCTAAGAGCATCAAAATACATTAGATTCATTTCCTTCAAGGGTTAGAAATGACATGTATTAGATCATACCGAATACAAACTGCATTTATAAAGATTAGGTTCTGAACTCTTGAAGGGGATAAAGTGAGTATTTAAGTAAGGAGCCTGCCTTTTGTAGTTTGGATTTCATGCATTTCGAATAACAAATATTTTTGTAATTTGAATTGTAACTACATTTCCAATGCTCCAGAAAATAGAACAAAAATATTTCAGACTTTTAGGTCTCAAACGAGACTTGATTCATCAGGGGCATCAACACATTTTTAGACATGTGAAGTTTGTTTTGGTGCAGCTAGTACAAGATCAAATCTTGGTGTATGCAATAGTACAGAAAGTTAATCATGTATATTGTGCCAATACTCTTCACATTAAAACTCTCAGAAAGCAATAATCTGTTTGAATGTTTTAATCACAGATATTCCTTAACAACTGAAAATAGCAAAATATCATAGGCAATGAATTTGTATGGTATTTCTTTGGTGGTAAACTGTTGTCATATACAAGCAGATTTAAAACTTACAAGAAATGCTGGCACAAAATAAATAATTCATCAGAGTAAAGACACATTTTAAATCATGGGATTTCAGAAAGAAAGAGACTTCACTCTTTAATAACAGTGGCAAACAAAACAACTTTGGCTTTTAATTTCCACCTGCAACTCACTTGTTCAAAATATACACTTGCTGATAAAAACAGAACTAAAATCTCACCAAAGAACAACAGTTACTATATTTACTGCTGCCTAAGGAAATGAATCCTGATGAAATTGTAAAACAATTTGATACATCTAAAAGGGTTAGGTTGAGACAGAATTTCATGAAAGGGAATCAAAATGTATACATTTGACATAAACAACGCAGTGACAATTTTTTTGCTGCTAATCATCAACAGAATCTCATGTTGAAAAGGAACATCATATAATGCATTTACTGCGTTGCCAAGGAAAACAGCCTGCATAAAATGGTGAACAAAATTATACAGGTTAATCTGAACAGACTTCATGAAAAGAAATAAAAGTTGAAAAATTTTAGGCAAGAACAAGCCAAACCAAAATATTTCTTCAGCTATTCAAAAACCTCAATTTAATGCGTCATGAGGAGTTTATTCAGCATAAGAACATTCTGCTTGCTACCATTCAAGACAGCTCATGTTTGATGGCAAAATTCCACATGGTCATGCATAAAGATATTGTATTTACTCTTTCAGATCATCCTTACCAATAGCAATTGTTCGACAGCAATTTAGTCTCCCTATCTTGGCGTTCTATCTATGCATCATAGCAAACAGCACACACATACATCTCTCAACCTTGCATCACAAATAGTTAAATTCTACTTAAATATTGCACAATAATCTCTTCTCTTGCTCAAACTTTATTCTCCAATCACCTGTTCAATGTTTTGACTTTAGGGCATAGAGTTTGACCTTGAGATGTGCGTAAAATTCAGGTCTATGTTGACTAAGTCAACCATAAGCACACAGAATGCTGTTTTGCCTTGGCAACAGGTTATTAAAGACTTCAGACAGCTTAAAGACCAAGGTACTGTATAGACCACTTAAATCATTATTGGCTGGATGAATATTAATGTCTCATCAAAGTTGAAGAATGCAAGATTGCAACGATTACCATTTTCATTTTCATTTTCAGTCCTTCCCAACTATCATAAGGTTGACAAAGTTCAGAAAGAAGAGACAAATTCAGGTTGACATTTCCATAAAATAGTAGCAGTAGACAAATCAAAATCAATCCAGTGATAAAAATTACTAATTAGTCAAGACTAAGCCAGGTTTGTTTGACATTTTGAAGCAATACTTTGCTTCATCTTCAGAATACACAATTTTCCAAAGCAGGCTACAGTATATTTATATGCATAAAGAGACAAACAACAAACTAAAAGTGTGTGATTACAATGCCTATGTGAAAAGTAAATAAATCTTATATGTCTCGTAGTTATCCAAGGATACACAAAAATAACACACAGACAGAACTTTGCAATAATATTTTATAAGATAATTCTTTATGAGGCCTTTCCAACAAAACAAACAATGTTCTAGTGTCTGCTTGACCAATATTTATATTCGTAGCACCTTCATTCATACAAAGTTTCCTTTTACCTTCTCACAGCAGAATAGTCATAACATTTATAACAATTCACTTGGACAAAATTCCCCTTAATATTTGATAAATAATTTCCATTGCTCAAAAGGATGATAACAATGAAACACCATATATCAATGGTTGCATAAGCTTCTGCCTGCCCTTAGCACAAAATACAATTTCCACACACTTTGCGATCTGGTTTGCATCAACTATGATCTATCATTCTTTGGAACCTGCAAGTTTGTAGCACAGCAGTTTGTGCAGATTTGCATTTTTAAAAAAGCTTCAAACAAACTGAAGCAAACTGGTTTGGTGCAAAATTCAAACTCTTAACAAACAATTTACAAACTCCTAAATTTGAAAGCCACCATAAACAAACCTTACATAAATTTGTTGCAAACTAAATGCAAACTAAATTCAAAAACAGTTTTGTCATATTGGCGAGCATGTCCACAGCATCTCAGTAAGATTTCATCCAAGTAAAATACAGTTATCATTAGATCAATCACAATGAAACTGAGGATCAACGAGAACCCTTTGATCTTAAAACACCTGGTTATCTGCCTGCTAAAGTTTGTATGTAATCAGCTCTCTTCATCTGAAATGAGGCTTGTTAACTTGATGTCTACAATGTTCATTCAGTAGTTCATCCATAATGAAGTCGATTGAAACAAACTGATGGGCAGAATTTTAAAAACTTAATGCATCTAGCTCTGCTTGCCATAAGACAGTTTCTGAGACATCCTGCAGTCAAACAAAAATTAGGATATCATAAATTTTCCACAAGCAGCTTTCTGCCATAAAAGCTGACCTTCTAACAAAGAGACAAAACTAAACCAATCAAGGATTACTAAATATTTCACATCACATCTTCCGACAGTGGCCAATCCTTAGGTACAATTATTCGTATCACAACTGAATCCTTTGGATGAATATTCACACAACATGTACTGTATCCTATCATCACAAAAACTTGAAGGGTTCTTACAACAACAGTAGTTATTGCGATTAAGAAAACTGTACTTTCCTCCTATCAATTATCCCCTAATTGAGCACCCTATCAATACTTACAATATTCAGTACATAATGGAGGTGGCAAATTACTTTGAAAAAAGACAGCTTTGAAGAATTTTTCAAGACAAATACTTGTCAATGTGTCCTCTAAAAAGTAACTATGTTTAATAAACATATAGGTACTCAAAAAAGAACATAAAAAGATTTGAATGATATATAACTGGGATTACTAAAAAATTTCTAAGAGCCAACTAAGTCAAGGAGAATGGACTGGAAATTTGAAGAAAAGAGAACTAGGTTGAACACATGCCCTGTTGTTGTGCTATGGGCATTCCTAAAAAATTGTCTCTAAGTACAAATGAAAGACTGGAGGCATAATGTAAATTTCAAGAAAGGAAAATGTAAATTGTTGAGCTTTCAAATTGACAAGAAGAAACAGTTGTTAAGTCTACTCTATCTTTCTATCATTTGCAAGGCACTTTAAATGCGCAAATTGTGAACTTCATCCAAGAGCGTTTGATTTAAATTACAGGTCTCTATAATCAGTGTCAGCAAGAAAGTAACAACTGGGTATTTGTCTTTGTTGACAAAGGTTAGAATTTTTAGAAAAACTCTCTGTTATCACAAGATAATTTACCACATTTTACCATTGCAAATAGGACACAAATCGTTGCAGAATGAAACCTTTTGTTTGCTTGTTTGTTGTCTTATTTTATATTGATTATTCAATTAAATCTGGCTTGCTATAAAACAATATTATAAACGTTGAACTAATCCAAATCAATAAGCTTTTGGGTGTGTATGCCAATCACAGAATTGTTAGATAGGAAGAGTATATTCTGTTTGCTTCAAATATTGTTTCCTAGAAAGCATGAAAAAAGGGAAGAATGTGGCGATATTTTGTTAACTAACTTTAATGATTGACAAATAATGGAGTAATGAAGAGTACAAAATATTTTGAACCTGAATGTTTTTTTTTTCCCTGCAGCTTACAGAAAGTGTAAAATATTTGATCGATGAAACAAATTGTGAAACACAGTTTAAATGTTCATCTAACAAATACTATACAGTATATAAATGGGTACAGCACTCCAAGCCATGGAACCAATGTCTTACTATGAGGAGAATCTCAAATTTAATACATATGGGCACCATTTCAAGTATTTTGATCTTATTGGCAACTTTGAAATACTTGATGATAGTACTCTATACTACTACTGTAAGTGTATGACATGGCTAAAAAAGCATGAACAAATCTGCATACAAGTCTTCATAAAATCACTTTTTAAAATTAGTATCTTTTTCATTTTGATAAACACTTATGGCCGTTTAGTTGCTTCTAAAAAGTGTCCAAAAGATGAGCAAACTGTATTGGCAGAGT
Source organism: Aurelia coerulea (assembly GCA_039566865.1). Taxonomy (NCBI): domain Eukaryota; kingdom Metazoa; phylum Cnidaria; class Scyphozoa; order Semaeostomeae; family Ulmaridae; genus Aurelia; species Aurelia coerulea. The sequence continues at coordinate 475,780 of CM076946.1, read as the reverse complement.
TCTATAACACACACATGAGAATAATTCTAGCATAAGATTATTGTCAAGCTTGATGAAGCTCTAATCATACGTGCAAACTGGCAAAAATTGTGTCAACATACTCAATTCAAGCTCCTTCAAGCCAAAATCATGCTTCTGTCAAGCTTGCACAAGCTTTTCGCAAGCTGAACTTTTTCTTAAGGGTTGGTAAACAAGCTAGAACTAGTGAGGCAAAAGAATCTATTTGTTTGAAAAATAATGATTCAGGACCATCTACTGCATTTTAACAATTCTACCTCATAGTTTGCCTGGCATTCAGTGCATTGGGTTACTCTCAAATGAAGAATTTTGTCAAAAGTTAAATTTTTTTATTTAATTCAAAAAAGCATAGACAGATCAATTTATTCAGATAACTAATGATAACAATACTTAGGGAGTCCTCATCAAATGTTGATGAATTGTCAATAACAACTTGCGCAGGGAATACCTTTATGTAAGAATCCTGATGAGTCCTAAATGATGAAAAAGTAGCTACAGTTACATGAAAAATTGGCTTTAATTATGTTACTGTAAAAGCTCTATTTGGCCCCCCTCTCTAATAAGCCCCTCCCCTTTGAGCCAAATTTCAAATAAGCCAACCCTCTCTATTAAGCCCCCCCCCCCAACTTATATAAAATTCCAGAGGCAACCAAAGATTTTCCATCTACTGTATTTAGCTAAACATGTGTGCATGTTAATTTTGATATGGTCTGGGATAAAACTGTGTCAGATTCATGTATTTGACTAGTAAAATTCTATGCTGAATCTGCAAAATATAAGGCAAAAGAACTGAAAGGCCATCACTTTTTCCTGCTCGTTTGATTTTGTTGAATAAACCCCCCTCCCTTCAAATACACCCCTCTCTTTTAAGCCATCACATCTGGAATGCCCAAAATTAAATGAGCCCCCCGGGTAATTGACCATACAAATAATACTGTTTTGTTATGCAACAATAAGATCTCTTTACATGCCCTTTATTTGGGGTTATCACAGTGACATAATTTGACAGCCATAATTACAGTAGGTCTGCAAAAATTTGTGAAAACAAACAGATGGACAGACAAACAAACAGAATCCACTGCTAGGCTATTGTGTAAGATTACTACAGTATGCTGCTTCATAGCAAGGGGTGCTTCACAGCAAGGAGAGAGAATGCAAACTTCTGAGAGGAAAATCAGAAGAGCATTGAGAATTCAAAGACAATTTTTTTGAATTTCAAGCTACCAGGCTCATTTCATAAACCCTGTTTAAACAGTCAAATGAGAAAAATGTTAAATTAGGTACTGTAATGTGTGCAAAAGGATGCAAATCTATTCACCTAAAAAATGGGTGAAGTATTTTTGGACTGGAAAAAGAGATTTTGATAGAGTTTTTGTGCAAATTTAAAACACAAGAGAAAATGATTGAAAGTTATAATCAAATTGAATTGAGCTATTGTTTTCCAGGCATAGATTTGGGAAGCTGTCTGTTCAAATACATCAGATCCATCCAGGATTTGATTGCACGCAGTATTGAACGCCTGACTGCAGAATTTGACCATTTTCACTAAGGTCTATCGTATGCAGGGGTGGCTCTCTGATGTTTCAAGTGTATCCTTTAACTTTTGGAGACTGGATTGGACCATACAGCACACATTCTTCCCAAATCAATCTCAGAAAGTTCTTCAGTATTTTCAAAAGCAAACTATAATATCATAAAGCCAAAACAGCTGAAGAATAGCTACAGTAGAGATACCAAAAGTTGTATCTTTTTTATTTGGCTCCTTATTGTGGTTACATTGCTGCCAAAATATCTTGTCTTTCTCTATTTGATACTAAATACAAATAATTCTGAGCTTAGAACCAGTGACAACTCTTTATGAATAATTCTCTATTTGGAGACAAGTACTGACAATACAGCTGAGCCTTAATTCATTTCATATTGAGTTAACTAGCTGTATACCAAATATAGGCCTAAAACCAATTAATTAGGCCCAACCAAAATTTTTTCAGCCCATTCCCAACAAACAGAGAAGAATTTAGCACAATTTGAATGCAGAGGCACGAATTTCACTTCCTTGTTTGCCAAAAGTAAATTTCTCCTCGCCTAAAAATATGAGAGATGGATCAACATTTTTGCAGGTAAGTGACACGGTTTGCATTATGATTGAGTTGAGAGAGGTGCGCCTAACAAACGAGAGCAGAGGACGACGCTACACTAACAATCGCGGGGCCTCATTCCATCTATTGCCGTACAACTGTGAATTTTTGCAATATTGGTTTAATATTTTGAAATTAAAGGCTTCAGGCATCAGATTTTGCGTGTTTTTACTAAGCAAGGGGTTACCTACCTCCGTGTTATCATAACGAATTTATAAGGATACCCGATATATTACAGTCGCTTCCCCAAGCAGCATCATCTTCGTGTGCACAGGTCAGGGTCTGATTTCAATTTGGGGCTCATTTAAGATGGCGAAATGATTCGAGATACAAAGTGTATAACTTTAAGAACTGTAAAACTAAATCCGTGGACAAGTTGGGTGTTAAATATATCCGTTGACGCCTGCGTGTGATTCTCACTCGTCGACCAACAACGTAAAAATTCAAGATGGCACACTAAGGTCGGGTTAAAAGACTTACGGCTGACTTTCACTCCCAATGAGCCTGGCGATGGTTGCGACTTGCTTTCATGCACCATGGAGGTTGTTCTTGGTCTTCCACTCATTCCGTGATGCAGACGACTCTTAGTTAACGAAAGGAATAGTTACTTATAACGATGTTACATTCCCAAAATGTTGAGTAGCGTATCACTGCAGAGCACTATCATCCATCTATCCAGGCCTTGTTCAGTTCACTTCTGGCCTATCGGTTTCAAGTCATGAAAATGGCATAAATCAAACAACGATCTCTATCCAAATTGCGATTAGTTTCGAGATTAAAGTTATAAGTGTTATTATGTGATGTATACAGGCTGGAATATGACGTCTTTTAGGCTTGATTTCATCGCATATTGACTTTCTTTCTCATCAAATTTCTTATTCCAAATTCAAGCTCAATTCACAATGGCTGCCCAGGATTCTCTTGAATACCCCCAGCGAAGCCCACGACCAATAGCAACCACACGATCAAAAGCTTCTTATCCAATCAGTTTCATTACGAGGCTCATTGCTATCTCCCTCACCCTGCCCTGCCCTAGCCCTCCTACTGCCCTCACCCAAAGGAGAAAGGAGGAAAAGGAAAAGGGGGCTTGGCGATCTGGTTGGGTGCGTTTGACTTAGGTTTGGTTGCTTGGTTGGTGCATGACGATTCAAATCACAATTCATATTTCTTTCCTTGGAGGTTTTTTAGACCCCATTCACAAAACTGTATGAAAAATTTACAATAAAAAGTTGAAAACGAAAAGGAGAGGGACGAGATTTCTTTGAAGAGGATGAGATTTTAATTAAAGACTTCTGAAAATTCCAACGGTAGAATTAAAGGTAGTGAAAGTTTCTTTCAAGCCATTTGGTTAAAAAAAATAGGCCATGGAATTTTACACCAAACAAAGATTTGGAACCTATGTTTACTTTCCTTTTTTTTTCGAGAGGTTCCACTAACTACTTTATGCACTTCATTTCATGTTACGCGACTCAGTGCAACGCTGCGTTTTAGTTGATCTAAGTTTCTTTTTCTTTGAAGACAACTTGGATTGGACAAATCCACGCAACGCTCAAGTTGCCTAGCCTGTGTTCCAGACCCGCAGACTAAAGTTGCCTTGATCGAGGACGAATTGTTCCAAAAAGCGCAGCACCTCATTTTTTATTCATGGGGCTTGAGTGACCTGCCCTAAATGTTTGTAACAAGATCTAACCGCTAACAAATTAAAAATCTTCATTTCTATTGGTCAAAAATCAAGATCAATTATGTGAGCCTAATGGACCAGAAATCATCCAGCTGTAGGCTGTTGGAAACAAAAAGTCTTATTTCTTCTTTTTTGTCCCAAAAAAAAAGTACTCCCGTTTGAAAAATCACCAACATTTGATTACAAGACCGATCTTCAATTTTCTTTTTTGCCAAGTAGACCAAGGACCAAATTATTTTCTCCGACATAACTGATCTTGTAATTGGTTTGAAATTAGCAAATTTAGCTCTTTTTAGGGCTACCTGGTTTTGAATCATGCTGCAAAAGAGCATTTATGCTTGCCAGATCGATTCCTTTGTGCATATAACGTTTCTAGTTTGGTCATAATGACAGGAAGAAATGCACACTATCATTGGGGACTTCGATGACGATGAAAAATCTGAAAATTTTGACTGTTAGGCACATGGAGCATTTTGCTTAAAAGGTATAGCTCAAAATAAGGTTTTTCATCGTGTAACTTTTCTACCTGGTTCCATCAAAAGCAAGCATTATAGCATCTATAAATATTTTTGGGTCTTTGACAAAACAAGAACAAGTCAAAAAGAAAATGTTATCAAAGGTTTGATAATCAATTTTTGGTGATTTTTTAAACGGGAGTACTTTTTTGGGACACCTGGTAAATGACTAGTACAAATATTTTTAGCGGGGAAGAATATAAAGAAAATTATGTAAATTGTGATACGCGCATGACAATTGGTAGAGATGGGCAAATTGATACGCTGAAAAAAATTTCTGCTGTCCCAATACCCAAGCACTCTTCTTTGAAAAATCACACAAGTTGTATTATAATAATAATAATAATAATAATAATAATAATAATAATAATAATAATAATAATAATAATAATAATAATCGAATGTTTTAACAGGATAACCTATCAGTACAATACATACTGTTATCATTAGGGTCCTGATACTTAATAAATTAATGGTAAAAGATCTAAAAACTAATTACAAGAGTCCAATACAGTCCAATCCAAAGATAAAATAGTTTTACATCAAATAAAATGAGTTTCTAAAAATCGTCTAAAAAGAATTCTAGATTCAATCTTTCTGGCACTTAGTGGTAAGTCATTAAATTATTTTCCTGCCAGATAATAAAAACCTTTGCGTCCAAATTCTGTTTTCACTTGAGGCAACTTAACGAGATGTTGGTCGTTTCTAGTATTTTTTCCATGAGCATTTATAACGAAGTAATCTTTCATTGCATCACAGAAATTGCCTTGTAAGGTATCAAATACCAAATTACAGGACCTCTTTTTCACTCCTGCTTCGATACTAGGCACACGCAAGCTGACAGATGCAACCTTGGTCAATCTAATAACATCAAGGATTCTACGCTCAAGACTTTCGATTCTTTTCTTGTATGATGAAGACCATCCGAGGGACAGTGAACCACAATATCCAAAAACAGGCATTATCATGGTGCGATAGATCTTATCAGCGCTTGCAGAGTCAATGGAGCTCCTGATGCGTCGAAGTAGATTTAATCTTCCTGTAGCCTTTTTATAAATCTTGTCAAAGTGGGTTGCAAAGTTCAATGATTGATCTAGGTGTACTCCAAGATATTTGTAACTTAGGGTCCCTGCAATCGATGTTCCATTTACTTCAACTTTCATCTCCTTTTTCTCTGTTTTACCTAGTCGTTTAGCTGTGCCAAAGATCATTGATTCTGTTTTTCCTTTTTTCAAGTTTACCAGTAGTTCATTTTCATCGAACCAGGCTTTTAGGTGTCCCAGGTCATTATTTAGCTTGCCTTCAATTTCATCTAAGGAACTGCCTGACACAAATATGACTGTATCATCAGCGTATGTTATGATTTTAGAATTGTGTAGAACAGTGTGAGCCGCATTAAAATGCATTATAAACAACAGAGGACCAATAATCGATCCTTGTGGTACTCCACAAAATACTGGCGTGACATCAGAGGCACATCCATTACTTTGAACAAACTGGCTCCGGTTAAACAAGTAATCAGTGAACCAGTTTAACTCAGTACCATGAATCCCAAAGGAAGGCAGCTTGTTTAGAAGGCTTGAATGACTGACCGTGTCAAAAGCTTTTGACAAATCGACGAAAATGGCCCCTGTGAGGGAGCCTTTGTCAGCTTCCTTTCGTATATGATCAGTCAAGAGTGTCACTGCTAATTCTGTTGAGCGCTTGGAACGAAAACCAAATTGAAAGTTGAACAGCATACAATTCTTTTTCAAATGGTCAATCAGCTGTTTGTGGACGAACTTTTCCAACAATTTTGACAGAATTGGTAAAACTGATATGGGTCTATAATTATCCAAGTCAGATTTGCTTCCTGATTTAAACACCGGAATAACTTTTGCTATTTTCCAGTCGGATGGTACCAGTCCTGTTTCAATAGACATGTTGATGATGCAGGTCAGTGGTCCAGCTAGAACAGAAGCCGCGTCTTTTATCATTCCAGATGGAAATTTATCGACACCCACTGCTTTCTTACGTTTAAGCAGGGGCGGACTGGCCAGTCGGGCTACCGGGCGATCGCCCGGTGGGCCCTCTCATGAATATCCAAAAGTTAGTTTTATTAGTTTGATTTTACAATGAAAAACCAATTTAACTAGCTTGGTTGGGGCCCTCTTTATCAGCTGCTACGCTAAGGCTCTCTCGGTGCCTGGCTTCGCCAGTTGTTATTCAAGGCAATTTCTCTCATATAGCATTACTTAAGGGCACAGTTACCTATTCGGGGCCCAGTGTGCACTTTGATGCCGTGAAAAATAGCGTCACATTCATGGGACGAATAGGGGACGAATATCATTTTTGAGTTTGAATCTACCTCAATGGATACCAACGAAAAGAGTCTTTAGATCAAATCAAGATGGTGATGGATAGAAATAACACACAAGTAAATAATACTTTAAGCAGCACTTCATTTTCCAACGCTATGAGGCCCTGCCCATATATACACGAAATACATCGAGCCAAGGGCCCACTAGTCCTAATAGTAAATGTAGCACTGTTGGGAACCCTTTTTCTGATGCACATGCGTAGTGTGACAGGATGCTTCTCTGCTATTGTTAAACATAAAAAGAGTTGGCAGTGGGAGGAAGTTGGTCGAAAAGGAATTCAAGGCTTTAATACTTTTTAGCAAAGAGCAAAGAATATTGATGAAAATAAATGATGAATTTTCACAGATATTTGTCGAGAGAATTTCGGAGGCTTATTGACCTTTATAGGTGACAAAGTAGACTGTTTAAACTTTATATTTGTTGTAAAGACATATACACGTAATTTTTTTTTTAATAAGAAACTAAGAATTTGGGTCAGTACTGAAAGTTTCTTAAAATTATCATATTTTGAGTACTCAGAGTTTCTTACGAGTTTCTTAGAGGTTGAATAATTTGAATAATTTCAAAACAATGTTTTTAAGCCTTTCCAATGTTTAGACATTACTCAAGTACCTTACGAGTAATATGATACAGGAAACAAGTGAAAGGAAAGAAAAAATATGTTAATGATTTCCGTTATGAAAGTAAATAGTTTCTTAACTTAAACCGGGTGAGCCAGAAAAAAGTTCCCACTTTCTAGAATTCGTAGCACCACAAGTACTTCATGGATTTGAATGATTCAAATTCTAGTTGAAAGCCATAAGATCAAAGTATTTTTGAGATTTTTCTCGTCTTCTTACGAGAACTGCAAATATAAGTAAATTCAACTTTACAAAAATTTCATGGCTGCAAAATGACGGAAAAAGGCCTAAAACACTTGATCAAATCGATAGGACTCTCCCAGGGACGCCGGAGCGATGGTAGGGCAAGGGGGGCGACTATGAACGTAAGGGCAATCGAGACCAAAGGTGAGCGAAGCGAGCCTAAAAACTGGGGGGTCTGGGGGTACTCCCCCGGGAAAATTTTTGTAGCCACGCCCTTTAGATTGGCTTAAAATGCTATCAAAAATGTTTTAACGAACATTAATCATGATCTTTCACGAAATTTTTGGGCTCTTTCTCCACATGTCCTCATTCCGAATCGCATAAAATCGCATATTGCTTATTTTGAAGTTACAATTGCCACTCATTTTTCGTTACTGGTGTGTTTCTGGTAAGAGAATGAAGCAATGGCGGCTTTTATATCAAGTTTCAAAGAAAATTATGGTTTTTCGTTGAAAGGGCACTTTTGCTTCCCTTGCCCCCGTTAGGAAAGAGCAGGAGGGGCGCTTGCCCCCCGCGCCCCCCTCTCCGGCGTTCCTGGACTCTCCTCACACGGAACAATACGCACATGCGTTTCACCTCTCTCAAGGGTTACAAGAAATTGATTCTCAAACAGATACTAAAAATTTTCAATCCCATGGCAATAGATGTGCAGACGATATCTCTCACCCATGAGAAATTGCATTTTCTCTGTTGTTCTGAGCGAGGAGTCCTTTATGATTTGATCAAGCATTTTAGGCCTTTTCAGTCATTTTGCAACCATCAAGTTTTTGTAAGCTTAAATTTAGCAATTTTTCCAATGCTCTTAAGAACGCGAGAAAAATCACAAAAATACTTCGATATTTTGGCTGTCAAGCAAATATTGATTCACTCCAATCCATTTAGTACTCTTGATGCTATGATGCAAAGCATTTTCGCTGTCCGGGTAAGTATTCGTAGACCCCATAATTTATATGCTTGTTTCGCTCACCTGCGGTACTATTGGGGCCCTTTTCCTAACAAAATGGCCCGGGCCCTAATTTTGCAGCCAGTCCGCCCCTGCGTTTAAGACGTTTCAACTCATTATAGACTTGGACTGGATTGACTTTTTGGAAGCGGAAGTGTTTCTCCTCGGTGGAAGCAAAGCTCTTCTGTGGCATCCAGATAAAATTTCTCAGTAATAGCGTTTTGGCTTTTAAGGTGTTTGCTACTGTTGCAAAATGTTTGGAGAAAGCATTTGCTATTTCATTTATATCGGTCGTTTTTTGACCATTTACTTCTATCATTGATGTTGTAGTCATCGACGTTTCCTTTGTAGGGTATATTTTCTTTATTGCAGACCAAAACTTTTCTGCAGAATCGGCATTATCTCGCAATAGTTCTTTGTTGTGTCTCGCTTTATTGCTTTTAACAAGATTGTTCACTCTGTTTCTGCTGCGCTTGTATGTTGACCAGTCTAATTCAGTGTTTGTGCGTCGGGCCCTGCGAAGGAGCTGGTCCCTGATATTCATTTCTTGTTTGAGCTCCTTAGAGAGCCATGGACAAAGCCTTCCTTTTATACGCTTCTTAACAAAAGGCGCATTGCAGATCCTCAAATTTCTTTTTTAGCAAGTACATCAATGAACAAATCATTAATCTCAGTATAACTGATCTTTTGATCGGTTTATAAAACGAGAAAATTTTGCTCTTTTTAGGGCTGCTTACTTTTGAAGTGCTGCAAAAAGCATTGATGATTTTCGTATATTTTGCTTCTTGTTTGGTCTTAAATGTCAGGAAGAAACGTCAACTATCATTGCAGACTTGAAGAAAAATTAAGAATCAAACTAAAGCAGCTCTTTGGTAATATAAACGACACCAATACCAAATCAAGGCAAGTCTAACCAATACCCCCTATGCATATGCTCAAACAATGACACATTCAATGAGCACACAAACCAACTGCATACATACTTTATGAATAGAGGATACAAACGCAAACACGTACATAACGAAATACGGAAGGCTTCCAATTCCAACATAACATGATGCTGGTGAGCATAATTTGTAGTCGCTTACATATTGCAAGAGTTTCCGTATCATCCGTGTGCTTCGAAAGGCATTTTTCACCATTTTGATTGTTGAAACATTGATCTAGGTGAGCCATATAGTTTTAAGAAAAGCCAATACATTAAGATTTTAAGATAACGCATTTTGAATTATGAATAAGTATCAAGATTAAGTTAAACCATCAGTTAGGCCCAGTTAGGCAACACAGTTGTCATTTTTCAAATCAGTATTATAGTCTTTGTATGATGATGTATCAAAGAGTGTTTAAATTTTGCTGACTTACCCGATACATAGGCATGGAGGATCCTAAAGAGCATATAAGAAAAGTAACTGGTTGGTTGTGAAATTGGAGAAAATGTTGATCAATATTTATTGAAAATCACATGAATGCCATAGTGAAGTTGAAATTCAGGGTGGACAAGGAAAAACAAAGGGGAAAACATAAAATGAAAGGACAATGGATTTGCAAACATGTACGTAGACAAGAACAGCGAAGCAAGAAGAAAAGCACCCGGGGGGTCTACCTTGGAGAAAAACAACGGGGATGTGCCTGCCAGAACAAAATTTTATGACCCTGTCCTGGATAAAAATTCTGAAAACATAATACCTGTCCTGGAATAAGATCGGGAAAACTGATGGTCCTTTTTAAAATGAAATTACTAAAAGTACTTTTCGCTAATTGCTAACGCTACTAACTAATATTTCATTTTAATAAGTTCATGAATTGGAGTTTCTCTGTAAGTGATGATCTGATCTGTCCTGGAAAAAGTAGCTCTAAAGGACACACCGGTCCCGGAATAAAGGTGCAAAAGGTATAATCATGTCCCGGAATTTTCAGCCGAAAATGACACCCTATTGGCAGGCACATCCCCGGGTGGTCATAGTATTAAGTAGACCCCCCCCCCCGGGGGAAAGCATTGCTACTAAATAAATACACACTGATTAATACCATTAAATTCAGACTGACTTGGAAGAAAATAGCAAACGAAGAGCTTAGAAAGTCAGAAAATAAGGAATTCCAAACAAGAAAGGTGATTGATGCAAAGCGATTTCATTGAAAGTCATATCACTGATATTCGAAAGAAATGCTTGATGAGACGGATTGTCAGACTTGCAAAATAAGAAAGGATGGCCAGCAACAAAGTAAATTCATTGAAAATCAAATCACTAATGGGACGACAGATGTTTGAAGTTGTGAGGCAGGTGGGGCAATAACGTCGGCTTCTGTATGCGCTCGATTCAAGATGAGAATGAAGACTGTTGCATGCTGCAAGGCAGAACATCGGTCAGTCTGTTTGTGATCTGTTTCTACAATAGAACAGCTGTCTTTTCGTTCACAGATATTAGCAACAAGTGCAGTTTTCTCACTCAAATCAGCCATGCACAGTCGTTAATGGCCATTCCTAAGGATGATTCAACGTCAACAAACCAAATATTCCTATGTTCGATCTCTGAGCTAAGAAACAACGTTTCAGGAGCAAAAGCAATTAAAAGTTTGCAAAGCGCTGGAGGATATTTTTCTAAACCAATAAAAAGTCATTTTCCTCAGCTTATGTTTTCCAAGCATTGATATGCAAAGCGAATTCATGTGCCTCATATGGCTAAATCGATTCAGTCCAACATGGACAATTAGAGAAAATGACGCTCGCATCAATAAATCATTTGTCCCTCCACCATGCCAATAACACGATGATAGATCTTCTTTCTACAAGATTAAGCTATGAAGATCGCAGGAGAGCACTTTCTGTATTGTATAGTTAAGCATCGATTAGCCCTCTATTATGTATGTATATAATATTTGCAATCAAAATTAAAATCAAGTGTGCTATAAAAAAAGAAAAGAAGAGATATCTAATTACATGTGTACGATATACAGATGTAAAAGTTAAAATCTAATAAAAAACCCCTAGGTTAAAATGGCAGGGATAGCATTAAAAGATCAGTGCGACCTTGTTTCCATAATGGTCCCTCCAGAGGTGTCACTGAAGAAACGTTTTCAGTTTTTGTGTCAAATATTTGTAGCTTTTGGAATTTTAGTAATATACATAGGGGCTGTTTTCTTGATTTTGTAGGTCTTTAAAGAATTTGTCCTTGATCTTATGTTTAAAACTGTTAATGTTCTTGGCAGATTTTAGGTCAGAGTGTAGACTGCTCCAGATTTTAGGTTCTAGGAAGGAGAGACCACTTTGCCTCTTTCGAAAAGGTTGATTCAAATTGTTTCTAGATCTTCGGGTGATCCGGCTCTGGTCAACTCCGACATGTAGGATGGGGCTGAGTTATCATTATCAAAAATTTGAAAACATTTATAGCAAATACCTTGTTCAAATCTCTCTTCAGTGGGAAGCCAATTCATATCTTTAAATTCTTTGATTCAGTGCTCTATTATTTAGATTCAAACAGAAAATGATACATTTATTTTAAGCTATTTGAGTTGTATTGGTTAACCTTCTATTAATTAATGGAAACCAAGCACTGCATGCATAGTCAATCAAAGTGGGGATAAGAGAGAAGTCAAGAGAATTTTGCTTTCTATAGAGGAACCTCAGCCTGCCATTGGTTTTACCAAAAGAGGGTCCTGGTGGCCAATAGTTCGCCAAACACGTTTTCATCAAGGATACAGCCTAGATACGTCACAGAGGTGTGTTGTTTGATTTTGATATCACCTCTTCTGATGTCAAGTTTCTTATTGCCGGTTGGTTTAGTTGTTCTGCCAAAAAGTATAGACTTTGTTTTGTCCTCTTCAAAGTGAATACTTAGTTTGTTGTCAACAAACCAATCACAAAGGGAATTAAATGTTTTATTCAGTTGCTTTTCTATTTAATTGACATTATTATCACCGAATACAAGACAGGAGTCATCTGCATTAGGTCATAGTCAACTGCCTGAGGCATATCATTGACACACAAGAGGAAAAGGAGTGGACCAAGAATAGAACCTTGCGGAACTCTACATGATAATTTCCCAGGTGACAAGGGCTCTCTCCCTATGATTACATAGGCTATCAAAGAATCAAAGGCTATCAGTAAATCATCAGCTATCGATCCTTGTCCCTACATCAACTATTGCTGTTTCTATTTCTGTTTCTCTTGAAATTTCCCTGAGTTGAAAGTACTTTTGATTTTTGTATTAGCCAGTTTATACCTTCTTGTTAACTACTATTGTAATTCAAAAAGTCGGTGTAATGAAAAATGTCAACTTAAGCTTCAGCTAAACATGCAAACATTGTTGACCAAACATTCAGGTTTGCTTGTAAAACGAACTATTTATCTATTTGCTAAAGTCGAAAACCCTTACTTGATAAGCGATTTCGAGAACAATTTTACATGTGACAGGCAGCACATGTTTTTCAAATTTTTTAAAATTTGGTACAAATAAGTTCTACTTACTTCCTTATCCTTATCAAGCAATATCTATGCTCAAACTTGTATAATGTTCGACGGGGAAACTTGTATAATGTCATGGGAAAACAACAAAAACAAGGCGAGGAACATTTTTAAACTCAAACTTAGTGGGGAAGCAAATTTCATTTGCGGGGCATGATTTCATTTTGGCGGGGCATTGTTTCAGCGGGTTTGTTACTGGGATAGATCGGAATCAAATGTTTTTGCCGATTTTTGCCCGTGGTCCATGGCTGAAAACCTTCAACGGACCAATCAGACAGCGAAAATCACGGACCAGTCAGACAGCGAAAATCACGGACCAGTCAGACAGCGAAAATCACGGACCAGTCAGATTTTGCTAAACTTTTACCTACCTTCATAAAATGCAACCAGGACAAAAACTACTGGGGATTTAAATTTTTTGAAGAAATACCACACAAACACAATGCGACTTGACAGCCTCAAGAATTCACACCTTCAACGCAGGCACCATAATGTTTTGCTTTCTCTGTTTTCTGTGTTTATTTTGATTTGAATTATTACACCCAAATGTCTGAAATCTTTTCTTCAAAAAAGTCAAATCGCTTTGTCTTCTCAGAAACCTGAACTTTTATTTACAACGTTTGCCGTTGCTGCTGTGTTGTGTGGTATAAAGAGAAAGAGGTCATATCTCGCTTAGACTAATTCCTTCTCTGCAAACGTCATATCTCTGCAATCCGAGAGCTAGCAGGGAACCTCATTTGCAGGGAGCCTCATCTCCAGGGAGCCTCATTTGAAACTCAAAAACGTGCAGAAATGAGTTATTTATTGTGAAAAACGTTTGTTTTGGGATTCTAACAACAAAATAAAGATGCATTAGTTGCATGTGTTTCTGTTCTCAACATGTGATTTGTTTTTGTAATTTCAGTATGGATTAGCAAGAGCAAACTTTTGTATAACAGAAGACAAATGTTTCCAAATAGGCAAAGCGATTTGCCCACCACAAGAAATAGATATGAAATCGACGTTTCTTGTCACACCTGTGTCCTTTGCTTTACTAAATCAGCCCTTGTTCGTGTAATTTGTTTTTGATGTTTTCAGATTTCTGAGACTTAAATGCCCAAGAAGGACACCGTGTGCCCCAAAATGATGGATTGGCGTTTACCTGAGCGTATAATAACAATTAATTATGCACTGATTAGACAACAGCTCTGGACTATCTTATTTTTGAGGGCTATGATCAAATTTTGTTATGTTTTTAGCTTAATTTCATTTTGAAGCATTCCTCAAGAAAAGCTTTGCTAATTTTTGACAGACAACGAACAAAAACGTTCAAAGTTTCTTTTAACGAGTAACTTTTAAATTATCTATAAATGAGTTGGAGGTAGAAAACAACCGAACCTCATTTCCACAACACTCCTCCGCGAAATTTGAGGAGAAGTGTTGAGGCTGCACGCAGGCTAAGTCTGACCAAGTCTTTGGTAGGTCTTCCCACGACTTTTCTTCCAGTCGGCAGTCAAAACACAGGGCAATCGGGTATATATGATTATATATATGTGATAACAAGGTAAATGAATCAATTTTTGCATGCGTCTTGTGCAATAAGCTCGATAAGAATAAAACAAATAAAGAAATTTAAACTGTACTTTGAAAAAAAATGAAATACTTCTTGCAGTTTCGAGCAAAACTTTCAAACGAAAGTTGCGAAAATTGATTGCAACTTCGCTTGGCTTAAAACTTCATGAAATATTATACCCTGCTGAAAATTCAATTCAAATAGCTTTATTTCTTTAGCTCTAAGTGAATCATGCTGCAAATACTTTCTGCTATTCGTTAGTCTATTTCTCGCTATCCAATGGCTGGATTTGCTCCAAGTCTCGCTGCTAATAGGCGCTCCCTGCTCATGATCAGTAAGACCTTGAGCAAGTCCATCTAATGGCAGACAAAAAGTTGAATGCACGCTTGACGCGTTTTTCGTCACGACAAGGCTCTAGTTATTTGACATATATGCCTTACTTGTGTGCAGAAACGCGAGCCTTATTTGGGCAACGGCAGTAGAAATACTTAAAACGTGAATTCAGTCGAAAGAAAGTATTGAAAGGATAAAGTCTGATTAGACGATCTATGAAAGAAGGACAAAAAGAAAAGAAATTAAAGAAATAAAGGAAGTTGAGAATAAATTCAGGCATAGACAAGATGAACCTATAAACTGAAGAAAGAAATGAGATAGCATGGGAATGGAAAAAATTAAAACTTTGATAAACAAAACAAAAAATCTCGTATTAAAAGAATTTATAGTCAAGCGCCCAACCTCATTTACAGTCATCTAAAATGCAGATAACTTTTGAAATAATTTCTTGCCCTGAGTTAAAACTACTGGTTAGGAATTGATATAAAAGTTGAACAAAATTTCGTTTGAATTACAATATGAAATTCTTACCAGTTTCAAGCTCTTCTCTCCAAGACAGTTGATCGCTAGATATCTCTTCTGACATTGTGCATTGATTGGTTGTATCGATTACGAGGGTAAAACCGTATGTCCTCTAATTACACCGACACGTAGAAGACACTATTGAGGGTATGAACATGTCAGAAATTCATTATTGCTTAGCGAAGCAGTTTCAACGATCTCCTTTGACAACACTATATGCAAATTAAGTAGAATGGTAGACGGGGCAGATGAAAATTAATGGCGGCTAATACGGTTTAAAAGACTGCACGAGGAGGACATATTTTATTCAAATAACTGAGAGAAGAGAAGAGATCTTCCAATAACTTGAAGATCTGGACTGTTTTTTCTATTTGTAGAATTTAAATGGGGGCAGAAAGTTCAGATTTCATTGTGTTAAAAAATGAAGACGTAACTCTTCAATTTACCTTCGCTTCACAAGACTGAGAAAGAAGCGAGCAAATTTGAAGACAAACAACAATGCAAACCCTTCAAAGAAACTAATATCTTGAAATTGGAGTGAGTTTTGAAATTCAAGGCTTCTTATGTTCATATCCTTTATCCTTGGAAGTTGTATTTAGCATGAAGACAAAACTCAAAATACATTTGCTTCACAAGACTAAGACAGAAGAGATCTAACTTGAACACAAATCTATTTGATAGTGGGTTGAAGAATGCATAGTTTTTATGTTCATAAATGCAGGTAGGCTCTTCGTAGGGCTGGAAACGGTCATTTCACCATAATGAGGGACATCCAACAGAGAAGAAACATTTTAGAGGGACGAGAAAGCAAAATTTTAAAATGAAACTGAACTGAAAATGAAACTGAACTGAGTTGATGGTTAACACAAATGTAGATCCTTGTTCCTGGTATTCTTGTGAAAAGGAAGTTGGTTCTTTACAGTGCGGTGAATCACTCCCAATGGAAAAGAAATACCTTTGGGGAAATCAGAGAGCCTGATGGATTATGCAAATTTACAGATGTTCAAATCAACATGATGATCAATAAAGCTGCTCATTTTCAAACCGCCAAACATCTTAATTTTGCAAAAACTGAGATCCCATCTAATCTTGAGCATTTGGTTGATTTGCGTTTTCAAGTTCATTCATTGCGTTTTGTCTATTGAAATATTATTTGACATCCAGAATAGCTATATCCAATCTGCGTTCCTTCTTTCAGGATTGCTAAGTAAATTATGTCTATGCTATTGCTTTCAGTGATATCTAACTGTCTGTTTGATAAGTACTAATTCTGAAAACGGTAAATCTGGCAGAGATAGTCTCGGCATTAGTGTTTGATTTTGACTCTGAAACTCCCAAAAAGGTAGTTTGGCAGGTTTAGCAGGTTCGAAAGGCCTTCTGACCTTCTGCTCCATGAGGCCTTCTGCTTTAGAGAGATTCTCCTTTTCGTCAGCAGATGGCAATGGTGAATTCAAACCTGCCGTTTTAAAACTGCAAGGCCGCCAAGAGGTTTTGGAGGCCCAGGGACAAAACTGTGAAATGAGACCCCCTGCGAACGAAGCGGGCAGAAAAAGGGGAGTATTTTACTGTATGAGGCCCTCTAGACCCCGAGGCCCTAGAGCAAATAGTCTCCCTGCCTCCTCTTTCAGTGGCCCTGAAAACTGTTCTGTTTGATTGGGAAACTGCCATCTCTGCGAAGTCTATTTTATTCAGAATTTAACAACGTGCAGCACTTTGTATCAAAATTGTACACTGGAAATGAAATTTTTGTGACAATGGTTATTTCAAACAATATGTAAGTTAGCGTATGGAGCATGATTTCTCTGAAGTATATTGGAAAAGATCCTATGCGGTGTTCTGTATGGCTGCATTATCACCTAGCTACACAAAAAAGTTTGTGATAGTCTGCTCTAGTTACCTGGTAATAAATTGGTGCTTTGCAAACATTGGGAAACCATCGTTCATAGTAAACAATGATGTGCTTTATCCTAATTCCTAAGCAAATTATTGCTATTTACTTTCCAGCCATACTTCAATCTGAATCGAATTAACTTCTCTGTCTTGCTATTGGTGTTTACATTTTTCCAATTGCTTTTTCGTGCCTCTGTCTTCTCTAGTATGCTCTTGATGGTACATGGTACATCTTTTTTCTTTGGTTCCTCTGTTTGGTTGCTCCCTTTTCTCGTTTCATTTCCCTTGGTACGTAACCTCCTTGCACCTATACCTGCTCGTACTTAGTTGTATTTAGTCGAATTACTTCATCGTTTCTCTTTCTGTTCGAGAGAAAAAGCATAGTCAAGCTGTTTTTATCAATTACTTTGACCTAGAATTTATGGCTCTTGTTGCCTCTCTTTTTGTGTGATATCCACTTTATATTGAAGCCTATTCTTTCCAATTTTTCTAAATTGGAATAAACAGAGCCTGGATAAATCTTGACTTTGCTAACCTTTATCTAACTTCTGCCCAAGTTACCCAGGAAAATATCTGATTTTCTGTATGTGCTTGGCCTGCGTTCCAAGATGTCCGGAGGATACATTTCCTCCTCTGTCCGACCATGTTTCATTTCCCTTCGTCCATAATACCTATACGTCAATTTTTGTTATCTGCATTGCTCTTATTGTTCTAAATCACAAAGAAAAAACATCAATGAACAATTGTTCCAATTGTTCTCATGTTGTTCTTAATTGAAAAAGAAATAATGGACAAACCTTTAGTAGGTGCTCCTCCTCTACACTGGAACTGCACAGGCGTCTGACTGCTACAATGATGGTGATCAAAATTATCGCTCTGTTGCATCTCAAGCATTTTGGGAAACCTTCCTCTTCAATGATGCTCTCATAAAAGCCAAACCTCGACTCAAAACAAGCCTTTAGTGCATGCATAATTTAGACAAACGAATTATGTGCACATTTGTGAGGTGAGAGACACAGCTTCGAAACATGTTTGCGTTAAAAATAGGAAATATGATAGGTGAAGAGAGATAGTTTGAATTTATGCTGGCTAAAAACACCTGCTTGGGTTTCGTAATAGAGCGGTACTCTTGCTTCTCGATTTCGATTGGCTCGCTCAAAACTACTTATCGTTGTAGTCATCTTATACTTAATATTTCATGAGGTCATCATCGGGTCCATAGGGGGAGGGAGGTCATATTATTATTTCAACCTGGAAACCTCCTTTGTTGTTGGGGATACGAAGATCTACTCCTACTGTCCTGATGAGAAATACTGCAGATTGGCCGAGCTATTTACTTGCAATATCAACATCTTTTATTTTGGAACTTCAATAAGGGAGTAGTGTAACAGTAAAGGGACAATGAAGTTGGAGGGTTCAAATCTTTAAAAAGATGATGAAAAATTCGATTACTTTCCATTGAATTGAATGACTTCGCGCACTTCTGCCGTTGCATTTTCATATTGTTTCTATTTTCAAAATGGTGGCATTTTTAGTTATTGCAAGAATTCATGGAGAATTTTGACAAAATCAAGTCATCCTTACACAATCCTGAATCAATTAGTAAAGAACAACACAATGGGGTACAATCTTCATGAAACCATAGTTGATGACACCACCTCCATAATGTCGTTACTTATGACATCACAGATCACATGACTTTCACAGGAAACTACGCTGGGTACCAGAGCCTAAAAATGAAAAAGAAAACAAAGTGAAAAAAAGAAGAGAGAAGGCAAATTGGGTAACAGGAAGCAATGAAATTAACAGGTGTGTCCACTCTCAAAGAAATAATACGACATGTATCGAGTCTAGTCGTGGTCCAACCTCGTTCCCAGTCCCCCCATTGTCTTCCTAGGAAGCTGGCCGTAGGAACCAACCAGGTTGCAGATAACACTTTCTGGCTACCTTACCACTGTGAATACGCAGATGATATAAGCTACATATCAGATTCAGATTACATCATAGAAAAGTACAAAAATCAAATACCAAGCAAACTCAAGGAAAGAAATTTAAATGTTAATAGAGAAAAAACAGAGGAGTATAAAATAACAAGGAATGGAAGTGAAGAGTGGAAAAAATGCAAATACCTAGGAAGTCTGCTGAAAACACAGTCAGACATTACCAGAAGAAAAGGACTAGCCATACACACCTGTAACAAGCTGAAACACATGATAGAATCCAAGAAATTGAACATAGATACAAAGGTTAGAGTATTTGATACATATGTTACTAGTGTATTTCTCTATAACTGTGAACTCTGGACCTTAACAAAAGCCCAAGAAGAACAGATAGATATTTTTCAAAGGAAACAACTAAGGCGAATAATAAAGATAAGATGGCCCAGAATCATCTCAAATCAGAATCTTTATGATATAACAAAAGTAGAAAAGTGGAGCAAAGAAATTAAGAGGAGAAGATTAAGCTGGCTAGGACATTTGCTCAGACTGCCAGAGGAAACACCAGCCAAACAAGCCCTATATGAAGCACTAAGACCTGTGAAGAAACCCAAAGGCAAACCAAAACTCACTTGGTTAGGCCTCATCAACAAAGATCTAGGAGGACAAGGCCTGAATGTAAAAGACACAAACAAATTAAAGAAACTAGCAAATAATAGAAACACTTGGAGTGGAATTATCAGGCTCGCAATGTCAGGGACTGACGTAACAGCGTAAATGATGATGATGATGACCACTGTGAATGAGAAGGGGACTAAAACACTATTTTGTCTTTGAGGCTACACGCAGGCTAGGTCAAGGCTGGCCATGCACCGACCATATGCATTGACTGAGCACTGTCAAATCATAGTCATAAAAAGCTCTCCGGGCTCCTCTTATGACTATGGACAAATGAAACACATCATGCCTCCATGTGTTGCTGTGTTGCACAATGAGCTATGACGTAATCAATGCGGAAATAACAGTTGGTGAGTTCAGAGAACCAAGATAACCAAGGATACTATTGTCTTCACAGATATGCAAAAACAAAGAGATTATTATCACTGACTTGTTGAGGATTCCGAGGACTGCCCCTTTTGTATGAGCCTTTTGTTATGCTGGTAAAGTTCAAAGCAGATCAACAGCTGGGAAACCTATTACCATGCGCGAGAATCTCTTTGTCTCTTTGCTAATTCTTGTTTGGATTGTGGCCGGATTATCCGCCCACATCCTTTCCACAAAACAAAACACGCTTTCTGCGCATGATCACAGGTTTCCTTTTTGGGGGATGACCGTTGCTTTGAACTTTGATGATTCGTATCCCCAACAATGACGGTGACGGCTTCTCGCCGTGAAAAGAGAGAGGGAAGATGGCCTGTATGAGAGTATTCCTTGTGTTTTCAATGCTGTTCTGTGTTTCATATTCAAAGTATTGGTATCGTAATTATAAAGTCATTTACAGGCAAGGTATGATAGTAGTATTTTGTGGTTTTTACTTTCCACTTCTCGACAATTCTGCACCTTTTTTCCAGTTTCGAAGTCCACATACACTCCTGCCTCCCTGTTAGTAGGCCTAGGCCTAGGCCCGATATACATACATACATACATAATTTAATTTACCCAGGTCAAAATTTGGCAGCACTACGCTGATGTGGACCTGCTAAATAGAAAATTAAAAAACTAGCCTAATTACATAAGCTTGTTAAAAATTGACGTAAATGTTAAAATTGTCTCTAACCTTATATCAAAAAATTGAATGTACATTTTGGTGCAGTGTTTCTAATAGTAAACATAATTTTTATCTCTATTTGTATTAAAATTATTGTTTCTTTTCCAAAAGACAATTTACTTAATGTTTTCATGTCTGATCTTAACTGACGTTTGAAAGTTTCTCTATTTGTTTGCTTCTTTAGTTCTTTGTTTAATGAATTCCATATTATGGGACCCCTGAACTGTAATGACTGTCTTCCAAGTTCGGTCCTCATTCTCTTTATTTCAAATTGTGCCCCCTTTCTCAAAGATTGTCTTCCAACACAATTTTCCTTTTATAGATGTAACCAAGGTCTTGCCAATTGACTGTTGCTAGTACATTTTCATCTTGTATTGATTTATTCAATCTGTAAATAACTTT
Source organism: Aurelia coerulea (assembly GCA_039566865.1). Classification (NCBI taxonomy): domain Eukaryota; kingdom Metazoa; phylum Cnidaria; class Scyphozoa; order Semaeostomeae; family Ulmaridae; genus Aurelia; species Aurelia coerulea. The sequence continues at coordinate 454,396 of CM076946.1, read as the reverse complement.
AGCTGCCCTTATGTGTTGTTTTTCCACTCTTTTAAATGTTGCTTCTGGGCAGGATCCCCATACTGATATGCAATAAGTGGTGGTAGGGATTACAGTTTTATAATATATTTCTTCTAACACGTTTGATGGCAAATATTTAAGTCTTTTGAGCATACAAATCTTTGAGCTCATTGACTTCACAACATATAGAAAAGAACCGCTCTCTCTGAAAAGAAATCGTCTAGGCCCCACTGATCTCGAAGGCCCCACTGAAACCAACCCAAATGTACTGTAGTTACATTACGTTAGTGTACAGTACAATGTTGTCAAGTTCAGGCAGTATACTGTTATGAACCAAAATTTTGAATTCTTAGTTTGGGGAATTTGACTTTTGACGTCACTGGGGAGTGGGGACCAAACCAAACCCAACCCTTAAGTTAACTAAAGTTCTTGCTTTTTGTCAAAGCCCCAAAATTTCGGACAGGATGCTCATTTGAGCTAACTTCACCCATCCCTTGCTACCTTCCCCAAATGAAAATTCCACAGAGACCAAAAAATAACAAGTCGTTTCCTCCCTGGACCCCCAAAAGCATATCGGCGATTTTTAAAGGCCCCAGAAAAAACGGCAATTTTCACATAACCCCACAAAAATAGCATCTAATCCATCAAAACCCAATACCCATAAATACTAAACAATATATAATACTTTGACAATGTGTATTATCACATTTTAGGGTATGTCGAGAAAAGGTTATTTCCGCAGAACACATCATGTATTTACAATTCAGAAGTACCAGAAATAATGGACAACGTGAAAGTTTGTAATGAAAGTTGCCAGAAAAGAGAAAGACGCATATTGCTTGGTTTTTACGAAGCTACAAATGGTAATCAATGGTCTAAAAGTACAGGCTGGAACACAAATATGTCACATTGTGAATGGTTCGGTGTGTTATGTGATTATAAAACGAAACATGTTATTGCCCTCAGTCTGACACACAATAATTTGAATGGCAAATGGAAGGCAAAACTTACAGATTTTCATCTACTTCTTGGACTTTGTTTTGCGAGGAACAACATTAAAGGAAACCTTCAGAAATTGATAGAAGATATGCCTAAGACCCTCCTACGATTTTCTTTTGCGTATAATTATATCGAAGGTAACTTGCCAATGAAATTGCATATGAAGCTTCCTCTGCTAGAGAAGTTACAGCTAACTGGCACTGAGGTCAAAGGGAGCCTACCAAATGATATTGGCAATTTGTCTCATCTTCGTGTTCTGAGTGTTGGTGAAACACATATTTCTGGCTCAGTTCCTGCGTCAATAACAAATCTAAAAAAACTATGGTTCTTAGATTTAGAAGCTTTAAATCTTCAAGGTAATATTGCTTCGTTCCTCAATCTTACGAAGATAAGATATCTTCATTTGTCATCTAATAATATCAAAGGAGAAATCCCAGAGGATATTGGATACCGTTGGCCTATCATACATGAGTTGCTGCTACAAAGCAATGACATACATGGCCCCATTCCCCGATCAATCGGATTATTGAATAGATTGGAAACTTTCAACGTGGCGAGAAACAAGATGAGAGGGAAAATTCCTGTCGAATTAGGTCATCTTCATCTCAAAGTTTTGGTTCTATCGAATAACAATTTTGAAGGATTCGAGAATGGTTTATTCTTCAATTCCACAAGGCTTAGTATATTCATGGCTGCGAATTTAAAGGCATGCATCAGTAATCTTGATACCATAATTTCAATGCTGATGCCTTCTAAACAGTCCCTAATGCAGTTAGATCTAAGTCATTCGAATATCAATGGTACTGTACCAGACACAATCTTCGATTTCAAACCGTTGACATTCGTAAGGTTAGCATCAAATCGTTTGACAGGCCACATTCCTGCTCCATCAGATAATGTGCCATACCTGACGCTCCTAGATTTATCAAATAACGATTTTTCAGGCCATATCCCCGCTTCTTATTCTCGACTTTTAATGTTATTAGAGTTGCATTTACGTGGGAATAAGCGAATGAAAGGTTCAGTAGTTTCAACATTTTTGAAACTTGATCGATCAGTGAGAGTAAAAGAAAGGAAATCAGACACATGCCCCCTTGTAGTGTTTTCACATAACCATGGTAGTGTATTTGTTGACTCAAGCTACTACGATCGTAAACATTGCCACTGTGATGAACATTATTACGGATCAGGAGGTTTTTGTTACCCTTGTTTAGAAGGAGCAAAATGTCCGGGTATCGCATTGGATGCCCCTTCTAATATTTCATCAATTGCCAAGATGTATATCAAAACAGGTTACTGGCCTCTTCCTCGTGAAAAAAATGTCTCAGGATTTCATCAATGCCCTACATCTTTGTTTCAAAACAACATTTGCATCCCTAATGGAAAATGTGACTGTTATTTAAGAGATAAAACAAATGGAAGCATCGAGGAAGTATTCACCACAAGTGAGAAGTATTCAAAAGGATCACTTCAATGCAACAAACAATGTTTATGTGCAGAAGGACATTGGGGCAGATTTTGCAGCCAATGCAAGATAGATTATTACCAAGAAGGGATCAGATGTATTAGATGCCCATATGGTGCGGACAAAAGTAATTTATATGGCTTACTATTTGGATCAACCATAGCAGTTGTAGCTATTTCTCTTGCTATTATTTACATATCCAAAGGACGTAAGAAGCTTGCAATAGCATTAGCCACAGTGGAACTGGTAATAATTATTGTGCTGGTTCTCAAGAAATTTGTATCACCGGTTTTGATTCAGCTTAGTATCATCATATACGTCATTGCATTTAGCAGTGACTTAAAAAGTTGCAGAGGTCTCTTCAAAGGAGCTGTCTTTTATATTCAAGTGATGGATACATTAGTTTCGACAACACCAATATGGCCTAAATTAGTTTACAACGCACAGACATATGTTAGCAGTTCTTTGAATCTTCATTTCTCAAGCTTAGCATGTCCCTTCCCCATGCTGTTCACTTTATTCGCAAAGAACCTGTCACTTTTTCTCCTCCCAATCATTTGTTCGACACTTATATGGCTTGTTTATTACATATGGCGACATATCAAAATGCCTGATGAGGAACCGTCAAGAAAGTTCAACTACAAATGCAGACAGTTCTGTATTATATTCATCGATCTGGCATATTTCCCCATTGTTCAAAGCACTTTAGCTGTTATCAGTGGATGTAGAAATATCAATGACATTTCTTTTTTGAAGAACTATGTCTGGATAGATTGTGATAGCAATGGACACATGGCCTTGAAAATCATTGCTATTCTTGCCGTTATTATATATGTGATTGGAGTTCCATTCTTTCTTTACTGTCCGCTTCTTTATCGTTACCGGGATGATCTGTCCGATGATGCACCATGCAGTAAATGGCTAGGCCAATTAATCACGCCATACGAGCCGAAATTTAGGCCTTACATGGAAGTGATCCTGCTGTTACGTCGATTATCAATGGCTATCCTTATGACGTCATTTCCATTAAATGAAGCATCCCAGACTCTCAGTATTACCATATTGCTGATCATAGCAATTGTCCTTCAAACTTTAGCCAAGCCCTTCAAATCACCACTGTCACAAGGAGATTATCCTGCAGATGCGAGAGAATTGGGTCTTGAAAATATCATGGAGATCTTAATGATGTCAGTGATGCTTCTGTCATTTGTCAGTTGTGGACTGTCGATTGGTCACCGTGATTTCTCGTTCACCTCTGCTCTGTTCATTTTAACAGTTATTGCAAATGGTGTTTACATCATATCATTCTGCTTCTGTGTATTGTATCGGCTCGTTCCTAAATCCTACCGTTGTACCAAAGAGGTGGAAGAAGATGACAAACAACGACCTTTGTTATCAGTTATTGAAGATGATTTTCAAAGTAACTTGATCAATGAAAGACAAACTGAATCAGAGTAGACAATAAATAGCTTGATCAAACAGTGTTACATTTCTTGTTTGGTTTTCCATAGTCGTAGCATTATTTAACCCTATCTGACCTGGGTGTTTTGAAACACTCAATGCCTGGGGGGGGGGCGGATTCCGCCCCCCCCCTGTTTATCTCTGTTGTCATAAGAGATATGGCAGCCAAACTTGGCACAAAGGTAGTTCATTATGTAAACAATGAAAATTTAAAATCATAATCCAATTAGCGATGTTGTTGTTGTTGCTAGAGCATGATGATCATTATGATGTCATATGACGTCATATAAAGGAAAGGTTGCTAAAAGGTCATGAAACTTTATTTTTCATAAAGAAATGAAAGATATAGATCAAAATATATATAAATTCTTAATTTAGACTTAAATAGGCCAATTAAACATGATTAAAAGAGATACAAAGTATGTTTTTCACAGAGTGCAGTATGAACAATTGGTAACCACGGAGACAAGGCTAAAAATAGAATGTCCAAATTGTTGCAATTTTATTGCTCTAGGATACAAAGTTAAACTTACGAAGTATCAGAGGCCTGCTGCATGTGTGGAAAACGGTGTAAACAAAAATGTACTAGGGGGGGGGGCGGAATCCGCCCCCCAGGTCAGATAGGGTTAACTGCTTTTTGTAGACTTATGAGATATCTTTAAAGGTTTGTCACGATTAAGAACAGCAAGTTTTAAGAAAATTAATCTGACGTTGAAACTAGAAAAGCCTCGTCACATCGGCTGAGACCATATCCCAGAATCGGAGGAATTCCGTGGGTCACCGAAAGGATCACGTTTCATATTCAGGAAAGCAACGGCCAACGTGGGTCTTATGAAGGGGCCCTTCCACTCGGCATGCTTTGAGAACATATCTCCTTTTTTTAGTGTCTCTTTAGTGTCACCATTTTCAAGGTCCATTTTCGTGGGAGAGACAATTTTCTCTCCATAATAGTGCTCTTAAATATTAGTGCTCACACTTATTATTTATAGCCTTGTCTGCATCTCTCTGAAAATTGGGCGGCAGACCCCCGTCCATCCACAAGTCATTTTCGCGCCAAACGCCAACTTTAGAAATTTTATTCTTACCTCGATTTTGAAACGAGGCTGCCTCAAAACAATATGGCAGATGGAATGGGTGCCAATAACAGTTCAAAGTCAGAATTGGATGATGATGCTTTTGAAGGGTTTCTCGTTCATGGTCAGTTATTTCTATTTTATTTTGCTACAACATGTATATAAGGCTACCAGAATCCGCGAAAAAAGCAACGGCAGGCTCAGATTTCTCTATAGAAAGCAACATTCTCGCTTCGCACGTCAGACGCGCACTAATTCAGCAGGGGCGATGATGCACCGATTTTTTGGGAAGGGAAGATAATAATTGTAGAATCTCTTACCCATTAGTTGACCAGTTCTCTAATCTGCATCTCTGTTGATCAATTTGAGTGAACAAGATCAGTAAACGTTTGTTTCTTTGTCTTATGTCTTTCTCGGCTCTGAGCACTACCCCACAAATTGCAACTGACAAAATATTTTTCAAGCCTCTCCTTCGTAGCGATATAAAAGGGAAAGCGCAGGGGAGGCTCTTTTTATTGTGCTGCTTGCCAAACATGTAAACTTTTTAATTACTCCAGCGGTACTTGATTGCTTACATTTTTTTCAATATTTGCTTTTTGCAATTTTTACTCTTGCCTCTTGTAAGTTTTATCCCTTTATTTTACAGACTTTAATTTTGACAGGACCCTTAGTGACCTTAGTGATAGCAGTAACATTTTTACTGAGAAGGTATCCTGTATAAATATGGTACATTATTATTATTATTTATTTATGTAACATGTCATTCTATTCGGATTATTCGCTATGTCAACCTATTCCATTTCTTGGACTGATCAAATGGCTAGGCCAATTAATCACGCCATACAAGCCGAAATTTAGGCCTTAGGCGAGTATCACAAATATGTTTGGTTAGTGTAAAACCGGACCTGAAAATCCGAGTCGGTCGGTCGGCAATTAAAATCTTCGGGTTTTTCAAAAATTTAGGCCCATAACTGTTTTCCTGCTCTTTCAACTTCAGAAGCAGTGAGAAACGAGTCGGTGCTCTGTGAAAATATTTTACGCCCGACTCTAAATCTCGGGTTTTGCTATTTTTGAGTACGGTCGGTCGGTTTACACTAACCAAACATATTTGTGATACCCTCCTTACATGGAAGTAATCCTTGGACTGAACCAGTCGACTAGTCATACTTTCCGAATAATCACTCCATTTGACTGGCTATTCCATCTGAAAAGCACGTTTTTTGGCTTAGTTGGTTGGCATGAATAATCCTTTCCCTTCATTGCTATTTGAATAATGATCAAATAACCAAATAGCATTTATTTGACATCGGTGGACAGGGTTACAGCGCAGTTACTTTCAAGCCCCACTCACCTTTCGATGATATCTTGGATGTATTTCCAACATCAGTTCTGTTGTTCCACGGCCTTGAGTAGCCTTTTTTATATTCATTCATATAAAAAATTTACAATTATACATAATCTACTATACTTATCTAATTACTATGCAACACTACGTGGACGATACCTGGGGGAGCGAAAGACAATGACTACCCCATGGCCAAAACATAAAGACATATAATGTTAACCTACATGCAACTAACTGTACACTACGATTAGCCTTCATGACTATTGTAAAACTAGCACATAATAGTTTAGAAGACAGCACAGCTGAACTAAAATCATAAACAGGATGATATTGTTACTGGTTACTGCATGCTTTGTGCTCCACTTATGATTTCTGTATGTATTACAGGTGCATGTTTTGTGTATGGATTAACAAAGATCTACTTTTTTGGCAAAGGCATTCTGTGTGCAAGCATGCATATTTAATACACATTTGTCAGCATTTTTTTCAAATAATTCGTTATTTTCTTTTAGGATCAGCAAAATACAGAATTGGGCTTCCAAGTTTGCAATCCACTCTTAGGGAATTGTCTGAGCTAACATTTGAAGTCACCAAAGTCCCTTCTTCAAGGCAACGTCTTATTTATAAAGGTATATGTCCAATTTGTGTTTGAGAGAATGTGGAACAAATTGCGTAACAATATGAGTCACCAGGATTGTAAGGAGAACACATTCCCCGCGTAAAGCAAACTGTTTGGTCTGGATAAGTAATATCTCATATCTCATCATTTGTTCTTGGGGAAAGAAAATTTAACGGAAGGATACATACAGTACAGGCTTTATGTATGCTAAATCTCTGAAAGGTCTTGCACATATTTTTTATAAGAAATTGCTTGCAAAAAATCTTTGTCTTAAATTAAATATCATGAGCGCATCATGAGCGCAAAAATGATATATTAAGATTGTCCTGGAAACATTAAGAAACTTGTAAGGAACTGTGAGTACTCAAAATCTGATGATTTTAAGAAACTTTCAGTTCTGGGTCAAACTTCTTAGTCCACATAGTATACTTCTAGAAAATTCTGATCAAAATTTAAAGAATTCTGCAAAAATTCGAAAATAATGGCAGAATCAAGTATTTGAAGGAAATAATCCTAATTGCCAAATCAGGGAAAACAACAGCTACTGTATACAGAGACACACAGAGACAATTTTGGTTTTATTTATTGACAGCAAAAGCAACAGGAAACAACTTGTCTCCCAAATCATCTCATGCTTCTGCATCATCTGTAACCTAGCACTTTTTGAGAATTTGTTGCTGATTCTTAATTCTAGGTAAATCTCTGACTAAAATTGATAGTTCATTGGCTGAAAATGGCTTGAAAAATGGTGCAAAGATTATGCTAATTGGTAGAAAGGCAAGTACAGGAGCAAACAGTGTTCAGGGTTGAATGTTGATATTTCAAATTGTATCAGTTTGCACTATTGTATCAGTCAGTTTAAATGCGTTTTTTCTTGTGAATGCTGTCCATAGGATTTAGTAGGGATGTGTCAAGTCAGTTATTGCTATCTGAATGTTTTACAAAAGATTTTGGATTCCAAACTCTTTATTTTTGAGAAAAGAGCTTTTCATTGCTCAACTAAAGCATGCATCAATAGAGTATCATAGCTGTAATCAGATATGCTATAGTATGAACTGTATGAGCATGCCTTCTTATATTGGTTGGACCAACAAATTCGTTGTCTGGAGAATGCTGGAGCTACTGGAATCAAAACATGTACAGTAACAAACAGCAACAAAATATTTCAGAATTTCAGGTATCAATCAAACTTTGATTCATTCGAATACCTCAAGGATTCTTCGCTGATGAATTTTCACCTACCTACCTACCTAAACTTGTGAAGTCCTTTTTTGTCCACTTAGTAGTTTTCCATGTTTTGTATATTCTTAAAAATCTTTCTCCAGACCTGCTCTTTTTAGTCATACAGTTTTTTATATGAAGTATTGTCATTAATTGTATGACATTTTTTTACAGAATGATCCAGTGGAAGATCAACTCATTTCCAATATTGAAAAAGTAGAAAAAGAAGTTACAAAAACTGAAAATAAATTTAGAGACCTCATCACTGATTTTGAATCATTACTGCAGGTAATAAATTCGTCTTTTTCTGAAATTTACATGGTATAATTATTTTGATGGCAAAACTATAGGTACCTGCATTGACTCCTTTTGACACAAATACATTTTCTTTTCAGGGATTCTTAGAAACAGAGATGACAAAGGAGTCATTAAACAAATTAGAGAAACAATTAAAACAATATGATGGAGAACTCATGAAGGAAATAGAAAAACTGGATTGTATGGTGAGATACCACGTGTTATATATTTGATATGATCATTAGCATTAAAATCCCAAAGAGTACCCTGCAACTATTAACTATGCTGCAACCCCACATTTAAAGTAAAAAAGAAAGCAGATATATTGTTAGTGACTGATTCTAAACACAGCACAAAATCCATTGATTGAACACATCAAATACATTAGGTTAATATACAGAATTTAGATTTAGTATCCCCTATTTATACCTCATGTTGCAACATCTGCAAAGCACAGAAGAGTGATCTGATCTAAGATTCCACCCCGATGACTGACATGTTTTAATCCGATCGCAATCTTCTTTATGAATTTATTGTTATTGATTATAGGAAATCGACATGACATATCAAGAACCCAAGGCAAAAAGGAAGCTCCTTATCAAAAAAATTCAGGTAGGTTTGTGTTATACTTCGTCGCGCAAAGTGAGTTGAAATTTCTGATTGTCTACTATAACAGTCTCTGAAAAATTCTGAAAGTCCGAACTGCTCACTGAAGGAGTTACAGATGAAACAATCTGAGAACAGCTGAAATTAATGAAAAATAACTGCTAGATTGTTCCGTGGTGCAGGGAAAACAGCTATATCAAAATGCAGGATAAAATCAACTTGCTTTCAAAGTAATCTCAAGCAACTGGAATAATTTTCGGTTGCAGATGGAATAAAGTTCAGTTACAGAAAGGCTTTCCTTTACGGAGTCTCTGATTGGCTCATTTTGGTATTTCAAATTAACTCTTCTTTTTCAATCTCTTATGTCCCTTTTTTCGCAGAAGCTACACGATGAAGCTGATGAGATGGAAAGAAAAATTAAAGATTACAGAAGGGAGAATTCATTATGACGAGCACTGCTGTTTAGGGATGGTTGTTCTTCATCTGACTTTCCGTGTGAATCTGCATTTCTAGATATTCATTGTGAGCTGTCATCTTAAAAACGGTCTCTTTTCAGCCAGAATTTGACCCATCTGCAACGAATCACTGCAAATCTTTGAAGAATGCTACGTCTTATTGTCTTATTTGAGGTCTATTAGGGGATATTTGTGCGTGTGCTGTGTTCTACTGTAGAGGCTTTCGGCCTGGCGATAGATCTTCAATGAAGCATAGGTTATTATGTTCTTGCTTTAGATCTCATTAGTTTGATATTTAAAGAAGGTGTGCTGGAAAGCATGATTAGTGCAGGAAGGACCTTACCAATGAACTCATGCTAAGTGACTTTATTAAAAACAACCTTCATAATGTTTAGCAACCCATGTTATGAAGGCCTTCACAGCAAATAAAGTTGGAAGGATTTGTGATGTCTTTTGGTTTTCATCAAGTATTGTTAGAGTTGTCGCATCTCAGATCTTAGACTCAAAGAAAGGGTATTGAAGAAATGCGTTTAAGTTTTAGTAAATAGAGTTCGTTGACGTGTTCGTTGAGAAAAAGACGTGTTCATAGTCTCACTATCACATTTTTCTAAATTGTCCTTCGTATTTGTGGAACATCATTGCTTCTGATTCTTTAAATAAATGCATTAGGATCTAAGAGATTGGAATGCCAAATTTTGGAGAGCTGAAAAGACGAGGGAACAAACAGGATGAATAAAGGATAGCACGTTCTTGACTGTCGGCAATACCAAGTTTACAAACCCACGATGCCAAATACGAGTCGTATTATACGACGGTAATGTAATGTTGTTTTTGTTTCATGACATCAGCTTGAACAGATTCCTTGTTTTTTTTAGTGCGAATTCGTTTCCCTCGAGAGACTTGGAGACTGTGAAGTTCTTCTCCTGTTGTGCTATACTTCAGATCTGGGCCTTCAAAGCAAAATTCACTTATTTTAGACGCTAGTTTTCAAGGAAATTTAATACTTCTTCTCTTCGCTGAGGGACTATCGCATCATTGTTTGTGATCCAGCTAGCAAGGACGGATAATGTTACAATAGGATCGGCTACTTTTTGTTGACACCTTAGCACAAAGCGATTAGCGATTGCAGACAAAGGGAATTATATCCCTGGTTGGTCAAGTCATAAACAAAAAACAAAGCAAGCCACAAAAGTTGCCCTGAAACCAAGGTAGCTAGCTCGCTCGTTGTGCATTCCAGCAATGGTTTTTAAGAGCAAACATGAGCATATATCGAAAGAAGGAGGATATATCTAAACTTCTACCTCGGGCATTTTATTTGTTAGGTACAGAAGCTAAGCAGTAAGCATTTTAATTACAAAGAATGCAAGATTTGAATCACCTCCAAATTTGCTTCTGCACCAAATGAATAGAATGCCCGAGGCAGATGTTTAGATGTATCCTTCTTCTTTCGATACATGCTCATGATTGCTCTTTAACGCCAATACTGAGCATCGCTAACGCATTTTGCTCAAATAAATAAAAGAAATAAATTGGCTACTACAAAATGTGATAATAGGAGGAATATCAGCAAGAAAAAACCAGCAAACTCTCCACCTGCCCCGACAGTCGAAAAATTTCATCACAGCAAGCTATTTGCTATGTCGGAACTCAAGTTCCGACATAGCAAGTACTGTAGCTTGCCCCACCTGCCAAGGCAAGATAAATTTCAAACTTCACCGAATCCATGTAATTCACATTTTGCAGTAAACCAAGCCAAATATTTCAAATACATTTATTTTAATCTTTTTATATAAAAGAAACATTATCTAGTGATTTTTAGAAATACATTATTTTAATCTTTTACATAAAAACTAGTGTAAACATTTCAGTGTGCGAGAACTTGATTTGCAATTGCAGCTTTGAATCGTTCCATGTCTTCTATCATAATAATTTCATCTGCCAGACTGTTCCAATAAACAATTGCTCTCAGAAAGAAGCTGTATTTATAATTATCACATGCTGTGCTCATCTGTATTGGTCTCCAAGCCCCTGAGGAGAGATATCTAGTTGTTCGCACTGTTGGCATCATGATGTAGGATGGTAATGAGATTGCAATATCATTATTTTTGATTTTGAACATTATTACGATCATTTACGATCCATGCGTATAGTCGTCGTTGATGAAGAGGTGGCCAATTCAAGTGGCCATTCAAGCTCTTAAAAACCATTTCTGGAATGCACAGCGAGCGAGCTAGCTACCTAGGTTTCAGGGCAACGTTGGCAGCTTGCTTTGCTTTTGTTTATGACTTGACCAAACGGGCATGGAATTCCCTTGTCTGAAATCATAAATCGCTTTGCATGTTGTTGTCAATAAAAAGTAGCGGATCCTATTCACAATAATATGTAGAAAATAAGTATATTTACATGATTTCTGTTTTCGGAGAGATTTCCAAAGATATTGTTGCTACCAGCAATGTTTGCATGTGGAATTTTCACCCTTCCATTCTGTTATCGATGTTTTGAAGCATACATCAGATGGTGAGCTTTTTATAGAGTCAGGTAGGCTGTTCCAGATGATGCTACCTCGAAAGGTCAATGGACTGGTTCCATAGGTTGTAGTTTTCGCTTGTGGTAACATTAATAGTGAACCTGATCTTAGATTGTATGTAAGAAGGTCCTTTCGCTGGAAAATATTCCACAGAAAGGATGGATTTTCGTACGATAGGCACTTACGTAGGTTGTTTACATGGACCCTAGTGTCATCTATCTTTTGGAGAAGCTCATCGAAGCTCGATGCATAGTCTTCAAGAAGTATTCTCAAGGCTCTTTTGTGAACTCTGTCTATTTCTTTGTTTTGCGTTTTACCACAAAACATCCAGATAAGTGGACAATAATTGAAATTTGACTTTATAAATGTGTGGTACAGGATCTTCCCTTTCTTTTCATCGATGTAAGGTGCGACCCTTGAGAATGCACTGACTTTTCTGCTAACTTTTTGACACAGTGTTTTCACATGCTTGTCAAATTTCAGCTCATCGTCAACAGTAATCCCAAGTAGTTCAACAGACCTTGTCACATGTATTATTTTGTTTTCAATTTCTAGGAGAAATTCTTGATGCTGCTCAAGGCCAAGAAACATTACTTGAAATTTTTTGGGACTTTCCACCATTCTGTTATCTTTAAACCAGTCAAGGGCTCTAGAGATATCATCCTCAAGTCTCACTGCCACTGATTCAACATCTTTGTCACATGCATACACAGTATTATCATCTGCAAAGTTGCAGACATCCGAGGACTTCATGGCGAAGATGAAGTCGTTGACAAAGATATTGAATAAAAGTGGACAGAGAACAGAGCCCTGTTGAACTCCTGAAACTATCTATGCAAAACCTGTGAAAATATGGCTGAATGATGCCCAACTATGTTTGGTTCATGGTTGTTGAAAGCTACAATTTGATGAATCACTGTTTTTACAAAATTTAGCAATACACTCTTTTTTTTTTATAAGAATATTGTTTATAAGAATATTCAGGCTCAGAATCATCCAAATTTTAAGAATATTATAAGAATATTGCTCAGCCTCAGCTCGCCTATTTTGTCTCATTTTCCAGCAGTTGCCTGTTTTGCGATGTTCATAACATTCTTATTGTTACAATTGCTTAGATTTTTCTTTCGTTCAACCATTTCTTCATAATGATATGACACTTGTTTGAATTATGTTCCCCTCAAACCATACCAGATTTGAAAAAATAAGAATACTTTAAGAATATGTTAAGGCTCAAAATGAAAAATTACTTAAGAATATTGAGGCTGGAAAAAAGTTATAGTATTCTTATAAAAAAAAGAGTGTATACGTTGAGTCTGTTTTTCAATGTTGAAAGGGTTTTGCGCTTTGAGGCCTGACAAGGGTTGGGTGAAATTTAGTAACAATCTTTTTATCCACAGTACAGTATTGGAGGTATGGTAGCTTCCATGTCCGATGAAAGTTAATTCGTGGCATGACATGAAAAATTCGTTTAGTTCCTTGAAAACACAAATATTGCATCAATGAAATACAAATAATAATTTCTAATAAAATCTTTTATGTTCTAATCTACTTTGCTTTACTCTAACAAATTCTACAATTTATGCTTATTTATTACCTATTTATGTCCAAACTTCACACAATAGACCATTTAGCTATTCTGAAAGAATCAGAATCGAACGCTATTTTGCTACATTTTGTAGAATTTTCGATTGTGCACAATAGCGATAGAAGCTCTAACGCCACTCGATCGAACCTCGCGTATACAAGTGTATAAAAATAACGCTCGATCCAGGCTCTTTTGTAGAATAGCTAAAAGGTCATTTTTACAATGTCCTTTAATTTCTAGATAGAAACTGTAAAACCTATAAAATGAGATATCTACAACAGTACAATTCCTACCCTAGTCACCCAAAAATCATTTAACGTAAGATGAAATACCAGGTACTTGATATGACTACCGAAGTTAATGTCAAATTTGAAGCTTGGGTCACCTGAAAAAATGTACCCGCTGCCTCAATAAAGCTAAAATACAGTTTTGATTTTTGACAATGAAAAGGTTGCTTTACTAAGATCTTGTTGGTCTTGGAATGGAATCGAAACAAAATTTGTTAAAATATATTGTATGATAAAATTCAACAAAATTTATTGGATAAGATTTTGAACTCAGCCTAATTAGGTTCTTATGCAATGAGGTGCATCCAGTCATCAGGGTGTACGCTCTTAACATAAGGGAATTCGTGAAATCTAAATCTTAGCCGAGTTTATTTAAACTCTTGGCCCTTCACATGTCACTCCAAGTTTACCCAGTTTACCCCTGCAGGCAATGTTTTTGGAATCCATGAAAGAGGCTGATTGACAAAAAGGTTGCATTTATTTTCAAATGAATGAATGAACGAATGAAACCCATTATTAAGAAACTAGTTACGATATCAGGCTGAAATAGTTCTTATCTATTGGGTACAAAATATATAATTTCAGGCTGCATGTTCTTAACAACTGAAGGTTCTTATGTGCGGGGTTTTATTGCATCCTTTGATGAAACCTTTCTTACCATTAGAGTCATTTATTTCCCTTGGACTTTCATGCCATACTTTTACTTCGTAACTTGTAACATATCTACAGAAATATTGTATTTTAAACCGTCTTTCATCTATATAACAGGGCAACCCAGGCCTCTCTTTCTGAGTCTGCTTGAGCACTTGAACGCTGATGCAAAGAGTTGGTCAAATTTTCTTAACAACATATCAAACGATGGGGGAAGAGGCTAAAACTGGAAGTACTATTATTATGCTGGATTTCATAGTAGCATACCCAGAGAAATAAACTTTCATGATTCTTACCGGTACAACTAGAATATGCATGCTTGAAAGTTTTGTACGACAATCTTTAGATCAGCGCCATCACGAAACTGTAAATATTTTCAAAAGCAGAAATTTGTAAAGGAGCCTATTTTTCCCTTGATTGTGCAACTCTCAAGCCCCTCAGAAAGTTTCTAAACACATCTTTGAAAACCGTATCTATTTTACATTCATTAACTACCGTTCATAAACAGTTTAGAAGTCCACTTTTACAAGACCTTAATTCACTTTGTGGGAAGTCTCCTTGCTTACTGTCTTACAGGTGCCGGTGCCTGGTAGGCCTTGTAGAAATCGTAGTCGTCTTCACAGCATATGATTTCGAGTAGGCATCTGCTGCGAGTCATTGCAACATAAATCTTCCCTATGTGATGCGGTATTTCCCGCCATTTTGCAAGTACCACAATAGCGACTTTGAATTCGAGACCTTTCACTCTGGAAACGGAATCTATGGTTACGACAGCTTCAGGAGTGACTTGACTGATACCTTTATGGTTCCGCATGCCTTCAATCATCTGGTTCGCATCGGTAAAGTTCATGGGCTTGTTTCGTGCTCCTAATTTTGCTTTCAGAGATTCTGCCTGGCTTATGTCCTCGACGATTATTCCAATGTCACCAGGCACTGTCACAATTAGCTTTCGAACGGCAGAACGGATTCTCTTTTCAATGTGATCCAAGACTTTCACGTCGTAATCCATCAAATATTCTTTGGAGAAATCTTTATACCATTTCACGCTTGGACCTAGGATTCTATGGCCAATTTCAGGCATTCTATCTGAATGATACATTCGTTTTGTTTCCTCATAAATGTTTTTCGTATTTCTGATCACTTTTGTCAACCTAGACCCAAAGTATTGAGCTGAATCATATGGGGTGTAACGCACTTTACAATCTTTGTCATGAAATATCCAAAAATAGCCGCCTGTTCTTTTTTGTTGGAGGCGGTATATCAGGTCTGTCGGCATGTCCTGGCATTCATCCACAAAAAAATGCCTGATATCGAGGTTTCTGCTGATCCAACTCTCCAATTCTTGGATGGCTTTATTCACATTCTTTCTCTTATCATTCTGTAAAAGGAAGCTCTCAACTAAATACCAGTGTAAAACGACAAAAGTGGGATTGGAACCCACGACCAGGAATTATCGGGTGGGTAGTCTGCTAATCACTGTTTTTCATGTGGTAGACAAAGTTAACAGCTCGGTATCAGGCAAATGTATGTATGCATGTAAAATTTAGCCATGCTAAATTAAAATTTTTTTTTTTTTATATTCATTAAAAATTTGATTGGTGCGACCTTGTTTCCAATAATGGTCCCTCCAGGTGTCAACAAAAGGAAAATTTTTCACAACAGAAAAGAAAATCAATATTTATGTCTCAACATTTCAGAGTAATGCTGCATTTTCATAACCGTTGTCACAGTTCTTTTGCAGCTTTTTAGAATTATAACAATACTGTATATGCCAAAGGGGCTGTTTTCTTGATATCAGAGGTCTTACTTATTTGATCGCTTACAAGAAAAGCAGTTTACGAACGAAACTGCAAAAAAATTATCTGTTTCTATTTTGAGGTACGAATATAAACTTACATTACTGCCAGTGAGCTCACACAGAATCTTGCTGATTGTTTTCACTTCAAAGTTCTGTGTTTCCTTGATAGTAAATCTGAATCTAAGAGAGAAGTGAAAACAGTTGTGACAAAATCACAAAGTTTGTTCCAGCACTGCAGATTTTGAAGATGTACCAGGTGTCCCAAAGAAGTACAGTAAATCCCCGCATATAAGAACCTACAAAAAAAGAGCCTAGAGGCTGTTTTACTTAAATTATGCACCTTGTAATTAGAAACTTTTTTCACTTTGATGACAAATATTTTACACTGCAGGGGTAGTAAAGTAAATTTTGGAGTCGTTA
Source organism: Aurelia coerulea (assembly GCA_039566865.1). NCBI lineage: Eukaryota > Metazoa > Cnidaria > Scyphozoa > Semaeostomeae > Ulmaridae > Aurelia > Aurelia coerulea. The sequence continues at coordinate 437,587 of CM076946.1, read as the reverse complement.
TTACGTTCTGTTTTGTCCAAGTTTCAAATATCGGAAGGATAACGATAAAAGAGAGCAAAGAGGAAAAATTGCTTGGAGTGATTCTTGACAAAAAAATATGCTTTAAACAGCAAGTAAAGTCCGTTTGCAAAAAGGCTGGTCAGAAGCTTCATGTACTCTCAAGAATTTCTTACTTTCTTGATACTAAGCAGCTAAAATGAATAATGAAGGCATTTATTTTGTCTCAACTACTGTCCTCTTGTTTGGATGTTCTGCGATAGAACATTGAACAATAAAATCAATCGTATTCACGAACGGGCATTAAGGATAACCTACAAAGATTTGAGATCAGATTATGATACTATGTTACTCAGAGACAGGACGGTCCCAATCCACATAAGGAATTTACAATTGCTGATGACTGACATTTATGAAACAAAATGGGAGCTTAATACTAGTTTCATAAAGGAGATCTTTGTTGAAAAACACAGTCCTTATGGGTTAAGAAGCTGCCATAGTCTACTATTGCCACAAGCGCGCACAACGTGCAATGGCTTGGAGACGATATCGTTTCGTGGGTGTAGATTACTGCAGGCACTTCCCAATTAGATAAAGCAGTCAGATACCCTCTCCAGTTTCAAAAGAAAAATCAAAATCTGGAAAGGACAAGAATGCAATTGTAGATTATGTAGACCTTTCGTGGTCCAGGTTGGGTTCTTGAGCTGCTCTGTACATACAAAATAATAAAACAAAATTATAAATATTTAAAACATTGTAGAAATCTGTAGATTTATGTATTTGTAGCTAATTGTCCTGTATTTTATTTCTTTTTTTTAACAAATTTTACTTTCCCAGATAGCAAGCTTGAACAAATTTTATTATTGAAGCTCCACAGAAAAACGGCAGTGTGGTTGAGTATTTTTTAAACTTTGCATCATTTATAAGAAACTGGACAAAATCAGGCTGCCTGGTTTCTTATGAAGTAGAAAATATTCTCTATGCTGGCAGGCTGCAGTTTCTTATATGACTGTTTCTTATATGCAGGGACTTACTGTATCATTTTTGAGATTATTTACCCTCTGGTCTTCGCAAAGGTCTCTTGCAGCTAAATTTTGCACTGTATGCTGTATAAGTGCAGAGGGAAACAATATTAATGCAAATAGTATGTAACATTGCATGTATTGTATGTGACACTGTTCTCAGTTGCATCAAATGATGTATTTTACGTAACATGAATAAGAACCATCAATTTATTCCGTTATAGTTACTGTACCCTTTTTGGTGGTTGAAACAGACTTAACAATTAACTCTAAGAGATTGATAAAAACTTACTCCAGGTAATCCCTTAATGTATTATTGTAGCATAAAATCAGCTTCTTTTCATGCTCAATTTCTTCTGAACTTGCTTTCAAAATTAACAATTCTGTTTTGCCAGACCCAGCTGGTCCATCGATAATCACATTACTGTGCTCCTTTATATAATGAGTGAACTGTTCCTTTGTAAGATCATTTGGTGTCAGACGTCCCCATTTGTTGAGAGCTGTTGGGGTAACTTTTTGGACCTTTGAGTCAATCCCACTTAGGGACGCTCTGCTGCTGGAATAAAACACCATAAAATGCTGGAAAATCTGATTGTATATCTTATAAAAGTAAACATCTTTGGGTAGATCATTTAAATTTGAGAAGGCTGTCCCATTTAGCATAATTGTTTTCTTGGGTACTGCTTTATCAGCCTTTATATTAGAAATAGTCACAAGCACATTTGCAATCTTAACATCACTCAATTGTAATTCTTGAAGTTGCTGTTTGATGAACTGCTCATCTCTTTTTAGCTGCTTGGATCCAGATTTTACATCGTTTTCGGAAACATTCTCATCCTTGCTGCTCCCTTTAACTTCTATGACAAAGATCCCCCTTTCTTTGTTAATAACAAGGAAATCCATTTCATAGTTTCTACCAATATCATAAACGAGATTATGAATTACAAGCATAGGCTCTTGCATTTTTTCTAATTCTTGCCAAACATAACGCTCAGCAATTTCACCAGTCTTCTCTTTTGAACGCGGTCCCTTGAATTCTTCTGGCAAGAATGTCGGCTTTATATTCATTTCTGAAAAAAATATGTAACATTTTCTAATAAAATTGAAGCAAAAAGTTTCCTCTTTTTAAACAGATCAACTTTGCAACAGGGTTGTCTAATTAGCATATACATTAGATTCAAAAATAAAAATCTGTCATTCGAACATGAGATCAATCTTGCATGCTTACATAAAGCTTCAAAATACTGTCCTGAACTGGTTTGGTGTTTGGTGCAAACTTCAAACTCTTTACAATCAATTCACAAACTCCTAAAATCTGAAACATATATACTGGGAAAAAACCGCAGAAGTGAGAGTGGAAGATCAGCTGAGTCAATACATAAGCAGAGAAAGAGGAGTTCGACAAAGTTGTGTATTTTCCCCAGATCTCTGATTTATAAAGTGAGATAATAATCAGAGAAATCCAAGATCTTGAAGGTATCACCGTAGGTGGAAAGAACATAAATAATTGTAGATATGCAGACGACACTGTTGTCATATCTACTACCGAACAAAATTTACAGCAAATACTAGACAAAGTAGTTCAAGAAAGTGCTCAAAAAGGCCTGTCTATAAACTGCAAAAAGACAGAATTCATGGTAATCTCAAAGAAAGAAGTACCACCACCTTGTAAACTCAAAATAGGAACAAAAGTCATGAAGGAAGTTAACGGTTTCAACTTTCTTGGCAGTTGGGCAGCATCTGATGGGCGCGGTGACAGGGATATCAAAAGACGCATAGGCTATAGGTATGGCAAAGATGCATTTAACACGATCCATATCTAAACCAGACTCTCCATCCCATAACCAGAATGAACACACAGACTACGCAGCATAGAAGCTGTGTACACAGCATTGCTACATATACACAGTGTATTGCCCTTTAGCCAATCAGGGAAGCGTATGGACCGATTTTCTAAGAGACATCATGGATAGTGTTAATCCCTGATGACAGCTCAGGTTATCCTGTGGTTTTTTATATTACCGCCTGCAGTCATGTCAAAAATAAGCTAGTTGTCAATCACCTAATCAGTCCAAACAAAAAAATAAATACTGATGGATTATTCAAAACCTATCAAAGAGCCGACAACATGCTGATATGTTGCAAAATCTAAACAAAAATTTTGGCGCAAAATCGAGGCTCTTGCCATGTGGTGCGATAAATGTGCTTCTGTTCTGAGCAAGTTAGAAACGTTCCTTCTGAATTAATAATCTATGTTTTAGCTAGCAACCAGTATCACATCGTATGTTATTGAATGAAACTGAAGTTAGTAAGTAAAAAAATGGACATGGCTGTAGACTGAAAATTTAAACTTTGAACAGTTTGCCATTCATTTGCTATCCATCAAAAAGCCAGTTTTGTCTTTACACAAGCTCTAAAATGCGTTGACTTACCATCCTAGTTGTCTTTACCAGTATTTGCGGCGCTTGATAGAGCCAACCACGATTTTCTGCAGCTATGATTTTAGCGCCAAACCACTCCTTTTCCTTCCCGCTTCTCTCAATCGTGCATTCCAAATGTCGTAAACATGCCAAGTTATCGATGTACAAATTACAATGTCCCCAAATACAGTGATTAGCAAGCACAACTATAGCTTTAAATGTGTCAAATAGATCTGATCCTTTCTGTGTGCTGTATCATAGTGGCATTCATCTATATCTTCCAAACATGCTTGGCCAAGGTTTGGCGCGCAATTCGATAGTTCATCCACGTTGATACAGTGACAGCCGATAGCCGATAAACAATCGCACTGCGGGAGAGCTGACAACAGCAAGCTATTGTATTCTATGTCTGGAGTGACATACATTATCCTGTTATCGTTTCCATTGGCGACCAAGTAAGTCTTTCCTGTTCAGCCTCTGCACTTAGAACAACTGGATTGCCTTTGCACGTTGACAGCTTTTTAGATTTACAACAAAAATATGAACAACCTCGTCCTCAGGCCTTTTTGTCATATTTGGACAAGGCCCTGGGGACGAGGTTTGGATATGAGATTTATCCGCGCAGATTGGAAAATGTCCACTATTCTTTGTTGGCCGTTATTTCACGTGTCCCCCATAGTGTGGTTTTTGGTCTCCCTGCTCGCACTTTTGAACGCAAGTTGCGGTAGAGAGTGCGAAGGTTAACTTGAAAAAAGAGTCCAATGCAATAAGTACTGGCGTATGAAGTACTTGACTTGCTACAAGTCTTCGTTTGCCTTCTATTCGTATTGTCATGGTGTATAGTTCATACCGCGCCGGAGGCGAACGAGCGCGCAACCCTCTCATCTGAGGCCTTGGCACTGTCTGCGATTTATACTGAGACTTGTAGCAAGTCAAATGAAGTACCAGCGTTCATCGAATAGTTGCTGGAAAAGAAAGGACCAACGAGGTAATAACGAAGTGGAGGAGACGCTGGGTCAATGTAAGGAAAAAAGACTAGCTGCGAGGAAAGGTCTGCGCCCCAAGACGCAATGATTTATATTTTGCTTCAAAGAATCAAGAAACCAAGAGTTCTAATATACTAATATTACGCGTTTCAGCATTTAAAGACTTTGAAGCATATTCAAAATCGCTTGTAGTGACAGTTTGAAATAAGCCACGTATTTGAAAATCTTGTTAAAAAAATCCTAAAAAAATATTACATTGTGCTTTAAGGTGAGGTAGAGGGCTTTTTTAAGTTTCCTTGTGATTTTTACTTTCAGAAAGAGATTTTTCACACAAGACCACATCAGGCCTCGTTCAATCAAATCAAAATTGAATGATTGTCCCCGCTGTCGTTTCTGGCTTTTTGCGAAGGAGATTACTTGGGCAATGACGTAGTGAATTCCAATTGTGCCGCAAACACACTGATCTGTTAGCACCCTAGCATGATACTATATCATACGTCAACGAATATGAAGTCTTCAAAGACCCGACACGTTATCATAACAAGAACCATTAACTTTGCAAGAACCATGCCATGGGAAAAGCTCTCTCGAATCGCGTGCCAGGATATTCGATTCATAGAAGCAAGGGATTTGTTTCTCGAGTGGAGTTTGGCCTGTTGTATCGAAAGGCGTTCTAGTAGTTTTCAATAGACAGTTCAATTCAATTCAATTCAATTCCATGACGACAACCTGCTACACTTTACAGTAGCATAGTTATACTTTGAAATAAGTGAATTATAACAGCAAGGAAAGGACTATTCTATGTAATGTAACAGTAACAGAACTACAGCGAGAAACTAAATAAAAAATGAATAAAATTAATTCCACTATAAATGGTGCTAACTATGCTCTCTATAGTTATTGTCGTACGAATGGGAAAGGAGTAGCAGTTATGTGCAACTGGAATTATCATCTGAACGTAATTCAAAAGACTTTTTGATGAAAAATGCTATCCATTTAGTTATCTGCAGGTTTTTTTTTCCAACCTCGTTTCTAGGGCCCTTTGTCATATTGGACATATGTGATGCCAATCCCTAGGATCATGTGTCTCCGTCCCGATATAACAAACCGCCCTGGGGACAAGGTTGGGGTTTTCATTTATGTAGCTAAACAGTTTTATAGTGTGATGTGGTTTGAAATAAAACTGTGTCTGATTTATGCCTTTGACTCGTAAAAATGGCAAGTTGAGCCTGCAAAACATGGGGTGAAACGCAAAAGAACTCAAAAGCTTTCATATATATCCTTTTCCTTTGATTTTGTGAATAAGGCCCCCTTTTTACAAGACCCCTGGATTAACTTTATGAAATACTGAAATGTCCGAGGACAACACTTGAAATATAATATTCCATTGTACGCATTTAGGACAAAACTTCCCTACATGTTGTTAGCCCTTTCCCTATACAGATTTCATATTGATTATACATCATTTGTAGGAAATACTGAAATGTCCGAAGTCAAAATAGAAATCTTCAATTTAACGCATTTTAGACAAGACTTCCCTACAGGTTTTTACCCCTTTCCCTAAACAGATTTCATATTGATTATACATCATTTGAAAGCACTTGTGCCAAGGATTAACGCTATGCGATTCAATTTAGGAAATCCTGAAATGTTCGAGGTCAAAATTGAAATATTCTCTTTTACGCATTTAGGACCAGACTTCCCTACATGTTTCTAGCCCTTTCCCTAAACAGATTTCATATTGATTATACATCATTTGAAAGCTCTTGTGCCAATGATTAAAGCTATGGGATTCAATTTAGGAAATACTGAAATGTTCGAGGTCACAAATTGAAATGTTCACTTTAACGCATTTAGGACCAGACTTCCCTACATGTTTCTAGCCCTTTCCCTAAACAGATTTCATATTGATTATACATCATTTCAAAGCTCTTGTGCCAAGGATTAACGCTATGGGATTCAATTTAGGAAATACTTAAATGTTCGAGGTCAAAAATCGAAATATTCAATTTTACGCATTTTAGACAAGACTTCCCTACATGTTTTTACCCCTTTCCCTGAACAGATTTCATATTGATTATACATCATTTGAAAGCTCTTGTGCCAAGGATTAACGCTATGGGATTCAATTTAGGAAATACTTAAATGTTCGAAGTCAAAAATGGAAATATTCAATTTTACGCATTTTAGACAAGACTTCCCTACATGTTTTTACCCCTTTCCCTGAACAGATTTCATATTGATTATACATGATTTGAAAGCTCTTGTGCCAATGATTAACGCTATGGGATTCGATTTAGGAAATACTGAAACGACCGAGGTAAAATATTAAAATATTCACAACCATATTCACAAAATAGCACTGAGCATCGCATACAAGGAAGATGTCTCTGACTTTAATGCACTTTTGACCAGAGATAATTCTGTATCTGTCCACAATAGGAATCTGCAGTTGTTGATGACAGAGATCTACAAAAATAAATTGAATATCGCCCCAATCTTTATGGCTGATATTTTTATTTAGAAGAATCCCCTTATTATTTAAGAAACGAACATCTTTTACAAATGCCAAAGCCGGGACAGTTCGGTTTGGGATAAAGAGTATTGCTTTCATAGGATGTAAACTGTGGCATGGACTCTCATTGAATATTTCCATCTTTAAAAAACGCATAAATAAGTGGAAGGGCGATGACTGCAACTGCCGATTATGCAAAACTTTCGTACCACAGGTTGGGTTCTTGAATTGATCTTGTTTTGTATAAAATCAAAAACTCGTATGCATCATAAGGATATAATGTATCTTAAACTTGATGTGGAGACGTTGGTCTGCGGGGAGTGCTGGGATGTGTTTTGGCACGCTGGGGCCTTTCAGACCTTTGTCCTCGTGGGAATTTTCATTCGAAAATAAACTCTAATGGGGACACGGTTCCGGGGGGCCTCGGTGTGTTGGGGCGTTTCTTGGTATTTTTTGTCATCCAACCGCTCTACATCAAGTTTCTAGTTATAAATTTTACCAAGTTTTTAGTGTATCATCAGTATACATCATTCACTGTTAAACTAGCTAATTAGAACCATTTTACATTGTACTTTTGATAGTGATTTTAGTTTTGTTTCAGTAGGCATCAGCTAATCTAGCTGTAATTTAGCTACTTTCAAACGACTACTAAAGAAATTAATAATATTTATTATTATTTTAGTATGCCATAAAATATATCCCATAGGGTTAATCCTTGGCACAAGAGCCTTCAAATGATGTATAGTCAATATGAAATCTGTTTAGGGAAAGGACCAAGAACATGTAGGGAAGTCTGGTCCTAAATGCGTAAAAGTGAATATTTAAATTTTTGACCTCGAGCATTTAAGTATTTCCTAAAGTGAATCCCATAGCTTTAATCATTGGCACAAGAGCTTTCAAATGATGTATAATCAATATGAAATCTGTTTAAGGAAAGGGCTAGAAACATGTAGGGAAGTCTGGTCCTAAATGCGTTAAAGTGAACATTTCAATTTGTGACCTCGAACATTTCAGTATTTCCTAAATTGAATCCCATAGCTTTAATCATTGGCACAAGAGCTTTCAAATGATGTATAATCAATATGAAATCTGTTTAGGGAAAGGGCTAGAAACATGTAGGGAAGTCTGGTCCTAAATGCGTTAAAGTGAACATTTCAATTTGTGACCTCGAACATTTCAGTATTTCCTAAATTGAATCCCATAGCTTTAATCATTGGCACAAGAGCTTTCAAATGATGTATAATCAATATGAAATCTGTTTAGGGAAAGGGCTAGAAACATGTAGGGAAGTCTTGTCTAAAATGCGTAAAATTGAATATTTCAATTTGTGACCTCGAACATTTCAGTATTTCCTAAATTGAATCCCATAGCTTTAATCATTGGCACAAGAGCTTTCAAATGATGTATAATCAATATGAAATCTGTTTAGGGAAAGGGCTAGAAACATGTAGGGAAGTCTGGTCCTAAATGCGTTAAAGTGAACATTTCAATTTGTGACCTCGAACATTTCAGTATTTCCTAAATTGAATCCCATAGCTTTAATCATTGGCACAAGAGCTTTCAAATGATGTATAATCAATATGAAATCTGTTTAAGGAAAGGGCTAGAAACATGTAGGGAAGTCTGGTCCTAAATGCGTAAAAGTGAATATTTCAATTTTTGACCTCGAAGATTTCAGTATTTCCTAAATTGAATCCCATAGCGTTAATCCTTGGCACAAGAGCTTTCAAATGATGTATAATCAATATGAAATCTGTTTAGGGAAAGGGCTAGAAACATGTAGGGAAGTCTTGTCTAAAATGCGTAAAATTGAATATTTCAATTTTTGACCTCGAAAATTTCAGTATTTCCTAAATTGAATCCCATAGCGTTAATCCTTGCCACAAGAGCTTTCAAATGCTGTATAGTAAATATGAAATCTGTTTAGGGAAAGGGCTAGAAACATGTAGGGAAGTCTGGTCCTAAATGCGTAAAAGTGAATATTTACATTTTTGACTTCGAACATTTAAGTATTTCCTAAATTGAATCCCATAGCGTTAATCCTTGGCACAAGAGCTTTCAAATGCTGTATAGTAAATATGAAATCTGTTTAGGGAAAGGGCTAGAAACATGTAGGGAAGTCTGGTCCTAAATGCGTAAAAGTGAATATTTAAATTTTTGGCCTCGAACATTTCAGTATTTCCTAAATTGAATCCCATAGCGTTAATTATTGGCACAAGAGCTTTCAAATGATGTATAGTCAACATGAAATCTGTTTAGGGAAAGGGCTAAGAACATGTAGGGAAGTCTGGTCCTAAATGCGTAAAATTGACTATTTCGATTTTTAACCTCGAACATTTCAGTATTTCCTAAATCGAATCCCATAGCGTTAATCCTTGGCACAAGAGCTTTCAAATGATGTATAATCAATATGAAATCTATTTAGGCAAAGGGCTAGGAACATGTAGGGAAGTTTTGTCCAAAATGCGTCAAATTGAATATTTCGATTTTTGGCTTCGGATATTCCAGTATTTCTTAAATCGAATCCAATAGCGTTAATCCTTGGCACAAGAGCTTTTAAATGATGTATAATCAATATGAAATCTATTTAGGCAAAGGGCTAGGAACATGTAGGGAAGTCTGGTCCTAAATGCGTTAAAGTGAACATTTCAATTTGTGACCTCGAACATTTCAGTATTTCCTAAATTGAATCCCATAGCTTTAATCATTGGCACAAGAGCTTTCAAATGATGTATAATCAATATGAAATCTGTTTAAGGAAAGGGCTAGAAACATGTAGGGAAGTCTGGTCCTAAATGCGTAAAAGTGAATATTTCAATTTTTGACCTCGAAGATTTCAGTATTTCCTAAATTGAATCCCATAGCGTTAATCCTTGGCACAAGAGCTTTCAAATCATGTATAATAAATATGAAATCTGTTTAGGGAAAGGGGTACAAACCTGTAGGGAAGTCTTGTCTAAAATGCGTAAAATTGAACATTTCGATTTTTGACTTCGGACATTTCATTATTTCCTAAATTGAATCCCATAGCGTTAATCCTTGGCACAAGAGCTTTCAAATGATGTATAGTCAATATGAAATCTGTTTAGGGAAAGGGCTAGAAACATGTAGGGAAGTCTTGTCCTAAATGCGTAAAAGTGAATATTTCAATTTTTGACCTCAAACATTTCAGTATTTCCTAAATTGAATCCCATAGCGTTAATCCTTGGCACAAGAGCTTTCAAATGATGTATAGTCAATATGAAATCTGTTTAGGGAAAGGGCTAGAAACATGTAGGGAAGTCTTGTCCTAAATGCGTAAAAGTGAATATTTCAATTTTTGACCTCAAACATTTCAGTATTTCCTAAATCGAATCCCATAGCGTTAATCCTTGGCACAAGAGCTTTGAAATGATGTATAATCAATATGAAATCTGTTCAGGGAAAGGGGTAAAAACATGGAGGGAAGTCTTGTCTAAAATGCGTAAAATTGAATATTTCAATTTTTGACCTCGAACATTACAGTATTTCCTAAATCGAATCCCATAGCGTTAATCCTTGGCACAAGAGCTTTTAAATGATGTATAATCAATATGAAATCTATTTAGGCAAAGGGCTAGGAACATGTAGGGAAGTTTTGTCCAAAATGCGTCAAATTGAATATTTCGATTTTTGACTTCGGATATTCCAGTATTTCTTAAATCGATTCCAATAGCGTTAATCCTTGGCACAAGAGCTTTCAAATCATGTACAGTCAATATGAAATCTGTTTAGGGAAAGGGCTAAGAACATGTAAGGAAGTCTGGACCAAAATTCGTAAAATTGAATATTTCGATTTTTGACCTCGAACATTTCAATATTTTCTAAATTGAATCCAATAGCGTTAATCTTTGGCACAAGAGGTTTCAAATCATGTATATGTATAGTCAATATGAAATCTGTTTAGGGAAAGGGCTAGAAACATGTAGGAAAGTCTGGTCCTAAATGCGTAAAATTGAATATTTTGATTTTTGACCACGAACATTTCAGTATTTCCTAAATCGAATCCCATAGCGTTAGTCCTTGGCACAAGAGCTTTCAAATGATGTATAGTCAATATGAAATCTGTTTTGGGAAAGGGTTAGAAACATGTAGGAAAGTCTGGTCCTAAATGCGTAAAATTGAATATTTTGATTTTTGACCACGAACATTTCAGTATTTCCTAAATCGAATCCCATAGCGTTAGTCCTTGGCACAAGAGCTTTCAAATGATGTATAGTCAATATGAAATCTGTTTTGGGAAAGGGCTAGAAACATGTAGGGAAGTTTTGTCCAAAATGCGTAAAATTGAATATTTCGATTTTTGACTTCAGATATTCCAATATTTCTTAAATCGAATCCAATAGCGTTAATTGTTGGCACAAGAGCTTTCAAATCATGTATAGTCAATATGATATCTGTTTAGGGAAAGGGCTAGAAACATGTAGGGAAGTCTGGTCCAAAATTCGTAAAATTGAATATTTCGATTTTTGACTTCAGACATATCAATATTTCCTAAATTGAATCCCATAGCGTTAATCTTTGGCACAAGAGCTTTCAAATCATGTATAGTCAATATGAAATCTGTTTAGGGAAAGGGCTAGAAACATGTAGGGAAGTCTGGTCCTAAATGCGTAAAATTGAATATTTCGATTTTTGACCTCGAACATTTCAGTATTTCCTAAATCGAATCCCATAGCGTTAATCCTTGGCACAAGAGCTTTCAAATCATGTATAATCAATATGAAATCTGTTCAGGGAAAGGGGTAAAAACATGTAGGGAAGTCTTGTCTAAAATGCGTAAAATTGAATATTTCAATTTTTGACCTCGAACATTTCAGTATTTCCTAAATTGAATCCCATAGCGTTAATCCTTGGCACAAGAGCTTTCAAATGATGTATAATCAATATGAAATCTGTTTAGGGAAAGGGGTAAAAACCTGTAGGGAAGTCTTGTCTAAAATGCGTAAAATTGAACATTTCGATTTTTGACTTCGGACATTTCAGTATTTCCTAAATTGAATCCCATAGCGTTAATCCTTGGCACAAGAGCTTTCAAATGATGTATAATCAATATGAAATCTGTTTAGGGAAAGGGCTAGAAACATGTAGGGAAGTCTGGTCCTAAATGCGTAAAATTGAATATTTCGATTTTTGACCTCGAATATTTCAGTATTTCCTAAATCGAATCCCATAGCTTTAATCATTGGCACAAGAGCTTTCAAATGATGTATAATCAATATGAAATCTGTTTAGGGAAAGGGCTAGAAACATGTAGGGAAGTCTGGTCCTAAATGCGTAAAAGAGAATATTTCAATTTTGACCTCGAACATTTCAGGATTTCCTAAATTGAATCGCATAGCGTTAATCCTTGGCACAAGTGCTTTCAAATGATGTATAATCAATATGAAATCTGTTTAGGGAAAGGGGTAAAAACCTGTAGGGAAGTCTTGTCTAAAATGCGTTAAATTGAAGATTTCTATTTTGACTTCGGACATTTCAGTATTTCCTACAAATGATGTATAATCAATATGAAATCTGTATAGGGAAAGGGCTAACAACATGTAGGGAAGTTTTGTCCTAAATGCGTACAATGGAATATTATATTTCAAGTGTTGTCCTCGGACATTTCAGTATTTCATAAAGTTAATCCAGGGGTCTTGTAAAAAGGGGGCCTTATTCACAAAATCAAAGGAAAAGGATATATATGAAAGCTTTTGAGTTCTTTTGCGTTTCACCCCATGTTTTGCAGGCTCAACTTGCCATTTTTACGAGTCAAAGGCATAAATCAGACACAGTTTTATTTCAAACCACATCACACTATAAAACTGTTTAGCTACATAAATGAAAACCCCAACCTTGTCCCCAGGGCGGTTTGTTATATCGGGACGGAGACACATGATCCTAGGGATTGGCATCACATATGTCCAATATGACAAAGGGCCCTAGAAACGAGGTTGGAAAAAAAAACCTGCAGATAACTAAATGGATAGCATTTTTCATCAAAAAGTCTTTTGAATTACGTTCAGATGATAATTCCAGTTGCACATAACTGCTACTCCTTTCCCATTCGTACGACAATAACTATAGAGAGCATAGTTAGCACCATTTATAGTGGAATTAATTTTATTCATTTTTTATTTAGTTTCTCGCTGTAGTTCTGTTACTGTTACATTACATAGAATAGTCCTTTCCTTGCTGTTATAATTCACTTATTTCAAAGTATAACTATGCTACTGTAAAGTGTAGCAGGTTGTCGTCATGGAATTGAATTGAATTGAATTGAACTGTCTATTGAAAACTACTAGAACGCCTTTCGATACAACAGGCCAAACTCCACTCGAGAAACAAATCCCTTGCTTCTATGAATCGAATATCCTGGCACGCGATTCGAGAGAGCTTTTCCCATGGCATGGTTCTTGCAAAGTTAATGGTTCTTGTTATGATAACGTGTCGGGTCTTTGAAGACTTCATATTCGTTGACGTATGATATAGTATCATGCTAGGGTGCTAACAGATCAGTGTGTTTGCGGCACAATTGGAATTCACTACGTCATTGCCCAAGTAATCTCCTTCGCAAAAAGCCAGAAACGACAGCGGGGACAATCATTCAATTTTGATTTGATTGAACGAGGCCTGATGTGGTCTTGTGTGAAAAATCTCTTTCTGAAAGTAAAAATCACAAGGAAACTTAAAAAAGCCCTCTACCTCACCTTAAAGCACAATGTAATATTTTTTTAGGATTTTTTTAACAAGATTTTCAAATACGTGGCTTATTTCAAACTGTCACTACAAGCGATTTTGAATATGCTTCAAAGTCTTTAAATGCTGAAACGCGTAATATTAGTATATTAGAACTCTTGGTTTCTTGATTCTTTGAAGCAAAATATAAATCATTGCGTCTTGGGGCGCAGACCTTTCCTCGCAGCTAGTCTTTTTTCCTTACATTGACCCAGCGTCTCCTCCACTTCGTTATTACCTCGTTGGTCCTTTCTTTTCCAGCAACTATTCGATGAACGCTGGTACTTCATTTGACTTGCTACAAGTCTCAGTATAAATCGCAGACAGTGCCAAGGCCTCAGATGAGAGGGTTGCGCGCTCGTTCGCCTCCGGCGCGGTATGAACTATACACCATGACAATACGAATAGAAGGCAAACGAAGACTTGTAGCAAGTCAAGTACTTCATACGCCAGTACTTATTGCATTGGACTCTTTTTTCAAGTTAACCTTCGCACTCTCTACCGCAACTTGCGTTCAAAAGTGCGAGCAGGGAGACCAAAAACCACACTATGGGGGACACGTGAAATAACGGCCAACAAAGAATAGTGGACATTTTCCAATCTGCGCGGATAAATCTCATATCCAAACCTCGTCCCCAGGGCCTTGTCCAAATATGACAAAAAGGCCTGAGGACGAGGTTGTTCATATTTTTGTTGTAAATCTAAAAAGCTGTCAACGTGCAAAGGCAATCCAGTTGTTCTAAGTGCAGAGGCTGAACAGGAAAGACTTACTTGGTCGCCAATGGAAACGATAACAGGATAATGTATGTCACTCCAGACATAGAATACAATAGCTTGCTGTTGTCAGCTCTCCCGCAGTGCGATTGTTTATCGGCTATCGGCTGTCACTGTATCAACGTGGATGAACTATCGAATTGCGCGCCAAACCTTGGCCAAGCATGTTTGGAAGATATAGATGAATGCCACTATGATACAGCACACAGAAAGGATCAGATCTATTTGACACATTTAAAGCTATAGTTGTGCTTGCTAATCACTGTATTTGGGGACATTGTAATTTGTACATCGATAACTTGGCATGTTTACGACATTTGGAATGCACGATTGAGAGAAGCGGGAAGGAAAAGGAGTGGTTTGGCGCTAAAATCATAGCTGCAGAAAATCGTGGTTGGCTCTATCAAGCGCCGCAAATACTGGTAAAGACAACTAGGATGGTAAGTCAACGCATTTTAGAGCTTGTGTAAAGACAAAACTGGCTTTTTGATGGATAGCAAATGAATGGCAAACTGTTCAAAGTTTAAATTTTCAGTCTACAGCCATGTCCATTTTTTTACTTACTAACTTCAGTTTCATTCAATAACATACGATGTGATACTGGTTGCTAGCTAAAACATAGATTATTAATTCAGAAGGAACGTTTCTAACTTGCTCAGAACAGAAGCACATTTATCGCACCACATGGCAAGAGCCTCGATTTTTGCGCCAAAATTTTTGTTTAGATTTTGCAACATATCAGCATGTTGTCGGCTCTTTGATAGGTTTTGAATAATCCATCAGTATTTATTTTTTTGTTTGGACTGATTAGGTGATTGACAACTAGCTTATTTTTGACATGACTGCAGGCGGTAATATAAAAAACCACAGGATAACCTGAGCTGTCATCAGGGATTAACACTATCCATGATGTCTCTTAGAAAATCGGTCCATACGCTTCCCTGATTGGCTAAAGGGCAATACACTGTGTATATGTAGCAATGCTGTGTACACAGCTTCTATGCTGCGTAGTCTGTGTGTTCATTCTGGTTATGGGATGGAGAGTCTGGTTTAGATATGGATCGTGTTATTTACAAAAATGAATAACATTCTGATCAACGAAAAAATTGATATAAAAGTGAGAATAGGAATACTAAAATGCTACATCACTCCAATCCTTACATATGGTTCTGAGTGCTGGACAGTATCTTTTACGATGAAGAAGCAGATCGAAGCTGCAGAAATGTGGTTCCTTAGACGAATGTTAAGAATATCTGTCAGCAACGAGGAAGTATTCCAGATAGCAAAGACAAAAAGAATCATATGGACAAAAATCAGAGAAAGACAAAGAAAATTGATTGGTCATGTTATACGAAAAGAGAAATTGGAACAAATCATAATGATAGCAAAGATTCAAGGCAAGAAAGCGAGAGGAAGACAGAGGCAAATGATGTTACCATCCATGGCAGAAGATTATGCAATGAAAAAAATGCTATATTACATGCTGCAAGAGATCGCAGAAAGTGAAAGGCCATGACAACCTACGCCCATGATACGCATGAGAGATATAATGAAAATAAAATTTTCACAAATTTGTTGCAAAATAAATGTAAAATAAATTCCATAAAATCAGATGTCCCCATTTATAGAGAGCCGTTGGGGTCTCTTTTTGGACCTTTGAGTCCAACCCACTTAACCACTTAAAGGATGCCCTGCTGCTGCTAGAATAAAACAACCACTAAATGTTGGAAAACCTTTCATGAATATTTCAAAAATCAGATACATTGGGAACAGAATTGATTTCAAATATTACTTTCGCATCCAGCTCATAAATTTTGCTGGCTTTCTTTAAGTTTTGGTCATCATGCTTTATATTTGAGATCGTAACATGGGCAGTTGCAATCTTAACATTATTGTTCAATCCTATTCTTTCCAGTTGCTGCTGAATGAAGTCCTTACCTCTCTGATCACGCCCATGATCTAAGTCCTTCTGTAAGACTGTTTCTTTTTCACTTTTAAAGCAATAATTTCCCTATATTTGCTAATGACAAGAAAATCCATTGCATAGTTTTTTTAAGAATCATAAATGAGGCTATGAATAACAAGCATTGGCTCTTCCATTTCTTTCAGTTCTTGCATAACTTGGGAAAAACAGTTTCTAGGTTCTTAATTTTGTGGGTTCTTATGTGTGGTCATTTAATATTTGAGAAAAAATTCCAGTTTCAGCCCTTTTGTGCAAACTTTGCAATCAGTTTGCATTGAGTAATCTCTATTGTTTTTAGGAATTTGCAAGTTTGTATAGAGCTTGTGGAAATTTGCATAACCATAAAAGCTCTATTAAGCTCCCCCTCTCTAGTAAGCATCCCTCTTTAATAAATAACCCCCTCCTTTTTGAGCAAGAATTTTAGAAACCCCCCCCCAACTTATATAAAATTTCAGAGGTTACCAAAGATTTCCCATTTATTGACCTAAATACATTTGCATGTTAATTTTGATATGGTTTGAGATTAAGACTGTGTCAAATTCATGTATTTGACTTGTAAAGTTGTACTGTATGTTGAATCTACAAAATATGGTGTAAAAAAACTAAAAAGCTATCAAATATCCTTGTCATTTGATTTTGATGAATAAGCCCCCTGTCTGATATGCCCCCTCTCTTTTAAGCCCCCTCTGGAGTGTCCAAAATTAAATAAGCCTCCTGGGGGCTTAATAAAGCTTTTACGGTATTACAGGAAGGTGAAAAACTGTTGCATACTGGTTTGGTGCAAGATTGAAACTCTTCACAAACAATTTACAAACTCCTAAATCTGAAACATACCCAAACAAACTTTGTGCAAAATTGCTGGAAACCAAATTCAAACCCAATTTTACTGTAGGAGTTCCATAAAATTAATACCGTACAAATGCCAAAGCACAACCAGAAGATAATAGATTAGAATTTTTTGACAAATCAAAACGCAAACCATCAGAGTCCAAAAGAGGCAAGTGCTTACCAGGATACAACCACTCAATGTACTGTCCGGTGAAAGGTGTAGATGTTTGACTGGGCTGGTCCTCAAGGCTAAGATTTGGGAGCAGTTCATCTAATGGTGTACCAGGATCGTCAAGGACATTTTCCTGCAAGTTAGCAGAAATAACATATTAAATTGATTACTTTTTGTAATCTGTAGATGCTAGAAATCAAGTTTCAAGGAAAAATTTTTCAAAAACACTGGATTTATGATACAAAAGAAGGGTTCTGGTTCATTTTATTGAAAATTCAATATGTCCACAAAGTACTCCATAAAAGGGCAAAATGGGCAATGCTGGTAAAATGGGCAATCCTGGTAAAATGGGCAATGCTGTTGATTGCAGAAAAATGGTAGCTTACGTGGACTGTTTACAACATCCTGTACAAAAATACAAGGCCATGTAATGGGTGTTTTTAAAACGAAAACCGAAAGCGAAGACCGAAAACGAAAACACAAAACGAAAACACAGAGCGAAAACAAAAAACCAAAACACAAAGTGAAAACACAAAACGAAAACAAAAAACAAAAACACAATGCGGGCCCCATTTAGGCCCTAATGGAATGGTTCTGTGCGTACCAATCATATTGCTAGAATTTGGTTTTCAAACAATACGGCCTAGTGTTCTCGTAACTACGATGGATGGATCCATTTTGTTTCTACAAAGGACGATGACTGCTTGAAATGAAAATATTTTGTGATCAGTAGGTCACTTTTTAGATGTTCAAGCTATTTAAACCAGACTTGGAAGTGATTTTGTGTGATGTACGAAAGCTCCAGCTAGTTTAGGCCATTTTGAAATAAGGCGCCCATAAGAGCAATGTCACGAGTCCCTTAGTAATTTTAGTATTTTTTCATAAGAGTTAGATTTAGTTAGATCTTTTGTTTTCTCTATAAATGACGAAATTTTAATCGTTTCCACTTTTTCAGGGCTTAAAGATATCGCACTCCATTTGAAAAAAAAAACAATTTTAACCTGAGGTTTTGAAAATTACGTTTGGGTATTTGGAACGCATGTGGATATAGATCTGCAAATAAAAAACGCTTTTGAAAATTGACCTTTTCGTTCAGGATATATAGCAGTTTGAATGTGTATGGTTTCATCGATGCCACAAACATTAGGCCGGAAATGGTAATGTAAAAAAACTTGGCATCATATCCCAACTTTAAAAGATCATTTCTCTGGATTCTTGTCTGCTAAAAGGAACTAGTGATTGGTACATTGACATAGACAGTGGGAAGTATACTGCGATGATCTTTATAGATCTCAAGAAAGCATTCGACACGGTTGACCATCAAATACTCTTAGATAAAATGCAATTGTAATTGTATTTTCATTTTTAGGTTTTTTTTGGATCACAGTGAAGTCGGTTCTCTATTTCAAAATGGCCTAAACAAGAGGGAGCTTTCGTACATCACACAAAATCACTTCCAAGTCTGGTTTAAATAGCTTGAACATCTAAAAAGTGACCTACTGATCACAAAATATTTTCATTTCAAGCAGTAATCGTCCTTTGTAGAAACGAAATAGATCCATCCATCGTAGTTACGAGAACACTAGGCCGTATTGGTTGAAAACAGAATTCTAGCAATATGATTGGTACGAACGGAACCACTCCATGAGGGCCTAAAGGGGGCCCGCTTTGTGTTTTCGCTTTGTGTTTTGTGTTTTCGTTTTGTGTTTTCGCTTTGTGTTTTCGTTTTGTGTTTTCGGTCTTCGCTTTATGTTTTCGTTTTCGGTCTTCGCTTTCGGTTTTCGTTTTAAAAACACCTGCCATGTAATAGGAAGGGGGCTTTGGGGTTTCACGGGTTGCGGGTTTGACAAATTTTTGCCCTCGGGTTTCGGGTTTTACGTCTAAATTGTTCGGGTTTTCGGGTTTTAAGATGCTCCACGGGTTGCGGGTTTGGCCAATTGTGATGCTCGGGTTTCGGGATTTCTTTCAAAAATTCCAATGTTTTCGGGTTTTCGAAGTCATAAATTCCCTTTTAGTTAGCTGAGATCGAAAAACCAGCTTCCGAATGCTTGAAACGATGCACAGAGTGTCAGTGAGAACGAAAATGTTGGAAATAGTCGAAGGTTATTACGGAAAATTGAAATTGGCATTCATAAACTAGGGTTTTCTTCGAAATTGATCCACGTTGCATCAAACAGTTTAGACATGACGTCGTTCCGAAGTGCAATTTCGGGTTTCGAATTTTTTGCTTGCGGGTTTTCGGGTTTTGGTCCGGGTTTGCGGGTTCTAGTACCCCCCAAAGCCCCCCTCTAATAGCCATGTACAAGCCTTGTAGTTATGGCCTTTTAACCTTGTTATAGCCTGGAATAGCCTTGCTGTAACCTTGTAAATGGCTTGAAAAATGCAAATTAGCCTTGTAGAAGCCTTGTGGAAACCTTGTGTTAGACTGGTTGCCAGGAACGCCGGAGAGGGGGGGCGCGGGGGGTCAAGCGCCCCTCCTGCCCTTTCCTAAGGGGGGCAAGGGGGGCAAAGGTGCCCTTTCAATGAAAAACAATAATTTACTTTGAAACTTGATAGGAGAGCCGCCATAGTTTCGTTCCCATATCAGAAACACCACTAACGAAAAATGACTGGCAATTGCAACTTCAAAATAAACAATATACGATCTTATGTGATTCGGAATGAGGGCATGTGGAGAAATAGCCGAAAAAATTCGTGAAAGAACATGATTAATATTCGTTGAAACATTTTTGATAGCATTTTAAGCCAATCTAAAGGGCGTGGCCACAAAAATTTTCCCGGGGGAGTACCCCCGGACCCCCCAATTTTTCGGCTCGCTTCGCTCGCCTTCGGTCTCGATTGCCCTCATGTTCCTAGTCGCCCCCCTTGCCCTACCATCACTCCGGCGTCCCTGCTGGTTGCAGCTTGGAATCTTACTGATAGCCTTGTAATTTTCTTCCAAGGTTAGTACAATGTCATAACAAGGTCATAATCCCCTCAACAAGGTTAAAACTTGGCCTGTACAAGGCCAAGTTTAGCCTTGTATTTTTGCACAGGATTCAACTCAGTTGATTCAAGGAGGGTAGCTCTCACAGATCTAGAGAACATATTTTGTATCTAAAGCAAGGACACACTGTGACCCAGACTTCCATTTTCGTGTAGTTAATGCGAAAAATGAATGTATTCGAATTGTACCAAACTGATCTTTCTATTGTTAAATGTAGCCTGAGGTATTTCAAAACCCAAACATTTTTCAAATCGGACAATTTAGTGCAGAGAAAGCATTATTTCAAGTAAGGCCTAAAAAGTGTACTTCAGGCTTCTTTCTCAGCAAAGCAAGGTCATAGAAAAACACTAACTTTCAAATTCAAATTTCTTGGCTTGCATTCACTCAATTTTCATGATCTTTGTTTTGTTTGACAGATTAAACCTTGCAGAGTATGTAGTGAAAAGGTTAATTGAAAATTTAATCTTGGGATGCGCAAAACTTTGCGAACTCATAATGGTAACCAAACGTTCAAAAAACTAGAACTGAATCACGAACGCTTCTTCAACATTAAAAACAAAAATCTTTCAGAATTCTTGTAAAGCCTATTGCAGAATCAAGTTTAACCTACTGGCAACACTTTTGCAAAAGGACAAAGTAGACTACAGTAGACTACAGGGCATGCCCTGAACCACTGTGGGGTGTACCCAGGGGGTGAGCCCTGGGAGCCACGGCTTCCCCTTTCCTTTTCATGGATTTTTTAAAAATGAATCATTGTCTTTATACACTCTTCTCCCCTCCTTTCGAAATTCCTGTGTACATCGCTGATCTGAAGATATCTACAAAATTTGCCTTGCCAATTTTACCTCAAGATGTTTCCATTTTACCCCCGTAGAAACACCATGAAAACCCCTAAAAACGACCATGCTCATGACCAATATCAACTTTTTGTCAATCATCAAACAATGTCTACTATTCTATCACTATTGAAATGGAACCAAAGAACTCAAAACTGCTATCGACGTAAGCAATGCTGTGTGCTAAGGAAGGACACAGTAGTTTGTCAGCAGAAATTCAGGACATAAAACACTCAATGCCTGGGGACCCCTTGTTTATCTCTGTTGTCATAAGAGATATGGCAACCAAATTTTGCACAAAGGTAGTTCATTATGTAAACAATGAAACTTTAAAATCACAATCCAATTAGCGATGTTGTTGTTGTTGCTAGAGAATGATGATCATTATGATGTCATATAAATGAAAGCTTGCTAAAAGGTCATGAAACTTGACTTTTCATAAGGAGATGAAAGATATAGATCAAAAGATATATAAATTCATAATTTAGACTTAATTGGGCCAATTAAACTTGATTAAGAGAGATACAAAGTACGTTTTTCACAGAGTGCAGTATGAAAAATTGGTAACCATGAATACAAGGCTAAAAATAGAATGTCCACATCACATTGTTACAATTCTATTCTGCTGCATACATGGAAAACGGTATAAACAGAAATGTACTAAGGGGTGGAATCCGCCCCCAGGTCATTTAGGGTTAAATTAGTACTATAGATTTTTATGGACTTAATGCCTCATGGGGACAAAAGACGTATTAGATAGAGAGCACGGCTATCAGCCAATCAAGGAGAAGATGTGGTGCACCCAAAGATGCAAGAAAACTTAGTATATGAAATTATTGTCTATTTTACCTTGTTCTCATCTGAATGTTCACCATTTCTGCAAAGAAAAGTGGAAAATATTAAAAGTAGACTTTTGACTAATCCACGTTTTAAAGCTAAGAGACATCTAACTAGAACCATTTGTTGTTTGAGATTTTGCATTTTTGAGGCTAAAATCTAGGCCATACTTCACTCATTCTTGATGTTTTCACTTCATTTCACTCCTGCTCTGCTCCACTAGATTCCGAGATACGTAGCACAAAACACGCAACTGTGGGATGGCCTCTAAATAAATTCCTTCATTTTGGGCATTTTCCCTCAAACTCCAAAAAACTAATTCAGGACAGGTTCCCAAAATATTGGAGAATAACTAAATATGAATCTAGGAAATTTAAGATAGTGTTCTGCTATATGGTCCTAAAGTTCACCAAAGGCAATGAAGGACAGACAAGCCAGAAACAGCTCTTGGCCTACATCAAAAACGTAATCCTACAATGGTATGTCAAAGAATAAGGATTTGTGTTTGTTTCTCTCTTATTATATTTATTTCTACGGTATGTATATAAATAATCAATTAATGTAGATAGGTTTTTAACATTTATGGCTTTTATTGAAATTAGGATTAAATATTACTTTTTGGTATCTTGTAAAAGTAATGTTTTTATTAGAGGGCCCCTTGAAAAACGATTTCTGTCAAAAGGCAAGTAGAATAAATAAAATCAATCAAATTCCAATAAAGCAGCAAAAGAACCTACAGTATTTCGCACAGCAAATTATATGGCCTTGGACTGCGACAATGGCGTATGCATTGTTTGTACTTTGTACTGTACTGTAATTTTTATTTTATGTATAGTTTTGTCCCTAAGGGTGATTTTTCCCTCCCCTCTGGTGAGCGATGGGCTTCCGTTGTTCGGGACTTGTCTCTTGCTGGAGGGGAGAGTTGCCCAAAGCTGAATTTGCACTTGAGGCGCCGTTCTTGACGCTCCTTGGACTCATTAAGCATGGCAATATGGCGAAGTTGGATTGATCTGGCTTTGCTGCATGCACCGTTGAAAGATTGCCTCAAGTGTAAATTCAGCCTTTGTCTCTTATTAGTAGTATAAAGTTAATTTTCTCTGTAAATCGTAGTAAATTTGCGATGTTGTATGTGGAGGCAACTCGATAATCAATGTTATGTATCTTTGCCTTCCACCTCAACAATAATTAAATTCAAGTTTTGTTGCTTTTGTCTTTTAAAGTTTAGTGATACAGAAAAAAAAGAAGATATTCAGTACAGTGGGGAGGTTTCTGGAGTACAGTGGGGGCATATCATGATGTTTGCATGAGGCCACGTAGCGCAGTGGTCTGTACCAGAGTGCATTCCATGGATCTGTCCTGCCAAAGGACAAAAGATCCCATTGTTTGTTCTATTGTTTGTGACCATCTTAGCCGCCACAGATCTGTGGCGGAACTGACATGAAATGCAGTCAAGCCTGTACCTGATGAGAAAGGAGGTGAGAAAAGAGGGATAAGAAATTCCACGGACAGTCACGGATCAATGGTTTTCCGTCAATTTCTTAAAATTAATTTTGCCATGGAAAGGTCTCCGGACCCTCCTCTGTACTGAACACCCGCGGTATGTCCCCACTGTACTGAACATCCCCCACTGTACTCAAGGTATCCCCCCTACTGTACTCCGGATGCCTCCCCCTACAGTACTCAGAGATGCCTCCCCACTCACTGCACTGAGCTCCCCCACTGTACTGCACACACCCCATTGTACTGTACACATGTTCCATGTGGGGTGAAGCACCACATACACACCGCAGCAGCAACAGGATATTAAAATAGTGTAGAATGAAAATCCAAATGCTTGCCTTACGTTATCAACATTAATGTGGGGCTGCAAATGTTGACATTAAAATCACTTGTTTGTGCACATTCATTTGTTTGTAGAGTAGACAGAAAACGAAGAAAAAGACATGCTGATAATATCTAAGGCAAGTATTTAGATTTTCATTCTACAGCTATTCATCATATGTTGCCTGTGCTCACGGAAAAACTTTTGTCATAGCGATAAAGTAGAATCCTAGTTGTAGAATCTAGTTGTAGAACCTAGTTGTAGAATGTAGAATCCTAATTTGAAAACACTAAAATGTTGTTATCTTTGCCCCCAAGGTATCTATCCGTTTCTCATTTTGTTTTGGCCTTCCTCCAGCAATTATGCTGCCAAAATCTTGTTCAGTGTTGTTGGGAGGTTTTTGCTAATTTATCAAAGAAACAAACAAACTAATGTTTCATTATACTTATGAATGAAAAGCAAACGAATTAACAATTATTCTCCTGCCAAAACACCTGGTAGAGAAACCCTTAAATGCTTTTTGTTATGCAAATTTTGTTGCTTGGGCTGAAAGACATTTTTCCGGGGGGGGGGGGGGGGTACTTCACTATCGGGTCAGACGGGGATGTGCGCCAGTTTTGGGTAGTTTTTGGCCTAAAAATTCTGTGATTGGGGTATACTTTCACTTGAAATTTTCTGGGATTGGGGGTCAACTTCTGTACTAAAAATTTTGGTAATGGGTGTTAAATGTCCCCATTGATTCAGAACAGATTTTTTCTGCCTTTTAACTATAACTGAGACAAAATCCGTTCTTTCACCTTGAAACTGAGTGTCATTTAATGTTGAATTGTTCTTTGTTATTTCTTCAAACTTCTTGGATTGATTGGGTTTCAACATCTGACCTATATTCTGGTCTGGGATAGGGTATCATTATCTGACCAAAATTCTGGGATTGGGTCATAACAGAAATTCTGACGCCGCACAGCTCTGTATGAATTTATAGTGAAGTACCCCCCGGGACACTTTTGGGCGCCATTTTGGGTAAGGTGATCGTGCAATACTTATGTGAGTTATTTGTAAATATTCGCTTAGAGAGTTGAAGTAAAGTTTGGAATGTTTTGACTGCGGTTCTGGTAAACAGTAGCAGAGAAACAAGAGAAAATATTATTGCTGCAAGGAAACGCGAAGTGAAAAATGGGGACTACTTGCAATTCCATAACGGGTAGGCCTCTTCTTTCATCTTCCCATATCGCTGGATTCACACGCCAGAAAAAAGTAAACCACGTCTCAACTTGAAGCTCATGGCGTCAGCAAAGTATTTTTTCGCGCGCTTTTTAAAATAAAGGACCCATTCCTCTTGTAAACATCCCGAGATTGTACACCAAAGCGCTCACAGCAGCCAGTAATGATCGGAACAGGGCGATGGGTGATGGGCAATGGGGCTCTATCAAAAGTAGATATGGTGGATATCCACAAAAACGGAGGTTTTTGAAAACGCACTTGATCAGTGTGAACGCACAAGAACGGAGGTTTTTGAAACCGCTCCAATGTTCAACAATGAGTTTCACAAAAACGGATCAATGTGAATGCACAAAAACGGAGGTTTTTCTCTCCGTATTTGTTATTAGGCTAGGCGCGCGATTAGGCGGATCAATGTGTCGAAACGGAGCAATGTGAACGGTTAGCTAGCTTGGATGCCACAAAAACGATTGCAAAAAACTTCAATTCGTAAACAAACCTTGTCTTCTTGGCATTGGCAGCAATTTCTTCGGTGGGCCTATTTGATGCGCCTTCAGTCACATTTCCAAACGGTTTTCTCTTCATCTCGATACAAATGATGGAAACTTCTTCTAGACTTATTTTCTTCTAAACTGAGGTCGTGTGAAGTGTGATTTGAACTTTCGTTTTGTCAAAAACCAAACCAGGCAATTTGAACTTTCGTTTTGTTAAAAACCAAACCAGGCAATTTGATTGGATAGTTCTAAACCAACCACATTGCATATTCCTGCCTCGTTATCGAAAGTCATAATGAGATTTTGCATAGCGTCCTTTTTACTTTCAATGTTTTTGGGTGTTTGGGCCTACTGAAAAATGTCTGACGAGGAGACCGCACTCGATGAATATTGCATGTACGTCGAAGCTAGATGACTAAAATAGCTGCTCTTGGTGGCGAATCATCATTCATATCATCTGCATAAAAGTCAAGAAAGAAGAACCATTAGCTGAGGCAGGCAAGAAAATAAAAGAGGACAGTTGTTTTGATATACAAATATTATTTATTAGGCCCCACAAAGTTCATTGATTCAGTTCAGTATTATAATAATTAAAAGGCCTAATTTTCTTTCGAAATGTCGGGTGATGATACTTCAAAATACAAAGAGCAGTTCATCAAAAAGAAATTTCATGGATTCCTCACAGATCTCTTACGTTTAGGATCAACAAAGGTAAAATTTTAATTTTAAAAGCAAGCTTGGCCTTGGGTGGGGGGGGGGGGAGGGCAGAGCTTTTGTTTTATTTATTTCTTTTTAAATGTTTTTATTCATTACGTTGTTGATAACTGAAAAACTGAAAGGACTCAAACAATTTGTGTTTGGGTGATGTGATTCACGCTATTTTATATTCATCAATCTGTTTACAGGGGTGTCGCCAGCTCAAAAAATCTGGGGTGGCAAAATACGAGGGCATCTAGGGGCAAAGCCCCCAGAAAAAATTTCCCAGCCCACGCAGGCCCTTCAGACTCTCAGAAAATGTGGGAAACACCCTGTTTATTATTTTGATCTATTTCAATATTTTTGGAATAGCAACTATCTCAAGCAGCATTTTTCGTAACAGTGGGCATTTTGCACAACAAAAATCGAAACAAAAAAGACAACATATAATGTACAGAAAAGGCCAGCTTTTAACATACCCACTGTTTTGCATCAGCCTCCCATTGTTCTAGCTAAAGTTCAGGGTCTGAGTTTCTTATAATGTAGTTTCTTAAAAGCGGGACTTTACTGTATCAATTTACGAGGAAGGAAAAGGCATGTTGATCCAAATAAAATGTAATGCTTTTCTCAAAATTTTCAACAACGGAAT
Source organism: Aurelia coerulea (assembly GCA_039566865.1). NCBI lineage: Eukaryota > Metazoa > Cnidaria > Scyphozoa > Semaeostomeae > Ulmaridae > Aurelia > Aurelia coerulea. The sequence goes on along the minus strand of CM076946.1, from coordinate 410,634 downwards.
TCAGAATTCAAAAGGAAAACCAGTAATCACAAAAAGTTCCCAGTCAATAGAAATTTACTCCCCCAAGTTTTTCTAATGGATTTCGAGAAATTAGAAATCGAGCTCTGCAAAAATTGGGATGGACAACAGTGCACCACATGGCGACGCCACTGTCATTTTGAATTGCTGTCATTTTCAATTGCTATCATTTGAATTGCTATCATGGATCATACTTGAAAACAAAGGCCGAACATCATGTTTACAATCTCACCTTCAGTTCAGTTCATTATTCAACATTCACCAACATTCAAAGCACTCTGACATTAAACAACTTACAACTTAATGTTGCTCATGATTTCGCAATAAGTGTATGGTATGTATTTATCATTTGCCACAATTAGAATATTTAGAAGTTTGATAAATATAAAAATAGATACAATACAATATATAAGGTTAAAAACGTAAAGGAAAAATACCCCTAATCACAGTGGCAGGGATAGCATTAAAAGATGGTCCCCTCAGAGGTGCTGGAACAACAAAAAACGTGCAAAAAACTGCAGGGTGTCGGTGGTGGTAATCGGACCGTGGTGTTAATCGGACACTTGCAAAATCCCACAGAAAAGTATGTTACAAAAAAATGACATCCATCAAAGTGAGTATTTCTTGGTATTGAAAGCTAACATTATAGATACTAAACAACTGTGCGGAATGCCTTTCATGAATGTAAAACATGCTAAAGACATTGCTTTTGTTGTGCTTGGCAGTGTAGAAATTGTTGTTGTGAATATAACATCCCTGATTCAAACTCTGAATCTGTTCCAGAAAGAAGCAAAAATCTTAAACAATTACTGAAATTGGATGTCAAGCATTTAAATAACGCATAGCATTATGCTAAAGATTCAAAACAATTTCACTGAAGGGAGGACTGCGGATGTCATATCGAACGGTCTTAAAAGTTCATGGTGGTGGTTTTCGGACACCAAATAAATCAGTTGTTTGGGAGCATGACTAAAAGTCGGATTTGAAGAATGATATTTGGATTCTGATATTTCATTCATAAATATCTAATACATACATCAATCTAAAATTGTAATGAGATCAGAACAACATTTTTCAAATGGATCTCCTGGCTCTTAGATTGTTTTATGTGTACCATACACTACAGTAGCTCTCCAGAATGTCATTACGAGAACCAACAGTCGAACCATTATTTTCCCATTCAAGAATAGAAAACAAGACAAGAAAAATGAAGCAAAAGAGTTTTATAGATGGAATACTTGCTAAGTATAAACAGAAAAATAATTTTGTTGGCACAGTCTGCATTGTGAATTCACTGTCCGAAAACCACCGCCTTTGTCCAAAAACCACCACCAAGATCAGTCTAAAAAATATATGTATGTATGTATGTATGTATGTATGTATGTATGTATGTATGTATGTATGTATGTATGTATGTATGTATCATTTTGCCACAATATTTACAATTATTTACAAGTTATATAATATAAAAATAGATACAATACAATAAATAATGTTAAAAACGTAAAGGAAAAACACCCCTAATCACAGTGGCAGGGATAGCATTAAAAGGTCAAGATGACCTTAATTCCATAATGGTCCCCTTAGAGGTGCTGGTACAACGAAAAAACGTAAGAAAAAAAAATACTAAACTGTAGTTTGTTTTCGGTATAAAACATGGTTTATAATACCATACCATGATCGGGAGAGATGATGACAAGTCTTAATAGAAGACATATATGTCATCTTCCTCTTTTTGTATGTTTTGGAAAAAATTCTCTTTGATCTTATGTTTGAATGTGTCGATATTGTTTGTTGATTTAATCTCTGATGAAAGACTATTCCATGTTTTGGGCCCTAGATAAGATAGACATTTTTGTCCAACAGTAGTTTTGCGAAATGGAATATCCAATTTGAACTTGGACCTTCGTGTTGTTCGGCCCTGGTTGACTGGACGGAATATCTCAGCACTGTATGCTGGGGCAGTTTCTCTGAAAAACTTCATTATGTTGACACAGACACATTGATCCATCCTGTTCTTTGTAGGGAGCCAATCTATAGACTTGAATTCTGTGACCCCAATATGTGCTGTGTTTTTTAAATCGAGGTAAAAACGAATGCATTTGTTTTGTGCCGTCTGAATTTTTTTAGACAGCCTCTTATTCAACCCTGGATACCAAGAAGTGCATGCATAATCAAAATGAGGTTGAATAAGAGCATTTAAAAGCAACCTGCGAAGGGATTTATCCAGGAAGTTTTGTTTCCTGTATAGGAATTTTAGCTTGCCATTTATTTTTCCAAGCATCTTAGTCGCCATCGACTCCCCAGAGAGATTTTCATCTAGGACACATCCCAGATATGTGACTGTTGAATGTTGTTTAATCCTTATGTCACCTCTCCTAATGTCCAACTTTTCAAGTTCTTGCTTTTTTTTCTTTTTTTGTCCAAAGAGAATGGATTTGGTTTTGTCCTCTCCAAAGTGAATGCTTAGTTTGTTTTCTACAAACCAATCACAGAGGGAATTGAAATTTCTATTTAAATTGCTCTCTATTAGTTCAATGTTTTTGTCTCTAACAATTAAACAAGAATCGTCTGCATACAGAAGCAGGTCGCAGTCGATCGCTCGTGCCATGTCATTCACGTAAAGAAGGAATATGAGTGGGCCAAGAATTGACCCCTGAGGGACCCCACATGACAGACTTCCATGATTTGAGTATTCCTTGCCAATATTGACGGCAAAAGAACGGTCCTGCAGGTAAGATTTAAACCACAAAATGGCAGATTTGCTAAAGCCAAGGCATGCCATTTTATCCAGAAAGATGTTATGGTCAATTGTATCAAATGCTTTTTGAAGGTCAATTAAGATCATGCCTGTAAACATTCCAGTTTCAAATCCTTGAAGGATCTTATCACTCAAGTAAGATAAGCAGGTATCTGTTGAGTGATGAGCACGAAAGCCAGATTGGTATCTGTACAATATTTTCTTATCATCAAGGTACTTTTGTACTTGACCATGAATTATTTTTTCAATAATTTTAGAGAGTTGAGGAAGCAAAGAAATTGGTCGATAGTTTTTGGGATCATCTTTCGATCCTTTTTTGAAAAGTGGTTTTAGTTTTGCTTGTTTGCAACCATCAGGAAACTTAGATTGTAAGATTGAGAGATTACATAGTTCGGTTATCGGCTCGGCTAAGGCGGACGCACCATCTTTGAGGAATTTCCCTGCTATATTATCCAAACCTGTCGCTTTTGAGGGGTTTATCTCTTCTAAGAGTTTGAGGACATTTTCCGAGGATGTGGGAAGCAATGAAAATGGTTCAGAAAGTTTCATGTGCTGGTAATACTTTCGCACATTGTCTAGTTTATGTGGGGATGGGTTAAGTTTCTTTACTAAATTTGAAGCCAGATTTGAGAAAAAGTCCTTAAAAATTTCGGCATTTGTTTTATCGTCAAAAGATGGTTTGCCTTTATCATTTAGACTAGCTGTTAACGGAGTTAAGTGAGTGCAGCTCAGAAGAATAGTCTGCCAACGTTAGAGGGGGGCGATTACTCATTACCATTCACGAGCAGTTATCTGCCCCCCCCCCCAATAAGGGAGAATTTTGCAAGGGAAGATTTTTGAGTTAAAGGACAATTCTAAAAATTAGGTAATTATCAGTAAGGAATCTCAAGTAATCTTGTGGTATTATTTTCTGCCATGTATCACATTCTTATCATTAAAATCCGATCTATATTAAAGTGCCCTTCTTATGAAAAAGTGCCTTTGAAGTGCCATGCCCCTCCAAGTTAAAGATGCTTCCTTTTCCCCTGAATATCTCTGTTCAATATCCAGAACTATAGGCTTCCTTGCTGGATTCAAACAAAAGAAAGCAAAGTTATGCATGTGTAAGTTTTAAAGCCATCAAAATAAGTGGAATTTTCCAAGCGGGCTGAATTTTATACAATGTAAGGGTTGTTCAGCTCAGCCTTCTAATTTAGTCTCAGAGCAACATTTTCTCTCGTTTACAATATAGCTTCACTGACTGGAAACTAGTCAAATTGTTCGCATGACAAAGGTTACTGACGAGCAGTTATGTAAAATGTTTACGTTTTAAAAACTGATCACACAAATAGCTTGATGGATCTCTATCACAGCAAATAAATTCTAAATGATCCAATATAAATAAAATAAATAGTCATTATAAATAATGATAAAATGTTGTCAGCTAAATAATGAAACTTGGGTTGTAGGATCCTATGGTCCTATGGTCGTATGATCCGGGGTTCGCTGGGTCGTAAGAACATTCCGCCATTTCAAGCATATCTGCTTCACTGGTTTTGATCATTTTCTTGTAATTAACTTTCACTTATTGTTCATTGTACTGCATTAACAAGAATGATGAAACAGCTGTATCATCACAACAAACTGTTCAATGTTGAATTCCAAAAATGTCGAAAAACATGCTTTGTATGCGTAGGCAAATCTTTAGTCTTGACAACTGTTCAATTGTCCATCCTGCAACAGATTGTTTTATATAATGACTCCCTACTGTGTTTTACTTTGCATGAATGCAGATCCAATCCCTGCATCACAGGAAGTTGAACAGGCAATTCTTTGGTCCTGCAACAAAAACAGAAATTGAATAAGGTTTTACTGTAAACATAGATGTTATATGGCCTAACCTAACCATTTCTTGAGATTCTTCGTCTCAATTTTGAACATTGTTCCTTTATTCAACCCCTGACGGTTGTAGTACTCAGCATATTTTGTTTGTGCAAGGACGAGCAATGTCAACAACGCTTAGGCCGACGCCCGCGACAGCTTCCCTTCTCTGAAACATTTCAGCTGGACAACCGATTCTATGAAGAATGGTAAAAAAAAAACAGAGAAACAGAGAAGATAAAAAGAAAGTCTCTCATATTTGCAATAATGATATAGAGGTAAATTTTGATACGTACCAAAGCCTCTGAAATCCCTTCTTCTCGACATGCAATGCAGTGTGGCCAGCTTCCAACGCAACGAGCAAGAGTCATGGCCATTCTTTTTGTGGAGGCGTGCAGAACAAAGGCCTTAAAAGTCATGGCTATCGTTCCTCTGTTCCTTTATTCACAAAGACAAATAGGCAACCGTAAACAAAGGCCTTAAGAGTCATGGCTATCGTTCCTCTGTTCCTTTGTTCACATAGGGACACGCATTTTCGAGATAAATCTCGTCTAAATGGCAGCTTCGCTACCGCTGCGCTGCAACTAATTTTAGGGGGTGAGTTGTTTCCTGATGACAATCCGAGAGATTTTAGACACTTCCATAAATCTTTCGGTTTTCCTATGTTCTCGTTTAGTTTTCCAACAATATAGGATTTTTTCTTCTTTTTAATAAAGTTTTGGACGTGATTGCGAGCTCTCTTGAAATTTACATAATCAATGTGAATTTTAGATGACCTAAATTTTGTCAGTAATTTGTCGCGAATTCTAATCCCCTCGAGGACTTCCTGGTCCATCCACTCCTGTGAGTTTTTTCTGATACGAATCTCCTTCACGGGGGCAATTTCATCAATGATATTTGTATTTCATCAATGATATTTGTCCAAAAACCACCACCAAGATCAGTCTAAAAAATATCATTGTCAAAGAAAAGCAAGCAAAGTAAAAAGCCAAAACATTTCGGAAAATATGTCCAAAAACCTGTCCAAAAACATGGTACTTTTGATTTTTGTCTTTCAATAAAGCTTCTTATGTAAATATTTAGTTTTCCTTAAGTGTCCGATTACCACCAACGGCACCATAGCTGTTTTCTGTGTAAAACATGGTTTTTTGACCATACCATGATCTGAAAGTCTTGCGGCTTTTTGACCTTTTCCAATTCAAGCTACTTTGTTTTATGTGTGAATGTATTAACAGTTCCCCTTCTTATTTCCATAATTTCTTCACACCAGTGGCATCTGTTCATCAATATTATACTTGACAGTCATCAAAGAATGACATTTTCTTCTCGAGGCAAAATACGTTGCTATATGGTCTTTGATCAGACGTGCAGTATTGTGGTGACAAAACTTGGAACAGCATTCCAGTAAACATCAAGGAATCAACCTCTATCTCCAGCTTTCGAAAAAATTTCAAAACTTTCTTCTTCACCAATAGTTATTAAAACAAATCGTGGTAAAGTGATCAGTAATCATGGTAAACTGGGGGCTGGATGGGCATTTTTTTTTGTCTGCTTGGTTCCTGGAAATAGTTAAAACCCACATTGGTATAAAACATGGTTTCATTCTTTGCAAGTTTATCATCAATCCTCAAATATTAAATCAATTTTGAAACTTTGCTAAGACAGGGGGAATTTTGAATCTAACATTTATATTTGTTTACAATTAGTTAATTTCTTTTGAAATTGTTTGTATGTCAGTGGAATTTTAATATGAGAAACTGAACTGACGACAATAAATGACTACATATTGAATTAAAAGAAAATAGTACACATAAAGTAAGAAAGATATCTGACACTTGAGGATTTGTATGGAGGGGAATTCTTCAGGAGGAACTCTCTCAGTAGCTAAGCTAATCGAGGAGAGAGCAGCCCCTCTTTCATATAAAATTTTAAGAAACTAATGGGTAAATGGTGACTATCAATAATCTGCTTTTCATATTTATGTTCAAACAGGAAGGTTTTGAGTTTATGACGCAAAATCTTGACCAATGGTGACCTTTTTATGTCTACAGGAATGTGATGCCAGCATTTTGTTCCATAACCTGTAACAAAATGTTGTTTGTTTTTGACTTTTCAAAGATTGATACACAAAGACTGACAAAGATGTTAACTTCACTGTTGCCTGTTTTTCCCAGCAGACTGAAAAGTTTGTTTCCCGCACAATCTTTGTTAAAACAATAACCTTTTATCTACAAACAAAAGAATCCACAGAAAAAAGCCTTTTACAGTCTGGACTGTTGCCATACAATATATGAAGAAATATATAGAAAATTTTGCTCACTTGAAGATATCTCAGTATACTACAATAATTCAAGAACCAATGAACTTAAGCGTTATGAAATTTTAAAGATGATTCAGAAATATACTATGACTTCTTAAACATTTCGATGGTTAGATATCACAAGTTACTGAAGTTACTGAAGATGAATATTTATGAACTGAAGCTAGGATGAATATCGAAACGTTGGCAAAGTCGTAGTACATTTCTGAATTATCAGTATACCACAACATGCAAAATAAGATTGGGCTTTATTTTCCAAAAAAGAATTATCAAGGGACATTAAAAATTTCTTTTACCGTTATTCTAAAACATGAATCTAACAGTAGAATTGTTTTGATTTGATAAAGTGATTGCATGAAATTTTGTCATAAATAATTTTCAGGCAACTCATCATTTTTACTTTAATGAACAAATTTAGCTCTTGTCAAGCATGGGCAAAACCTTGTAAGAATGCTTTTCTCTATTTGCCACCAGTGTTCTGGTCATCACCTTCTTTCCAAATGTGACAGTTATGGAGTTGAAGATGAGGAGCAAAATTCTACTGACAGTTTTCCTACAAGCAGAGGATTGCCAAGGAACAGGTATGGTCCATCCATCACCTTGTTTTCTAAAACAGAAATTGCACAATTTTATTTGGAGGTCACTTTCATTGATTGGTCAATTTTATAAACAGACTCTAATGTAGAATGCTTTCCTCCCTATAAACATGCAATAATGACACTGCTTTATTTTTTAGTTTAAGTGGTTTCCAGTTCCTCGCTATTGGCCTACCTCCTGCAAGCCCGTGTAGCTCTGAGATCTCTCCAATTGTAAGATGTCTTTTCATTCATTTTCAATTTTAAAGGGGATTTGCCTCAATACTGGGTTATAGAATACAAACCATATAATTATACGAACCATCGTTAAATGCTTCCTTAGATTGCCATTATTGTTATCTTAGTACCCTATTCCCTCACATATACGTGCATGCGCCTATAAGCGGATTTTTTTTAAGTTTTTGAGACATTTGAGGCCAGATAGTTATTTGTGTTATAAGATTATGACAAGATTGAAGCAAGGGTAAAGGGAAAACACACCGCCAGAATCATTGCAGCAATGGATTAGAGATACCTTGCTAGTATTCTGTTAAAGGAATAACGAGCTTAAGAAAAATTGAGCTTGTAATCAATGAATTTCAATTTCAATTTGAATTTCAAAAGAAGTGAAATTGTATCACATAAATATTTCGTGATATTTCTTTCTCACCACTTTCAAATTTCGTTCTCATATAGGTGCACATGCGCCTTTATCTGGATTAAACAGGGTGCACCTGTATATGAGGGAATAGAATAGGGTAGTTACATATTCTTTTTATCAAATTTGTATGGTGCGTTTACTTATTTATCATTGCAGGATAATTTTACGACTCTGTTCCTGATTGCAGCATATGGAAGGTACAAGTCTCCTTATGTCTGGGTAGGTCAAGTTTATATTTTGAAGGTAGAGTGAAGCAACTTCTTTTGCTAACATTCGCCTGAGCAACCATAGGACAGCCAAGTTGGTTGTAAAACCTTGCTAAAATTATACTCTAAATGGGCAAACAGTATGGAATATGATCCATTCTCTAAAATACAATTGAATCTTGTCCGATTTGCAACTTTTAATTCCCACGACTGTAAAAAAAATTCCATCTTTATCTGCACCCTTCTTATGCTGTTATTTCTGCGACAGATTTTTATGAGAACATTCTGCATACATAACATAAGATTTTTTGAGACTGAAACCAAGAAATTAAACATTGGGAAATTCTCCAAATTCTTATCATTAAATTCCTGCAACTTTAGAAAATTTGCCTATTTAGAGGGACAAAGGATTCTGTGACTCTCAAGCTCAATTTTTCTAAGGAAAAATTCACAACTAGCATCATTCTTATCCCTCAACATGTTCTGACAATAAGGTAGATCCAAAAATATGTTTGGTATATTTGATAAAGTGTTTGGTTGGGTCGAAAATGTGTGATGATGATTTATCATTTTAGGTACGCTCCAATCATGAACGACTAATAAGATTATCTGATTGCAACCAAAATGAACGAATGGTTATCAAAGACAGTCCATTGAAGCTGCGAACTGTAACAGATTGGTCAACAAAAGGTATTCTATCAGAGATTATTGATTAAAGAGCCATTGTCACCCAGGGTTCTTTGCGGCCATGCTGAAATTTCAGACTGTCTGCATATCAGATTTGGCCTAAGCGGAAACAATGGATCCACCCTGTAGTAGCTGAACTGTTAAAAAAGTTTTGCTTTAGTTGGACTGTTCTACGAGCTGCTCTATCGGTTCTACTAGTGGATCTGTAGTTTCCGTTTTTGCCAAGTTGATTTTTAGACCGTCTGATATTTCCGCTATCAACGAGCTATTTTTTTTACTAAGTTGCATCTGGTTATTTGAAGCTGTAACTTGCAGAAGAAGAATTAAATTGGTACCGTTTTCATTAAAATCGCTGGTAATTATGGAGAGTACGACTTCAAACAAATCTATTTCTATATCTAAGTTAGCCTTTCACTTGAGAATAGACCTTTTAGCTATTCTACAAAAGAGCCTGGATCGAGCGTTATTTTTATACACGAGGTTCGATAGAGTGGCGTTAGAGCTTATATCAATATTGTGCATATTCGAAAATTGTACAAAGTGCACTTTGTAGAATTTTCGAATTTGCACAATAGTGATAGAAGCTCTTAACACCACTCTATCGAGCCTCGCGTATAAAAATAACGCTCGATCCAGGCTCTTTTGTAGAATAGCTAAAAGGTCTATTGAAGGAGAGAATAAAAGAAGAACTCCAAGTCGTCTTATTTTTCGTGTTTATCTGTAAGTTAGCCTTTCTGTAGACTTGCTCCAAGTCTATTTCTTTTTTCGTCAGTGATTCTTCGTTAATAATCTATAGAGAGGAAATGCGAAGGAGCGTCCGGCCTCGTTTTCAATCATTCACATGCTCCTTCGCATTTCCTCTCTATAAATTACTAACGAAGAATCACTGACGAAAACAGAAATAGATTTGGAGTAAGTCTAGCCTTTCTGTGGCCCTTTTCCTATGCAGTGAACTTTCAAAAAACGAATTAGGGAAGTAAATTGCACCAATAGAACTTGGCCAACGCCCCACATTTTGTCTGACCCACCCAGTATAACGTATATATATATATATCTCTTTTAAATTTTAGATATCAAAATCTGGGACATAGTTGCTGAAGTTGTTCGCATTAACGTCCAACCATCACCACGAAATCCATTTGCAGTTGATCATACGTATTTTGATACCCTATCCCTTGAAGACTGTGTTCTGGCTACTGGAGCAATGGTTTATTTATTGCAAAAAGTTTTAGAAAGAGAGCACAGTTACAATTCACTTGGTACGTTCATGAAAATTATTTTAAAGTTATCATTCTAGTGAGTAATGAATAATGAATAATTACGGAAACTATTGCATAGTCGATGAATTATTGAGATATGAATCGATACTCTGTCCATGAAATTGACGTTCGCTTTTTCTCTCAGTTTCAGCAGATCTACACGAAGTGACAAAACGCCATTTTACAGAACTACAATCACTGGCATGCAAACCATCCCCAGGAATATCAAGCAGACAATTATCATCGTCATCATCACCGTCAATGGATCATCAAAACGTGACGTCATTAGGCAGCAGTTACAACCAAAGTAGTTATTATGAGCAAACGAATAGAAGTCAAAACAAGGATACAGGTTATCACAGATAACAAAGTTTACACAATCGGTTTATGCCGTGTGACGCAAAACATCACGAGCAGGAAAGAGGCTAGCTTCATGAATTTCGACCACTTGCTTCAGGCTCTATGCTTGGTTCAAATAAAGTCGTGCAACCAGTATTTTCAATATTTTCTATGAAGCTGAACCAATTTTATCGATAATGTACCATCGTACAGACGAATTGCTGAAATGATACCGTTGCACATTTTGAGAAGTCACATTTTTGAAAAGCCTTCATACCTGAGTAAGTCAGGTCTTTTCTTGACCAAAGTTACTAAAGTTACTGTGGCAAGATCAACATTGCCAAAACGTATAGCGTTGGTTTGACTAAAATCTGATGAAGTAACCCCCCGAAAGGGTAGCACCGTCATGTCTATTTGCTAAACAGCATCTGCTCTATTTTGATCTTCCATTTTCCCATCGTAATTTCAGTTGGTTCTTCATTGCAGCTGAGGACGGTGGACCAAAAGAAGGTAACGATTCTTTACCTTTGACTGGCAAATAAACCAGACTCCATTTTTCTACCCTATTTCTAGAATCATTTTTCCTAAGGTTATTTGCTTCTTAAACTCAACAATTAATATGTTACAAGCTATATATGATTTTCTACTAAACACCGAAGCAAAATGTTCTCTAATAACATTTTGTTTCAGTAAGCTTAGCTCGTTCTTGCTCCTGATGTATTTTGGTCATCGATGCAGTTAAAATCGGAAGTACTGTCTGCAGTTATCAAAGATTTGGATGACGGGTTACTACAAAAAAAGACAGTTGAAAAAGCAAAAGTAATACTAATAGAAAAAAATTGCAGCATTTTTTATGATATGATTTGTTGTGTGTAAATTATTTATCTAACAATCAAATTTCTAATTCAGTTGACAGGAAAATAACACGCACAGCATGCTAATGTACACGTAGATAAATATTGTAAACATTATGTGAGGTGTGGTATTGAAATTCACAGTTTAACTGGAATCAGCTTTATCTTTTTCAGTGACGTTGTCTTCGGAGAAAACTTGTCCGAAGTCTTTTCGTAAAAGCTGAACGGACTTCGTGAAAATATTTGAGTGAAATCCACCTTGGAAGTTTCAATATTTCTCTTCCCCATGTCTAGCAGAGTTTTTGAAAATGGTCATTCAAAATGACATTGAGAGTAAGAGTAGTTACATTCTTGTATTCAGCAAATAACGGGACTTTAAGCCGAGAGCTGAGATTTGTTGTGACGGGGTTGTGACCAATGGACAATAAATGATTCTGCTGTTTTGCAATTTTTGAGTTGATACCTCTTGGGGAATTTGTGTCATTTCTTCAAATTTGTTATTCACATTTCAGAGGGTTTACCCTGGGTACAAAGTTGTGTTCTTTTGTAATTATTATTACATTGTCAAGTTTCGTTCACTTGGGTGATTTTTATCTTGGCGTCTGTATCCCAGTCATGCGCCCAGTAGTTTACTTTTAGGTTTCCAATAAGTTTTTTCTTGAATATATCTGCATTTATTCACTGTTCCTATAGATTACCAAATTTTAGACAATGTTCAAGGTTAGGCTCGATTTGCTGGATTTTCTCTAAATTGGCTTGAAATCGAAAACGTGAATTAATACCATGCGACTTGAAATTAGCTAGACCCAAAGAAGATGACCAACGACTGTTTGCATTTTTATGGCTCAATCGACTGATGAAGGAAAGTGAGACTTGGACAGGTCCAACGAACAACTGAGGCCGGGCAAGTCAAAGCAAAAGAAGCTTGCGTGCAGACTCAACTCCTCGAAAGTATTGCTCTATACTCGAAACTTTCGAGGAGTTGAGTCTGCACGCAGGCTAGGCAAGTGTTGCTTGACTGCGGCTGCGAAGGATGACTGCGACGACTTTGAGAACGACTCCGGAGGCGTTTTGTTGTTGTTGATGTTGGCTGTTGGCGCGAAGCTGCAAAGTAGATTCATTTTTGCAAACGACCGAAAGAAAATTGAATGAAAAGCAAGACGAGTTTGGTTTGATGGCATCTATATTTACAAGGTAAGCATGCTTTCAATTCTAAGGATATGTGCAGCCTTTGCAACAACTGCTGGCTGGACAAGGCAATGCAATAATGATAAATTCTGGCCGCAGAGGTTGCAGTAAAAATTTTTTTTAGGCCTTCCAGAAAAGGCTCGCTTATTTTTTGCCTAGAAGAGAAGAGTAAACCCCACACGAGGCCATACAATTCCCAGAAGAAGGTAAAAAGAAAAAAAACATAGAATCTGGCACTAGTTTAGATTTGCAGTTAATGTTGCAGTTAATGTTGATGTCGCAGGTAAAACAAAGGAGGTGTAGTAAACCAGCAGAGCAGTGCAATCCAATCCACATTATTGTCGCAGTGGTTAGTAAGCCAGCAGAGCAGTGCAATCCAATCCACATTATTGTCGCAGTGGTTAGTAAGCCTTGCAACCAGTAAGGATTGCACCGATTCCAAGACTTCACCAATAATTGCGCGATTGCATTCATTGTGATAGGTATGATGGATTGCACCACTGTTTTACCTGTGTATTTTGATCATTTCTGATCCTAGGACCTGAATTGCGTCTTACCAATGGATTCAGCTGGGTTCCCTTCAGGTGGGTTTAACTCTACCCGATTCCAAGTACCCGCGATTCCTCCTGCAATTTATTTGAGATGTCTACATCAATATGCCAACCAACAGACTGGAATGTTTGTATTTTGCATATGCAGAGGTTGAGATGGCCTCAGGCCTAAGAAAGATTTTAGTTGTTGCTCGTTGCTTGAAAAAGTTGTTCCATGTGCTGTGCAGGATTGAATTCCCTTTGTGCATTATTTGTGAAAACAGCACCCAATTATTTGTGAACAAATGAATAAAAAAATTCATGGTCTGGAAAATGCACCAGCCATGCTCTTTATATAAGTTGGATTAAAGTGAATAACCTGTGAGTTAAAGGATGAGATCTCCTATGACATGGCAAAGGAAAGCAAGACAAATAAACAGTGGTGTGTTTAGGTTTCTCTTTGTCCTATTCATAAAAGGGTGCCATACAGCTCACAGGTCATTCATCTCAAAGGTAAGCAAAGCAAAGTTGACGTCTCCCAACAATGATCCTAACTTTTTAACCGCCCTCCATCTTTCTTCGCAATCTTGCTTTAATTTGATCAGAAGAGAAACTATTATTTATTGGAAAACCTTTTGCAGGTCCTCTCCATTCACAGAAGAGCCACTAGAAAATGCCTTCTACTATCCAACACATACAAGAGAGATAGAATTTGATGACAAAAAGGTAGGAATTAATTGCCTTTTGCTCTTTGTATTGGCTAACGGTATTTAAGTTTTAGATATTTTCTTAAACCAGTCACCCCAGGAACAGTTTATGCTTGGTTAGTGAACGGTTAGACTAATAAGAATACTTACCTTGGAGAAATTTAATTTTGGGACTCTAGATGTGGTTAAAAAAGAGTGGTGCTTATTAAAGAAGGGGCTTATTCACAAAATTGAAATTTATGATGCTATGATTGAAGCACACTTTTTATCCCAAACAATATCAAAATTAACACGCAAACTTGTTCAGCTAAATGAATAGAAATCTTTGGTAACCTCATGCTGGACGACGTTTCATTTTTGAACAATTTGATCTTCCATCAATATATATATGCTTTAATTTTCAATATTTACTCATATTTTTCTTTTCTCTTTTGCATTTTGATTTAACGGTGGACTACCTCCAAGTCTCGCTCTTGGTCAATAAATACAGGAGGGGAAAGGAGGAAAGGGGGAGGACAGGGAAGGAAGAAAGGGAGGGATGATCAAGAGTGAGACTTGGAGCAAGTCCAATTTAACGGCAAAGGCTAGTAGATAATCTAAACATGCTTTACTTTGGTGGTATAGGATGCAGATCTTTTTATTTATACCTGTAATAGCATTTAGTCCTGTATTCTATAAAAAAAGTTGGATTGAATTGAATCAAGTTTTGCAAACACTAAAGCTCTTTTTAACCATTTAAAAAGAGATTTCTGCTAAATTTTTGTTCAATTTGTGTAGATCTGTCTAAGTCCTGGAATGGCTGCAAAGAATGCTGTTGAAGGACAAAATAATAATTTACAGCCCATTGATTTCCTTGCTAAATCAAATACTCTACTCAAAGACCAAATCCCAACAAAAGACATTGGGACAATGAATCAAGAAACCTCCGGATCTTCAAAATTTGATGAAACGTGGCCTAGTACAGAGCACACTGCAAGCCCTAATATAGATACTTATTCATCATCAATATCACAGGGAACCAAGGGAGATGATATTGAGAATTGGTTGTCTCAAAAGCATTTAACCAGCAATGAAGAACCCAAAGGAACTATTGCACGGTGAGGCACTGTCAGAGGTATGCAGTACAGGCCTTCTGCGCATTAATATGGCAAGATTATGAGAAGAATTCTTGAGCAATATGAAAGACTGTCAATTTTTCTGAACAAGAATTCTTAGGCAGGATAACCATGTTAATGTGCGCAAGGCCTGTACTGTATGCAGAAGGGCACAGTAGGGATGTCTACTGATTGCAAAGTTAGAGGCATATGGATTCAAGCAAAATGCTCTAAAACTAGTTTGTAGTTACCTGACAAACCGAACACAAAGGGTCAAAATAGGCTCCACATATAGCTCACCACAACGTGTATCGATTGGTGTACCACAGGGGTCTGTTCTTGGACCCTTACTTTTCAACATCTTTATAAACGACCTGTTTTATATGGAACTGGAATCGGAGATATGTAACTTTGCTGATGACACGACAATTTACGCGTGTGATATATCTGTGGAGGCAGTCATGATTAGATTAGAGGGTGACCTACAGGGATTAATGCAATGGTTTACTGACAACGGCATGAGTGCCAATCCTTCAAAATTCCAAATCATGTTTTTGGGGCTAAAGGGAACAAATAAACTATGCCTTAACATGAGGGGTCAATTGATTCCATGCAGCGAACATGTAAAACTTCTGGGGGTAAACATTGAGTGCACTGAGAACTTTATATAGAGACTATCAATCCACATTTGAGGAACTTCTAGATAGGGTTGAGACAAAGACAATACATAAAAAGAACTTACAAAACCTCATGGTTGAAATTTACAAATCAATGAACCATCTCAATCCAGAGTACATGTGGAATTTCTTTGTTAAAAAAGATGTTCCCTACAACCTGCGGACAAAGGAACTATGCAAGCTCCCCTCAGTGAGTTCTCAGCGCTACGGAATAAATTCCTTATCCTTTAGAGGGAGTCTATTGTGGAACAATCTTAGTGATGACCTAAAATTGACAACTTCTCTCATGAAATTCAAGAAAGAAATACGTTGCTGGGATGGCAATAACTCATGAGCAGATGGAGAACACCCCTACAAATTATCAGAAAATAAAAGAAAGAACAAGAAGCCTACAAGGGAAGATAATGCCAAAAACAGTTTGTGAGTTCATCCAAACATTAGCTTTTCTCTGTGAAACCTCTCCAAGGGTTTTATCCTCTGAAACCATCCCAAATAGAAATATGTTTGATGATAGCTACACTAGTTTATATCAGTTAACTTTTCTGAATGCAGCGTTGCTTGGTCAGAGCAAAACATCAGATGAGATCTGAAGAAAGTAAATGGAACTGAGATTAATATTTGCATTTATTTCTTACAATTTTCTGAGAATGGTGACAGGTGAAATATTTTCATTGCTTGGAGCATTTACTTGTCAAATTTAGAATCTTGTCACTGTCATTGCTAATTTGTAAATAATAAGAAAGGGCTGCGAGGAGAATTTTGCAAAGATGTAAATAGGATATAAGAATATTTTTTGAAAATCATTTTTACTGTCATTCGTCTGCAGATACATTCACAGATTTAGAAATGAGGCACCAAGAAGTAGGCAGGAAAGAGACTTGGAAAGCATAGTTGAGGCAAAAGGAGGGGAATTTTGGTGGGTGGCTGACCCAAGTAACTCTTCAACCCCAAAAGAATCCGATTCCAGTTTTAGTCCACCAGTGCGCTTGAGGGATAGCTGGAAGCTAAGAAGAAAGCCCCCCAAAAGTCCAGAATTACGGCATAGCATGTCTGTCAAACAGACTGGCTCGAAGGTGAGAATTTGTTGTATCAATTATGCTTACGAAACGTAGACATTGCTGCGTGTTTTGATGAAAAGCTAACATAAAGTTTTCCTTTTTTTGATCTAATTATATTGATGCATTGTAGGAAAAACCTGCACATAGTGAAAACTGTTTTTAATAGCTGTTACGCTAATATTTTACTACATTAAAAGTTGAACGCAAAAAGTGATGGAGGCTCAAAATACAATTTGGCCCTTTAATATTAAACATTAGTTCCTCTTTCAGGCAAATGAATTTGATTCCTCAACATCTTTTGAAAAGACAGGAAAAGAATCGGACACAGCTAGAATCCAAAACAGAGCACAAAGACTTATCGAAATGAGGTAAACATTAAACCCAACCTCGGACCAAGGTTGATTGTTTCTTGTGTCTTATTTAAAAATCGTTTGTAACATAGCCATGAAAATGACATAGTCCGTTATAAAGTTAGTTTCAAGATGTCACTAATGTAGAGGGCACACATTTGACCGTAGTCACTATGATTTTAGAAATATATCTTGTACTCCCTACAGGCATAACGTGAAGAGATAATAACTGAATGTTTTCTAAAAAAGCATTTTGAGAAATCTGACAATTTTACTGTTTTAGGATACTATTTTATAAAAGCCTTCCTACTTTGTCGAAAATGTTTTAAACTTTATTTCAAAGCAATTTGCATACATTCAGAAGATCGTACAATTCTTTATTTCAGCGAAAATACACTTTCAAGTTCCTCCACTGAGGTTCCTGCTTTACCTTCACAACGACAGAAATCACTTCATAGTGAACCGCGGATTGCAACATTGCCATTTAGTCACTCTGCTACAGAAGACAAGTCATCCGCTTTGCCAGCCCCCCGACCAAAACCAGCACCAGACGACGATATCCTATATCAATGGCGCCTTGCACGCAAGATGGAAAAAGCTAGGCAAGGGGGTAATGCATTTCAAAAGTTACCCTTCATGAATCAAGATAAAGGAGTTGCTTCAAGATTACAAGGAAGAGAGAAAGAGGTACAGCAACAACAACATGATTCGGAGATGGATGAACTTGTTGACACAGGTAAGTTAAATGTCTAGTTATTATCGTTACCATCCCGTACATGAACAATGTTGTAACTACGTCAGTTGTATTTAAGGTTGCATAACTATGCCATTTTATCCAAACGTTTTCCGAAGATGGATCGTAGTATTTCATGGATTGGAGCAGTTAAGTTTAGGCAAATTGCAGTCAGCTTGGTTTGGTTTCAAAAGGAATTAGTTGTGGATGGCTTTAAACTTGGGAATGTCGATAAATGATCTATTTTGTGCATCATATCCTCATAGCGGCTGACAAATTGCATCTGATCAAGATCGTCTTGGCTCCCTTCGTATAGAAAAAGTTGGTATTTTTGATCATTGAAAGTGTGATAAAGATATCTTAATATTGCATAGCAAAAACAGCATTACTCGTATTGTACATTGACTTGTTTACCAATGTTTTCCTATCCGCAGAGAAAGAAAATTCAGAGATTAGAAATAGAGGAAGGGACAAGGAGCGACGATCAGATATAGATGGAAAAGCGAATCCAATTGCTTCTATAACTGAATTAGATATCAAGAATTTTGAATCACGCTCTGGAAAGCAAGTTACAACTACTAATACACAGACAGTTTCTTCCTATCCAAACTCTTTCACTGGCTCAAATATTGATGTTGAATATAGTGAAATTCCATCTCATATGCACGCTGTTTGTGATATTTTACCGTGTCCTCATGCCAGAACTATTGCTGGTGACCGATCTGACATTACAGTAGATGGAGAAATTTACAAACGACCTGTTCAGTGCTCGAGGCAAGCAGAGTTGTTAAGGAACTCCTGCAAAGAAAATCCGTTAATTTTAAGTGCACCAGCTACCGGCTTGGACTATGATAGCGTGTCTGGTTTTGATCATGCCCGGTCGGACGGCAAATTCAGATCAAAAGATCGTGCAAAAACGGATCGGGCTGCGGTAAAACAACTGAAAAATAGCAGCAATTTCTCTTCTAAATCCAGGACAGTTGATAATGCTACAAAATGTGACAAGGGTATATCCCCGAATTTAGCTGCTGATTGTAGTCAATCTGAAATGAACAGCAGTGAACTCTTGGAGGCGAAACATCTCAGGACAAAGAGATCAAAGAAGCTGTCCCGTGAAAAAATGTCTTCTCTTGCGAAGGAGGAATCAAAAGAGCATGGAGATTTATTAAACTCAAGTGTAAACAGTTCACATCATGGAATTGATGACCAAGAAAATATCAAAATGGCAATCAACCAGGTACGTATCTGCTATTTCAAAATTTATTGATATTTTCATTTGAAAAACTGTCTCTTGGTACAAAACTTGAAAGTTGATTTGAACAAAAATATCATAATAGAACAGACTGACATCCTTTCACATTGGTATCACAAGCAAACATTATTTTGAAAACTTTTTAATTTTGCTTGCTTGTTAAGTGATGTTTTCCCGTTTGGCCACATCGTAAAACATTGCCGGACAAGAACAATTATGCGCATTTTTGAGCAATCTTTTTTTCGAAAATATTTAAAAGGTTTTCCTGTTCATCACAAGAACACACATTTGTTCTTGAGCACTGTTTTGCGATTTGGTCAAATAAAGAACCTTTTGCATGGCAAGCAAGTTTTAGTGTTTGGCAAAAACGTCCCATTCCAATGAAAGTAACCCCGTGTCTTGAAAATGCATTTTAGTAACCTTAGTTTTCCTTAAAGATGCATCTGGATGTCATGGGTCGGCGCGCAGGCTAGATGTCAGGTAGAAACAAAGAAACAGAAATTCCACGTCTTTGCAATTATAGTCAATTTTACAACTGAATCCAAATAGAATCATTTTCCTTGACCAATCGCTCTTCGCCCTTCATAGATGTGAGAATTTATACTTTGCAGGTAATATCTGAGAGTTTATTCTTCGCAGGTGATATCTGAAAATTTATTTTTGGCTTCAATTTCAAGCGAGGCATCAGGCAATACAACAGATGAACAATTTGAAGATATTTCTCAAACACAAACTATCGAAAATTACCCGAGTGTTGAAGACGCTTCAAAATATACTGTTGGTAAGGTCTAGTGAATATTCTCTTTAATCGACCATAGAGGTAACACATCTTAACCTTGATCCTATTACATGCTGTTGGGAGTGTTTGTTTTAAATACTGTCCTGATCCAATATAGGCTATCTGTAGTTTCTACCGGTTCAGTAGAAAAGAACAACCCCTGTTTGAAAGGCCACTTCTCCATGGATATCAAGACGATGATATTTGAAAAGTAAATGACTTGATAGTGGTCAAGTTCAAATCCATTCACGAATTTACCTGATTCAAATCGACTACTTCGTTCTGAAATTATGAGGGATTTTTCTCGAGAAAGTCTTTTCAATGAAAATACAAAAAAGGCCCAAAGTGACGACAGATTTTTTCTAATATTTCTTCTTAACAGCAATGACTTCTACACTTTTAAAAGTGGACCTGAACATGTCCACCATTATATAATATATTTGCCATTATTATTGCCTTGATATCCAGG
The DNA here is from genome assembly GCA_039566865.1 of Aurelia coerulea. NCBI lineage: Eukaryota > Metazoa > Cnidaria > Scyphozoa > Semaeostomeae > Ulmaridae > Aurelia > Aurelia coerulea. Next base: position 390,258 of record CM076946.1, on the reverse strand, counting down.
GAGCAGTGACGTCACTCTGACCTTTCCTACTGGGACTGTTTTCTGTTCATCTAGTAGCATTATTTGATATTTAGCGCGACTGCATGAAAAGATGATTTTAGGCTGAGTGGCATGATGAAATTTTGTTGATGTTTCAAGAGGCCATTTATATATTTTCGTCCTTTTCTATGCTAATAAATGTTTGCTGTTTTGTCAAAGATGCAGAGAATTCAGATAGTGAATTTCCAGATGATGAAATCTTGAAGCTTTTAAGACAACGAAGAAAAGGATACAGGAAATCGTTAAGGTACTGTCTCTGTAAGCAGCTATTGTTGAACCTTTTTACCATTTCCAATATACAACAATGCCAAAAAACAAGGAAGAGGGTTAAATAATCATGGAGAGATCAGAACTTTAAAAGGTCAAATGGTTGAACCAGCATGCTTTGGACGTGTCGTCTCTTAATATCCCTTTGTTGTAGTAGTCATTTCCTTAACGGAGAGATGGCATGTGCAAGGCATGCTGGTTGAAACAAACCCTTTAACTTATTGATAACCTTAGTAAGAGAACACAGGCCTTGTTCTTAACCAGTGGCTGAGCCAGGGCAAGGTACGAGCACCCAAGTCTAAAAATTTGGCAAAAATTGTATCTGAAAATGAAGTCAAAATGACTGGGTATAGCTTTTTACCCCCCCCCTCTCAATCATAAATTTGTTGGATTTTTACTCCCTCACTATTTATTGCTCGTATCTGACATCGTTCTCGACGGAAAGATTATTTATTACTATATCTTATTTTTGCTTTCTCTAGAGAGATTGAAGAAATGTTAGCAGCCTTCCCGTCCGAAGATCGATCTTGAGAACAATTTTACGTTGATCCAGTGCTGGAATTCATCGTTGGTGAGTCACAGTAGAATCTTGAACATTAGTCAAATGAAAATATTTGAATGGCATAGTTTATTTTGTGATATTTTAATAGATCAGATCTTTTCTCGTGTGTATTCAGTGGTTTTCGAAGCAAAACATCTCCTCGGCAGAATTTTGTGACAAGATACGACTACACGTATTTTTTTTCATAAGAGACTAAGAATTTAGGCCAGTACTGAAAGTTTCTTAAAAATTGTCAGACTCAAAGTTTCTTACGAGTTTCTCATTTTCCATAACAATCTTCATATTCACTACCTGTGCCCTGTTCCCTCGTGAATATTTCAAAACAAGGTTTTTTCAAGTCTTTCCAATTTTGGACAATACTCAAGTACCTTCCGGGTAATATGATACAGGAAACAAATTAAAGTAAAATGAATAATTCTAATATATCCGGACTGTATATTATCACAACAATTCCAATTTTAACACCCAATTTCCCCCCTTCCCCCACCTATCAATGTTGGTTTGACATGAGATTTTGGTGGAACGATTTCTGCTCCCATCAAGCATGAAATTCGACGTCAATAACAACATTGATCTTGGGGGGAGGGGGGAATTGAAAGGTCCAGCAGAAGTCCAGTAATTTATGTCCAAGATTGCAGGTGCACAACTAAGAATTTTACGGGGTAGGGGTCGAAACCAGAAAAAGGGCACACTCCAGATCATTTAAAAACTTGATGTCGCCTGGGACGTCAGTTTTTCAAACTCAGAAAGCGAAGGCAGAAATCAAGGATATTTTTCTAATCTTTGCCTCAAGCATGTCAACGCACAGGGGCAGCAATTTGAAAACCGTAAAGTAAATGCGAGCGAAGTGAGCTGGCAGGGGATCCGGGGCTTGCCCCCCGAAAATTTTGAAAATCACGCTCTAGATCATCGGAGAATGCCTATCTTAAAAAGAGAAGAGAATGAAAAACACCCGCCTAGGGGAGACAAGACAAGTAACACTGAAAAGGCTGCTCTTACACACTTTTTATGAGAGACTATGCTCTTATACGCTTTTTATAAGAAATTTACCTGAATGAAGTCGGCCACTGGCACTCCACTCGAAAATTGTGACAGAAAGCCGTAAAAACCAGTGGCGGCCTGGCAGGGGGGGCCGGGGGGGCCATGGCCCCCCCAGCGGACTTTTTCAAGGGGGCGCCAAAGTTTAGGAAGGGCGCTAAAAACTTCACGAAGTTCGATCGCGTTGTACCATCATCCAGCACCACGTGGCAGGTCACAGTGCGGCGAATCCAGGACAGATGCAGCTGATCCAGATCTCGAGATTCCTTCACAGCCAAAGAGAAAAGGGCTGAGTATAGGTTGGGTAAGAATTTTTCCGAAAAAAGCAAAATGGTAGAAGGAGATTACAGAATTGAGTTGTGTTGTCAAAGTTTCCATTTTCGCACTGGTAAGTATGAAATAAGGGGATGTCTTATGAGCCAAAATAAAGGATGTTTCTTCAACAATTTTCTTCGTGCTCCAATTTATAGGATAAGGACTCTATCAAAGTTCCCTTGTCGTTAATGGCAATCACGACATTTGGAGATGCATCCTAAGCCAAAGTAAAGGGTGCTTCTCCAAACATTTTCCTCGTGGTCTGATTGATAGGATAACTGTCACAAAACTATCAAGGTTTCCTTGGTACTAATGGCAATAATGGCAAGCATGACATTGGGAGATCCATTCTACAACAAAGTAAAGGGCGTGACCCCAAAAATTTTCCTGGGGGCTTCGCCCCCAGACCCCTTCATTCCCATTCCCCTACTAATTTACCCTGGCCACGCCATTGAACTTTCGTACAACTAACATAAACCGTCATTCAGGCAGCTTTCATACTATAGTAAGAGATATCTGCCATCACATCCTGGTTATTCCTAATCTTGCCAAACATGAGAGAGGATTCATTTCTCACTGTTGCCGATGCTGCTACGTAGCAACTTCTTGAACTTGAACTCAGATAGGAGATATATAAGCCATAACCAACGATTAAACCCATTATCCAAAAGGATATAAAGTGTTCATGAAACAGATACGGCAACAGTAAATATTTGCTGAAGTAAATATCCATATCCTGGTACATAAAATATACAACATTCAAAGGAAGGTCCTTCTGGCCCAGAAAATGTTTAAAAGGGCGTTGCCCATGTTTTCCAAGAGTTTGAAGGGTGTGATTGCGAAAAATTTTCTTTTGGGCATCGCCCCCAGACCCTCAAATTTACATTAGTCACTCAGCTGTCTAAATCTGGCCATGGGGTAGGTTAAAGTGTCAAAGAGTAAACGTAAGAAAGTTGCAAGGCTGCCAACCTTGTCAGAAACTCGACAACTATGTTTGATATGAGGGGGCGCCATTTCGCTGCCGGCCCCCCCAGACGAAAAAAGCCAGGCCGCCACTGGTAAAAACCAGCCTAAAGAGACGACCAAATTTTCCTAATATTCCTGCTTCACAGCGATGATTTTAACAAGCATGGGCACGTGTTATACTCTTGGGATGACGTCGAAGTCACCCGAAATTATGTTGTTGTGCTCCACTTTCATAATTCCAAAGGGATAACACGTGCTAAAGCATGTAAAAGCCATTGCTGCGAGGAAGAAAATTTGGTCGTGAGATTTGCCTGTTTTGAAGATTTCTTGAAGCGGCTTTCTTGAGAAAATGTTGGAATGAAGTTGCCCAGGCCCATTCCGGTCAGGTAAAATGTAAAATTCATTTGAAAATTAACAAGATTGATATCCAGAGAGCAGTTTCTTTTAAATGGGATTTTTTTACTCACCCAGTCAAAAAAGTTTCTTGCAACGGCTTCTTTTAACAAAATGAGTCTTGTCTTTTAGCATCTGATTTGTGTGTTTTTGCATGTGCCATGTAAGGGGCACTTTACATGGCAAACTCAGACCGGTCTGAGTTTCAAATCGGTTTGAAATTTTGCCATGTCTGCTTTTTTGCGTTGCGTTTACATGGAATTTTAAGAAATCTATTGAAATTTTCAGCCGTATTTGCAAGTTTTTAAGCCTCAATGTTCAGAAAATTGCTGATAATTTCGGAACGATAAGTCCAATTCAAGCATAGCGAATTCTCAAACTTATTTCAAGATCTTAGCATTTGGACAAAGTATTCAACAAATATGGAACAAGAACCCGTAAATACTGGTCATTAATGCGTCAATAAGCATACTTTTGTCCCTAAAAAGGGTACTTTTTCCCCTTTTCAAAAAAAAGCTGAGATCTGGACCCCAGGACGGCAGGACCCCCCCCCCCCCCCTCCCGTAGTTGCGCCCCTGAAATCTGCATCGAATAAGCAGAGAGACTGCAAATATTTAGCCTTATTGTTTGTTTATGCAAATTTGGAGAATCCCCCCTCAACTGCACACAACAGAGATATTGAATGAGCTCTCCAGGAGAACAAAAGCTCTTCGCTGCGGGAATGGTGTTTACTGCTTGAAATAGCTCATATTTCATCATGATTTATGATTTCATGAAACCAACCGAAAAACGGGAAGTCAAAGGAGTGTCAAAGGAAAGGACCCACCTACGGTATGGAGAACATGCTTCGTGCAAATACAGTTAAAGTTGTTTTTATCCTGTGTCTGTCTTGTTTCAGTGATGCCCAAGTTGTAACCCTAACCGGCCTTGGTACACTGCAAGGAGCAAATGAAAGTTACCCTGGACTTCGCTTGGTTCATGTGTTCAAAGGAATTCCATACGCAAAAGCACCGATAGGCCCATTCAGGTTCCACCCACCACAACAAATCACGTGGAGTGGTCATCGAAATGCAACCACATTTGGTTCAGTCTGTCCACAGCTGCAGGAAGTCACTGGAATTCGAATCGGCAACGAAGACTGTCTCTTTCTCAATGTTTACAAGCCTGGTAACATTTCAAGCAGCAACAAGGTCACTGTGATGGTTTGGATCCACGGAGGAGCATTTGTGACTGGTACATCCAATTTTTACCCAGGCACAGTGTTAGCTGCAAAGCACAATGTTGTTGTTGTCACAATGAATTATCGACTTGGCATTCTTGGGTTCTTCAATGCGAAAGGAGCTGGCATTAAAGGAAATTTCGGTCTTCTTGACCAAGTAGCTGCCCTTCAATGGGTCAAAAAACATATTGCCAGCTTTGGTGGAGATCCAAATAAAGTGACAATATTCGGTGAAAGTGCTGGATCAGCCAGTGTTTCTTTACACCTTGTGTCACCATTGGTACAAAAACAAAGCCTTTTCATCCGTGCTATAGCGCAGAGTGGTGTAGCAACAAGTCCTTGGGCCGCCTATCATGTAAAAGATTATGAACCTGGAAAGAAGTTTGCTTCCCTTTTGGGATGCACAGATATGGCGAACCTGCTAAAATGTATGAGAGGCAAATCCCAATTTGAAATCATGCAAAAGCAATTGTCTGTGAACACCACGATGCCCCTAATTCAATCCCCCACCGTCGATGGACATTACCTCATTGAATTACCATGGAAACAACAATTGAATGACAGCCTGTCATTCCCAAATGTGGACGTCCTTCTTGGTTTCAATGAAGATGAAGGTACCATGTTCGCCGGTATGCCCAACCAAGCCAAAGCATCTTATGCGACTGCTATACAGAACTTTTTGCCAATGCGTTATCCAAAGTCTAGCAAAATTTTGAAAGATATGTTATTGCACGAGTACACAAAGTTTTACCCGTACAGCAGCGTTTCAAAATGGTATGAGAGCACCCAAGACTTTATTCGCGACTATTTATTCGTTGTGGATACAGTCAAATTCACAAATGCCCTCGCTAAAAAAGGGAAAAGCGTATACCTCTATCGATTTACATATCTGCCTCAGCATCTAAACTTCCCTATTCTTAGGGTGGCCCATAGCCTTGAAATCGTGTATATGCTTGGTGGTGCATTAGTTGGTGCTAAGTCCCCGCTTCAATCAAATTTCACGGCAGCAGATAGGAATATGAGCGTCGTTATGATGCAGATGTGGACGGACTTCGCAAAGAATGGTAACCCTGGGAAACAATGGCCTAAATACACAGTTGCAAAGAAAGAATATTTGCGAATTGATTCTAAACTGAAGATTGAGATGAACCCATGGGCGAAGCAAGTGGATCTTTGGGGCAAATTGGTGCCGGAGTTGCTCAATGTAACAACAGAAAAAGGAAGCAAGTGTGTCAAAGGAACAGCAACAACTTTGACTCATTCCAAAATTTTTTGTTTTGTTGTATTTGCATTTTCTATCGTCATTGCATTGATAAATTAAAACGCTTCGCCAATGTTGAACTTGCTGGCAAGTTAATGGACAACGATAAATAATCATCTATATTATTTTTATTGATTTAGATCCTTGCATATACAAATAGTCTGAATCGCACATCAAAGATATTCTACAATCGGCATATTTCATCGTCTCCAATTAGACCTTTCTGCTTTACTAGCTTTAAGGTTTGGAACGAGCGGTTCAGCGTAAGTTGTCATTGTTTGAAATCTGAACGGTTGAGATCGAATCTGATTCGAATCCCTTTCTCTTCTGCTTTGCAAACATTTATTGATTGCGTTACCTGCACTGAGATTTTTACTTGTCACATTTTCCATGTATTGCATTCTTGTCTCAAATCATGACCAAAGTATAAGATGGCAAGGACTGAATCACTATTCATGAATACTGGAATACTGTTTTGGGGATATTTCTGAAAGGTATACAATGTTTTTCAGCATTGATATGTCTCTGATGAAAGGTGGGACGATGGAAGGTGGACAATAAGAGTGATCGAAAATTGGCCTAAATCGCAGTTACCATTAGCCACGTTTTACTGTAGTTATGAAGACTGATAAAAGGTGCAAAATAGGCCTAAAATGTTGTTTGTTTGTGCTTGTATAGGACAATGGTCTCATCAAAATATTTCAAAATCAAAATCCTGTTGAGGAATTTCTCTTTGCAAAGTGCCACCATTACTCTCTTGCCAAAAGAAAATTATTCGACGAAATATGTAGCAAATTTCCGCAAGTTAGTTATCATTCTACGATATACCAAATCCAGTTTATTTTAATTGTAAAGAAGAAACAATAATGTCTGACACCTTGGAGATGATAAGCGACAGTTTGACAACAAGGAAAGTAACGATCGAATAACATTGCTGTGTCTGTGTATCGTTTAATTATTTACAACATTTGCTTCTGTCTTGGTTCTTTTTTAGTTGCATCTTAGTCACTGTTTTGATGTTGTTGTTTGTTTTTGTGCGTTAATAAGATATCAAGTTTCTCTGTCCATATTTTCGGCCAAACAACCGTAATGAGAACCCGTGAAATAGAAATCACTTTTTCCAAAACAACCTGTTTAGTTTCTTTATTGTTTCATGTACCAGAAGTTTCTTTATGAGGGTACTATTTCTCAACAAAATCAACAGTTTCTTTATTATTGTTCAATGAAAACAGCCAATCAGAATTTGATGCCCCTGTTCAATGTACCTCGTTTCAAAACTTTGTCAAAAGTAGTGCCAATCTCCTATATTTATTTTATTTGTGAAAAACGCGCCAATTTTCAAGATGGATGTTGTCTTCGAAGCAAAGCCTGATCAGATCTTCAATGCTTTCCACACCGCGAAATTGCAAATATAACCAAATAGTAGAGATGCAATAAGCAGAATGTTATGGAAATGTAACTGAAAATTGTTATGTTAACTCAACGCAAGAAAGAAGCGAAAAACGAGAGAAGACGAAAGGACAATTTTTTAGGCCTGCTCAATCTTCATCGCAAGTTCGCATAAAAAGCAAGGGGAAATTCGAAGAAAGAAAATGAGCAGCACATTCACGGGTCTACTTAGGACACTGAAAAGCACCTCTTCATCTCGGTAAGATATGACAAAATATATAAACATACGCCTAAGCAGCATTTTTGGCAGTTTGGCAAGGATGAATTCAGGTAGTCGGCCTAACTAAGTAGAGAATGACACTTGGGAGATTCTTCAATAATACTATTCATAATAAACTATAGAGAAAAGAGGAAATTTCCTTGTGCACATTTGAGATCTCATCGAAAAGTGCCATACTCTCCAGACTAGACTAGATAATGATAATTACAAATGTGTCAATTATCATAATTAGCTAACCATCATTTGTCATTCTCCTTTATTTTATATTGTCACACTGTCACAACCAGTCACCACCAGCTTACCCCCTACATTTTGCCATACTCCAACCTCTGTGATACAGCATAGCTATCAGCTAATGATATTACAGATAATCTTTGTTCAAATTGTTGTAAATTTGTTATCGGTCTTGTTTAGCTTTTGCTTTGCTTTGATGAAGCCTTGAACGCCAAAGTCATATATATCAGCTCTTGCTTACCAATATTGTAAAAGTAGTTTTTATGTTTATTTGGTGACAATAGTTTTTTGATTCCTTAAATTGTTTTACTATGAGATAAGCCTTCTTCTAGAACCTGTCTCTTTTTTTCTTTTAGTGATTCATCACTTTTGTCATCATGTGAAACTGAATTGACTGAGGTAACAGCTCTTGAGAATTGTCCAGAACCCTTTACTTGAGATCTTTAATTCTTGAAAATTCTTGTTTGATCAATCTTTCATTTGAAAGTTTTATTTCAAACTCAGATACACTGTTATCAAAATCTGATTTCAACGTACGCAAAAGGCCTGTTTTGTAAAACTTAAAGATTCTTTGGGCATTTTTTATTGGTACCAATTCTGAAAGTTGTAGACATTATAGATTTGGAAAATGATATGTTCTGCTCCAAACAAGGTTTTGCAGACTTTGAAGAGATTCTTGTTTTTTTGTTAGCCTCATTAGCCATTTGTGAAGGCCACTGTTTTCAGGTAAGTTTAGAATTACAAATCAAACACAACCTTTGACTGTATCAATCAGCACTCGAATTAGCAGAGTTATGACTCTTAGAGCAACTCACAATAGACTGGTAATGATGATAAATATGTGTATGGTTATTTTAAATATGTAATATGCAGGCCTTTTCGTTTGACGCGTGCGATCGCACACGCACACGTTGGCACACACGCAAATTGAGTCACGAGTGCTTTTCATCGCACGCGCAAAGTGTTATTTTGCTTAAGTAAAGTGGTACTCTGATGTTTGAAACTTCCAATGTCCAAGCATGGTGCTTCAATAAACCATTGATTACTGACAAATCCTATAACACTTTCGACAAAGTCCCAAGTGGCAATTCCCACAATTATAAATAATTGCGACACTTGGTGCTCATAGAGCGAAGGTGATTCTTGTTACCGATACCGATGTTCATGAAGAAAATGAACCGAGCAGACAACAGATTTGTCCCGTTGACATTGATAGTTCGGAAGAATCGGACACTAGACGAGTATGAGTTTACCGAGGAAGAAACTGCTGAGTATAGTCCTGTAAAAACAAAAACTTCATTGATACATAAACATATGAACAATGATATTCAATTTATATCGGTAGTGTGATTATCTTTATCAGTAAAGGGAGACTTGAAGACCTATTTTTGTGTCACTTCTTAAATACCGTCTTGAATAACTACGTGTGCGAATCGCACGCGCAACTGAATTTACCTGTGTGTTTTGCCGCACGCATGTTGTTTTGTTCCCGAAAAGGACTGAATATGGTCATTTCAGTTGATGCATCAGATTGATGTGATGGTGGAGAAAAAACGAGTTGAGTGGGAACATCAGCTACATGGGATGCAAATCCAATGTCAGCAAAAAGAACAGGAAGTCGTCAAATTACGAGAGATGCTTGAAATGAGGAACAAAGAGGTAGGAAAAATTTGTTTGAATTTTTCTGTTTTGCTGATCATCTGAGGCAATTTCTTGCAAGTGCATCTTTAGCCTTATGAGTAAATTCAAAATGAGACAAAGAATCCACAAGACAAAGAGCAAAACCCTGCTACAACTGCCTAGTTAATTATTCTAATCCTCTTTTCAAATAATGTGTGAAACACTTCCAAATAAAGGCAGCATGGATTAAATTTCCAGACATCTGAAAACTGCTTTAGTAAGCTTTCATAGACCCATTAACATGAGTTTCCTGCCTGCGAATCCTTGTTAGAAAAATTTAGTTTTCATATGGCTCAACCATTCTGATCATAATGTAAAAAGAGTTTTTGTCATGTATGCCAGGCCTGCACTGTTAAAGAAGGTTTGCATGAAGTTTTCAAGCCTATTATTTAAACAGTAAAGCAGAATGAAGTAAAGTTACATAGTATTGAGTCTGTCTGCATTACTGTCATGTCCTGAAAAGCTTTGAGCACAATAACACTGTTTGCTAAAAATTCATATTACCGAGAAAATCTTTAACTTCTTAAGAATTCTTGTTTGAGAATTTCAACGATTTTTACACCACTTGAGAATTCCTATAAGAATTTCCTTTCTGCAGATTGGACAATTTGAGCAGAGAATTCTTGGTGAAGAAGGAAAGCACAAGACTATGATATCTCAATATGAACAACAGCTTGGCAAATTAAGATCAGAGGTTTCTATGTTTCTTGTTTTTTAAGAACTTTTTCTCTTTTGGCATATTGTATTTCATGTTAATTTGGTGAATGAATACACTTCAAACTGAGGAAATGTTTTTTGTGTTTCTTACAACTGATTAAAGCAATAGAAATGATAAAATATCTTCAGCTGCAATTGCCTCTGGTTCAAATTTGCATCATTGCAAAATTTTTTCAAAAAATCTTAGCCTGATGTGTTAATGCCAGGTGCTTGCTTTTTTCATCCTTTCATTATAATAGATACTCAACATACCATTCAAAATATATTGCAGTCAATAAATAATTAGTTATCATGCTGTTGTACAAAGTTGGATACCTTGTTTGCTGATCTCTTCTTCTGTAACATTGAAACCCATTTACACAAATTTGTTATTTAATCAAGTTCATTTTAATCACTCATTAGTTGGACAATCTCAAAAAGAGTTATGGCAAACTTGAAAGAAATTCAACAAAGCAGTCAAGTGATGTGGACATTCTCAGAGAACAGGTATTTTATTCTGTAGGAAAGCAATTTACAGTATAATTATAAATCCAGCTAGTGAGTTTTTAGTTAGTGAATTAGTGAATATATACAGTCATTGTATATCATACTCTGTTTTTCTAAGGGTCCAGCATGTAAGGGTCTGGCGCTGTCAAATATAAGTCAAATATAAAGTAAGAGACAGTCTGTCCCTTCAATGAAAGGCTTCATTCAAAGAAAGCTATTCACACACATTTTTAAAGAGAAGGATTGTAAACATTCTTTGTGAATAACTTTGGATCTTTTAGACAAAACAAAGTAAGTAGATCTGTGGATTGTTCAATAGAGACCTTTTCATTCGTTTGTTGAGGGGACAGACTGCCTTTAACATCCATGAACTTATATGGATTTATAAGGATTCTTTTTGGTTGCAAGAAGACAGGAATGTTCTTGGAAGAAAGCAGTTGTAGTTACTATTTCTAATGTGATGCTGACAAATTGGTAAGAATTGTTCTGAATTCTTAATTCAAAGAAGTTTAACTTATCATGGACATAAAATAACTGTAGTTGATTTAATTTTATGTTGTAGTTGTCTGCAGAAAGAGAAAAAGCAGCCCAAGAAATTCACCAAGCAAAACTTACAATTGAGGTATGAGCAAATCTTGAATTAATTGCATGTCCAACCATCATCAGCATATAATGTTCATCAAATTAATTGTTACAAATAAGTTTACAAGCACACAGCAAACAATACAAGCCCTGAGCACAATGGTTTTCCTGCCAAAGAATTCTTGTTTAGAAAAATTTCCCATCTTTCATATGGCTCAAAAATGTTATCATAATTATCATAATGTGAAGAAGTCTTGTCATGTTAATGTGCCCAAGGCCTGCTGTACTGTAATGGTACTAATCTATCAATTTGCAAAATGTTCAATGTTGTTTAGCAGTCACAAGATTAAAGGATTAAAGGGGGTTGCGTACATGCATGTTCATGATTTATGTCCTGAAACTGTTACATTTCAGTTGGCAGCTTTACATATTGAGGAGGTTGTCTGGATCTTTTGATTTCTTGAGCCATGATATCAGCCAAATTTCTGTTTGCATTAGATGTCAAAACAATATGGTACTTGCCAACACATGCCATGTCACCATCTAGAATCTCCTTAAGACGTCTGTAAAACATATCAGCTTGATGTTCCTTGTCTGCTTCTGTGAAGCCACTTCTGCGTTCTGTTGCCATGTCAAACAACGAGAGAAGCGGTGTTGCGTATTCCATCAAGCAGTAGAAAGTTTCTCCATTTGAAGGCTGCACTTTGTACACACTCTGTTTGTAGACTCTCCTTTGAACACCTGCCCTTGAGATTTCAAGATTAGCAGTTGAAGATACAAACTCAATCCTTCCATCTACTTCGCTGAATGATTTGTAACAGTAGCAATCCTTTGGGATGACAATGAACATTTTATGGTCTTCAATATGGTCACGAAGGGCAACTCCATCTATTTCTTGATCTGTTCTGTTGATCGTATCATGGAGATCAGGTAAGACCAACTTCAAATAGCCAAAGTAATAACTCCATGCTAACCCATCTGCAACATTCTTGCTCTGACTTTCATTCATTTCTGAAAACTCAACTTGGGTTGCTTCTGTGAAGCCGAGCACATGATAAACCAATGGGATGAATAGCATATGGATCAGGAATAACTCAATGTATTGGTAGTTTATTACTTCTGGAAAGTTCGCAATCATGAACACAGACATCAACAGACAGATCACAGCCAAAATGATCACCAATAGTAAATGTTGTTGATGAAAACATGCATTCAGTGCTTTCCATTTGTTCCCTTCATACCTGAAATGATGGAGAAAAAATCATCTTTTAGCTTGTTATTAGATTTTTATTTTTGCAAACTCTTCTTGTTTGTTTGAATTTGATACTTTTTGTATTTATTTGTTTTATTCTTTATCTTTTGATAAAACTAATAGCCAACTCATAGACAACAAGATGTTCTTAGTTATCCTTGCCGTCCACAGGACCGTCGAGAGGGGGGGTTGGAGGGGGTAAAAGGTCTGGGGCCCGGGCCTCGAAGGGGCCCGTAAAAATATCATTCGACAAAAATTAGGTATTGCTGTAAAATCTCCTTACAGCTTTTTTTTAATGCAATCTAGCTACCTGCCTCAAAACATAGACAGAAGAAAATAGTTTTCTTATGTGGCTATGTTTAAAAGTTTTTGTGTCGGTACCTTAGGAGGTGACTTTGGCAAAGTCACCTCGTAAGAGCGAATCTTTTCATTGTTTACCGTAAATACCGCTTCCTTGATAACTTTTTCATGGAATATCTAAGCAATTTTTTCTAAAGTAGCTTTCTTAAAAAGGGCGTTTCCCTCATTCTCCGAGAGTCTGAAGGGCGTGGTCCCAGAAAATTTTCTTAAGGCCCGATCCTAAGAATCGGTCCAGGGCCCGAGCTGGCTCTCGACGGCCCTGGCCGTCCACCATGTTTTGAATAACTTTCTCTTTCAAGCTCCACTCTTTGAGGTACTTCCCGTCCGCCCTGTCCCCTGGCAGCATTTTCAGTGGAAAATGAAAGTAGTTCTATTTCGTTAATTCAACATGCAACCTTATCGGCTGCACGGCAAATAGTTCAATTTTTTATTTGATACTAAACATTAAAAAGTTCACAGACTAATAAACTTTGCAAAAACAACGAGCTTATCATTTTTTGTAGCTGAATATCTTACCGCTCTTCGATGTGATAATACTCCTCAAAGAATAGGCAAAGTCTTCTCAAAAGCTCCCCAAAAACTCCTGCAGAAAATGTCAAAGCAATGGCCACTAACTCAAACACCAGTTCCTTTGCCTCACGACCAAGATATTTGATCAAGAAAAGTAGGCCAATCGAACAGAAAATGGCGACCAAGAAGCTGGCAAGAATGCGAGAACTTTTGCTTCGATGCTTTGAAATAGGCCCAAAGCCGTTGTTTATGTGCTTTCCAGGCATGATTCGTTGATGTATTTAAATTTGGTCTTAGTTTGAAATGTTCTTGATTCAAATATGAAGTTATTCTTCAGCGTTGGCTGCTGCAGCCTTTATCTGGCAACAACTTGTGTGAAGGGAAATTACTGGCTTTTTGTTTCGGTTGTTTCCCTTTTGGAGGGGAATCCCCTTCTTGGAAGGAAAGAAGGAGCGCGAGGCATGGCCTGTGTTCCGGTCCCGAAAATTTGGGTCTGGAACACAGGCTACGCGAGGCAGTGCTTCTGTGTGCCTTCCAATAGACTGTCAGGCTTTAAACAGCCTATTTTGTATCTTTCTGTTTAATAATGTGAAGAGTAGTAGCTGGCAACGGGGAAAATGAAACCAAACAGGTGAGACGAACAAGGGCAGATTTTGTAATACAATAGCACGAGTTGCTTTTATTGACACCTCAATTCAAAGCGATTAGCGATCACAGACAAAAGAAATTCTCTCAACCAGTAATTCAAAACAAACAAACCCGCAAAAGTTTCTCTAAAACCCAGGTAGCTAGCTCGCTCGCTGTGCATTCCAGAAGTTATTTTTAAGGGCAAACATGAGCATAGATCGAAAGAAGAAGGATGTATCTACACATCTGCCGCGGGCATTTTATTTCTTTGGTCCAGAAGCTGAGCAGTAAATAACACCCAAAAAAATAAGAGAATTGAATCGCCTCCTAAACGGTTTTTGAACCAAACAAATAAAATGCCCGCGGCTGATGTGAAGATGCATCTTTCTTCTTTCGATCTATGCTCATGTTTGCCCTTAAAAACAGTTTCTGGAATGTAGAACGAACGAGCTAGCTGCCTGGGTTTCAAAGAAACTTTTGCGGCTTTGTTTGTTTTGAATTGCTGGTTGAGAGAATTTCCTTTGTCTGTGATCGCTAATCGCTTTGAACTGAGGTGTCAACAAAAGAAACTCCTGCTATTGTATTACAAAATCTGCCCTTGTTGGTGAGATGCATATATAACTGACAACAAATTTTAACAAGTTGCCCGGTTGAATCAGCATGATCACGTGTGCTTGATCACCAATTTTTTGGCAAAACTAAAAACATTTTCAATCAATACGACGAATGTCGCTCAGAATATCTGAACTTGTGGTAACATCTCGACTTGTTTGTTGGTGAAACTGGAATGATTTTCACATAGTGAGGAATTTGGGATAGGTAACGATGTTCCTAGTTTTGGACGCTCTATCTCTTTCGTATTTATAGGATTGGAAGGACAAAGTGAGGGAATTACAAACGATACATGAAGTAGAAGAGGCCAAAACAAAAGCAATGGAACAACAACGAAGATCGCTGTTAGAAAAAAGTCAACTGATGCAGGTATGATTTCAAACTTCATATTTTGATTTCATCTATATTACCATTGCAATTCTTACCTTCAAATTGAAAATCATTGTTTTCAGGGTTGACTTAATTCCATATTCCATCTTTTGTTGTAAAAGGAGCAACTTCTAAGTTACCAAGGACAACTAAACAGGAAGAAGCAGCTGATGGATAATCTGGAACAGAAACATGTTTCAACAATGGCACAACTGCAGAATGAGGTATTTGATTGATTGATTTATTACCCAATTAATTGATTGATTGATTGATTGATTGATTGATTGATTGATTGGCTGATTGATCGATTGATGTTACTAGTGGAATTATTCAAAAGAAAATCATAGTTAATCAACTCAACTGAAAGAAAAATCATAGTTAAATCCCCTCCACATTCCTTTCCCTAAAAGTTAATGGTGTTGTGGTGCAGTGATGTCATCCCCTGACTTTGTAGCCTGAACATAGACTTATGACGATGAGTCTCTCGTTTCCCTGTGCTCTTTGACTTGATGATATGATGGCGCTTCGGTCAACAGAGAGACTCATTTCCCAACGCTTGTAGAAACGGAATATCTCCTTGCTAATTCTGCTAATGGATTTTCGCTATTCAACACAAGGTTCGATTATGTGGCGTTGGAGCTTCTATCACTATTGTATACTTTCGAACATTCTACAAATGTATCAAGCTATCGTTCGATTCGAATTCTTTCTTCGAATCTTAGCTAAAAGATCTATTGGGCCTAAATCAATCTGCTACTCTTTTCTCAAAACTACTGATCTTAAAACGCCACAAAAACGGTTTTCCAGAACTCCTATACCATAGAATTTGCTATCAGAACTTCGATAAATAATCATTCTAGCTATCAGTGCAAAAAAGCGCCTTCCTTTAAGCCATACTCTAATCAGCACATGAGTTTGCGACAAAAACTTGTCGCAGATTGATATTTTTGTCCGGTTTTACAGCTCTATGTCCATAAGGCCCGCAGTGGAGCGACAACAACAACAGCAATTCTACTCAATTAGATGAGCGTAACTAGAGGGTCCTTATGTAGTGAGGCTAGCCTGAACAGTCAGGCAGGCAGGACTCGAGCCCAGGTAGAGCTCCACCACTTGAGAGTCATGACAATTGGTCGCGAACTCAATTAGGTCTTCTCTACTTCTGCAATGCCAGCACTTTTGGCGCTAAAACTGCAACATCACCATATTCATTAAAATGTATCTCCGGATAATAAAATATTCTCGTATGTAAATTTTTAGATGCTGCTTTAATATGGCTAAGAAGAATTTAATGACAAGATTGGTTGCGTAAATTATGCTTTTAACTCTCGAAGAAATACTTCTATTATAAATTTTTGCCCAGGACAGCTGAAATTTATCTTTGATATTACAGATATTGCAATACAAAGATGAAATTGAGAGCCAGACTGATACAATCCATGAGTAAGTTGCAAATAAGATCATAAAACAAGTTAATTTCTATTTCCTTGCCTTCCCTGTGTGCATCTATCCACATCTATAAAAGTACTTTGGAAAGCCATGTTCTTTATTAAACGATTCTTTCTTATGTTTTATAGAATTTTCGAATGTGCACAAAAGTGACAAAAGCTCTCCAACTCAGACCAAAACTTGTAAGGTCTATTCGGGACCTTACAAGTTTTGCGGGGAGCGCAAATTTGAAATTTTCCTGATTCGGTTTAAATGTTAAAAACAAAAACACTTTATGTAATTAGATAGCTGGTTATTTTATCTCAGCGCAGGATTTTCCTTAATCTTAAAAGAGGACACCTATTGACGAAATCGGCTAAGGTTTGTTTTGCCCATTTCAAGTCACGTGACGATGCGCCTATGAAGTTTTAGTATTATTCTACTGTTTGCATTCATTGCACAAGGTTTCATGGCGCGAAAAATGTTCAAATATTCAGAAGATAACACCCAGAACATATTACACAATGTTCTTTTTGCTCTTTTCTATCAAATGTCACCCCACATAGAAATGTGACCAATTTCAGAGAATATTATGTACAAATTTTGTTATTTTCCTTACAACTTTGCTTTGTGCAGCTCATGTCCTGTTATATTCAAGAATGTCCCAATATGATTACTTTGTAGCTTGAAGAGATCTTTGGAAAATGCAAAGTCTGTCGAAGAAATGAATCGAAGAGATCGAATGCTAATGAAACAAGAAAATGAAACTTTGATACATAGATTCAAGGTTACTTTCTTTCTTATCTATCATTCAGTTATCCCTTCATTTGTGATTATAGCTTCGTTAAACTCGCCTCCCCTTCTTATATCAAAAGATAACCCTTTTCCTGAACATGGAAGAAAACTCAAACAGAATCCCTGACGGTGAAGAATAACTGTTTTTTTTATAATAAAGGTATCTAGGCCAATACAGCCTCCAATCTAGGCCTACAACAGGAAATGCCCTGCATTAAAGAAATTATTTCGAAGTTCTGTTTCCTGAAATGCCCGATGATTTTCTTGGTTTGCAATACTCCAAGAAATTAGCAATCTTATTCCATGCTTGATGCTGATTGAAGTATCCAGAAACTGACTCAGTCAGATTTTGAAAAAGAATATCAATCGATTTGCAGTGAAATGAAATATGGGTCTTATTTTAAACGTCTCAATTGCTGCTGAATACCGACGACGTGTGTATTATAATCTGTGCCGAAAAAAGATTTGAAATTGCTTGAAAATTGGAAAATGGTTACCAAAGCACCACTATAGGCTTCTAGGCTTCTATAATGTTTGTGTTGTTTTTGTTGGGAATATTTCCTTGACTTTGTGTTCTTTGTGGTATTTTCTTTCCAGGTAAAAACTGATTTTTATACTCCTGTTGTTTACCTCCACTTAGCATGTGAATGGACGTTTGAATTTTACAAAAATTATTGATATTTTACTGTTTTGATTTATGCAGCAAAAAGAAAAAGATTTGCACGATTTAGAACAAGAAATCCATGCACTTAAAAGACATGCCAAGAAGCAAGACCTAGAATTACGGTCAGTTCCTCTTCCTCATTTTCCTCATTTTCCCCATTTATTAAACAAAGCAAGAGACCATCGCTCTTTAGATCAATGTATCGCAGACTCTTTACGGTTTTCAACAATAAAATAATTGTTGAAGACAAGTAAACATTATGAACATGTTTTTTTAGTCTTTGTCTAATCTTACGAGCAACTTTCAACTGGATTGCTGCTACTTTCATCTCTACAGAAAGGCGAAAATAAATTATATGTTAAGCTTGTGAAGAACTAAAAGTGACAAAAAGTTTAAAAATTTTTGGCCGAGTCAGAATTTAGATTTGCGGGTAATAAGACATTTAAGTCATTTCTTTTGGCTTTGCATATATAGACCATCTTTGCCAAATTCGAACCCTTTCATTTTATTAAGCTTGTTTTTGAATATTGTTAAGATGAAATTTCGAGAACCAGGAAAGACGATTGCGCTAAATATAGCGGTGACCGGACATTTTTCAGTCTGATCCTTTGCATCTCAGAGAATTTTGATTTATGTAATAGGTTAATTACCGTGAGTGGTTCATAGATATTCGTTTCCTTTTGATTACAAAGTCCACTTGGTAATCTAAGAGGGGACTCCAGATCAGTAAGAAAGTGAGTAAAGTGAGAAGGAAAGAAAGTAAGTTCGTCACGCTCGTTAAAGCAATTGATTAGCGTTTTATCTTTTACATAAACAGTTGCTTTAGCATTTTGCACTCAAATTTAGAATCTTAACTTTCCAGGACAATTGTTGCATAAATGTATGAGTTGTTTCTGGTATCTTTATATTTATTTCTGTAGGCTGAGTTTTATTAAGCTATGCTTTTCTTTTCCATCGTTAGAAATGCAACAGATTTATCTAAAATTCACATAAGTGATGAATCAGAGCTTGTTAAAAAATTAAAACAATCCATGAAAGAATATCAACGTGAGATCAGGTGAGCGATTTATGCATCTTTAGATTATGCTTCGCCTATTTTCATCCTGCACAGTAGAAACTTTCTACTTTTGACCTCCCTAAGTGTGTTCATGCTCGTTTCCATTGTTTTGAAGCTGAACTTGGACAAACAGGGTGCCTTAAAAAATTGCTGCTGTGGAGGAGCTGTAACCTCAATAGACCTTTTAGCTAGTCTGAAAAGAATCAGAATTGAACGCTATTTTGCTACATTTTGTAGAATTTTCGAATGCGCACAATAGTGATAGAAGCTCTATCGCCACTCGATCGAACGTCGCATATAAAAATTTATAAAAATAACTTTCGATCCAGGCTCTTTTATAGAATAGCTAAAAGATCTATTATCCCGTTTATGATAAAGTTGCGAAGGCCAGGCTTCAACTTAGAGTTTGAGTCCTTGTTTGAGTCAATCTGACGCATGGTTGCTGATTTATGGCACAGGAAGGGCAGAATAAGAGTTTGCTTCGAAAACAGCACTTCTATTGTTCTCCAGTAAGATGTCAAAATCAGGTAATGTTTGAAAGGGTTGACAGTGTTGTCTTAATGATAAACAAAACTATTAGCCCTTTTAGAGATGCAGAAGAAATTTGAATAGAAGGCTAGAAACCTTTCTTTGAACGATGGAGGTGATGTTTTTAAGCAGATATTCTGCCCTTTCTGTGCCATAAATCATCAATCACTTGTCAAATTGACTCAAACAAGGTCTCCAAGTCTAAGTAGAAGCCTGACTGCTGCAATTGTATAAAAACTGATAGTTTGCGGAGATCGATTATTGCACATATCCATCTGAAATTGATAGTCACTTCAAACCTCGTCACTGTTGGGTGGTACATGAATTTATCGGCGATGATCCTTGGCCGCCAAGTATGTAACAGCTAGCCTCATCCTCGTGCCTCAGCCTCATCCTCGTGAAAATCTTAAATCCATATGGTCGTGTAAATTGAATTTTTCCATTTTGGGCTGCTTTAGAGTGAAAATCCTCTCTTAACCTGAAATTGCTTCTTATTAAAATTTATGATCGGAATTAAAAATTTTCTTTCAACTATACTGTTTCATTCAATTATGCCATAGAGTAAAGTCAATGCAAGAAGAAGTTCTGTTGCAAAAATCAAAGGAACAAAAGCAACGGTATTTGAAGAAGATTAATTCAATTGAAATGCGATTTTTGAAAAGTATTTGCAGACTATCACAACGGTTTTATGGTATTTAAACTGAATGTTATGGAATGGCTTCAAACTTGAACATTTTTAAAATAGGAAAATCACAGCAACAATTTAAGGAGCAGGAGGCGAAGTCTGACATTTCAGCGTGTCCGTAAAGGACCCTGGGTGACAACGGCTCTTTAAATTCGCATTCTTTTTATTGTTTACTTCTTACTGTTTGTCAAGATGGAAGATTTTGGTTAAAGATGATGAAAATAAGAATGTTTGTTGTGTTTCCCTTGTGCTGTATCTTAATTTTTTTTGCAAGTTTCAAATTTTTTGCAGACTCAGCGAGCTAGAGCAACAGTATGAGGATCTGCGCAAAGAAATTACCAGACAGGTTAGATGTTCTCATTTCATTTATCATTTTAAAACTCTTTACCCATGGTTACAATTCAGTTTTAATTAACTGTTTTACAATGAACCTTGCATCTTAAATAAGAATAGTCTCTTACAATCTATTGCATCTAAAGCTATAAATTTGCAATATATTTACCAGAGACGAAACTGTAAAAGAAAGAAAAACGAAGCTGTAAACCAGCTTTTTTTGAATATTTTCAATGATGAACTTGGAGTTTGGTTTGAAATGACTCGATTTAAGGGGCTTAATTGATATCAGAGTGGAGTTTCACGTGCTATCTCTTGGTTGGCCTTTGTTGTCGCCATTTTCACGGGTATCTAATTGCCTCTGTCCAATCACCTCATTTCAGATTGTTAAATCAATGGATTGATAAGTTGATATTTCTTTATTTTAAGGTATTAAGTAACGGAGAGGTGAGCAAAGGAAATCATTCTACTCAGAAACAGGATTTCATTCGGGTAGGTTAACGTGATACGTAATACACTGTCACTCAATCATTTTGCTCATTTTTCTGACGAAAACGATTTGATTTCTGAATATCATAACGATAGGCTAGCAAGGAAGGAGCCATTGTTCTCTGGAATGAAACAATAAATTTTTTATTGCTACCAAGGAGCTAATTTTTTAGGGACCGTTCATTATTTACAGAGGGGTTGGTACTGAAGAGTCCCTTATCTTGCTGCAGTTCCTCGCTTTTCAGATGTTGCTTTTTATTTTCAATTACTTCCGGTTCGTCCGCTTGAAAACAGTTCAAGGCGTTTCTGTCCATGAAAGTGCCCGGGGAAAGAAGGCAATCGTTCTCCTTTCAGGTCAACTGAGAACTGAATACCAAACAGTAGATATTCCAACCATTACTGCCCTGTCAAATAATTTAGCAATTTCAGTCTGCCATGGCTTGGTTACTGCAGCGAATTATACGGAACTGCAGAGCAATCTACGGAACACTATTTAAGTGCTGAGGGTCGAGAAATGTTCATATGAAAAGAAGACTATTCGTTCGCACGATATCGGCATAATTTGAAACGGCAGCTATTGCTACCGTTTCAAGTCCATTTGTTTATAACGCAATGGGCCTTGTTTTATCCAATAACTTTTGGTATTTCAGTCATGCTCTTATTTTCTAAACTCTTTTGCATAGTTGCAAAACTAGCTATTGCTACCGTTTCAAGTCTATTTGTTTATAACGCAATGGGCCTTGTTTTATCCAATAACTTTTGGTATTTCAGTCATGCTCTTATTTTCTAAACTCTTTTGCATAGTTGCAAAATTTGCTGCATCAAAAGGAAAGCGAATACAAAGCTGAAATAGCAGGAATGAAAAATCAAGTGGCATCATTAGCCCAAGATCTCCATCACAGGTAAGTTATGTCATCGTTACTTCATCTTGATGATAATAATATTAATAATAATCTATATTTATACAGGTAAACTTGGTCAGCTTGCACAGAAGCTGCTATCACTCAAGGTCCTGTTAATTGTATTGTCAACAAATATGGAAATGTCAGAAATTTGATAAAGCTATGGTGAAAAGTTGCCAAGGAATGAAGTTACCCAGTGAGATCAATTCCTATTCTTTTGATGAAATCCCATCACAAGGTTGGCTGATACATTACTTGCTAGGAAATTTTTTTAACGTTGGTAGATCCTTGAACTAAAAGCTCTATATCATTTTCTCTGATAAATCAAAGTTTCATTATTCCTTGCATACATTTACAGAGACGCTGCGTTGGCTGATATAAGTAAAAGAGCAGCAAGGATGGAGGAGGAATTGAGGGATATCAGTTCAAAGTATGATAAAAAAGATGCTGAATTGCAGGTAATGGAATATTTTCCTTCTTTTCGAATTGTTCTTCTTTTAGTTCTTCTCGAGCATTTCGTTATCCAACATGACACTGCTATTATGATAATGTAACCAGTCACAATAGTTGTCAAATAAATATAGAATTTGTTCTATGGAAGCAATTTCTCCTATTGGCGCATATCCTCAACAACACCGACCTTCAGATGTCTACAACTGGTCACACTGTTTCTTGTTTCCTTCTTGGTAATTTTTCAGAGCGATTTTGAATTTCAGCTCTGGCCAATAGCTGGTGAGTTTCCTTCCAAATTTTAGGAAGGTGCTCTGGCGCGGTGTTGTTATAATGGCTTTGCAGCAAGAAAAGTCAAGTTGACGGGCTTTTGTGTTCCGCCAGCACACTGTTGAGAGTCATGACAAGGCGTCGCTGACTCAATTAGCACTTGGCTACTTCTGTCATCTCAGCGCATGGCGCTAAAAAACTGCAACTTCACTTTACTTTCTTTTCATCAAGGTATCGAATGCACAATTGCAAGCATTGAGGTTAGAGAATCGACATTTACGAGATTCATCAATGGAAGAACACCTATCAACAACTGCAGTGAGTTTTCATTTTCTTTCTTAGCAAATAAGTATCTAAGTTACTTGCTTTTATTAATTAAACTATCATCATTATATTTTCAAGAGATAATGTGGCCTTGGTTCGTTGCTGTGGTTACGGAATGGTGACAGTTGTTCGTTGTAAGATCTGATGGTCGTTGTTGTCGTTGTTATTTCAGATTTCACCGTAGTTTTATTTGGTTCATTTGAGTTCATGTCTTCTTCGTTCTTTATCTTTAGCTCAACTTTTATTGTTATTGTATTTATGTTAGCGTTATTGTGTCAGTTTAGTATACTTCCCTAACCCTGACCCTAACCCTAACCCTAAGTTTAGTATATTAGTGATCGTATGACGTATGTAAGGCTGAAATGCTTATACTAGGTAGTGCAGTTTTGCTTATGATGATGATGATGATGATGATGATGATGATGATGATGATGATGATGATGATGATGATGATGATGATGATGATGATGATGATGATGATGATGATGATGATGATGATGATGATGATTCCAAAATTAGGTAACACTTGATATGTTCTTCCTTGGGTCTTAAACTCTTGATTTATCATTTCAAAGAGCTTATTTATCCAAACACTTCCTCATATCAGATTGCTCGATGACGTCATTTTACGCATTTCCTGCTCTGTCTGCGTTCTTCAAATGTTGTGTTATATTTCAATATTTTGTCACAGGATCTACGAATGTTCGAAACTCATATTTCAGAAATTGAAAATGCAAATGCTAGAGTTATAGCTCAGTTAGAGGTAATTAATCCATGATCGTACTTTGCTATTCTATTCTATGCTATTCTATACTATTCTCCACTGTACAGCAAAGAACGAGGTGTCTGAGAAGACAAAGCGATTTGCCTTTCTCAAGAATAGATTTAACACCTCTGAGGGTATCAAAATAAACAGAGAAAGCAAAACACTATAGTCGGCTGCGTTGAAGGTGTGAAATCTATTCTTCAGTACCGTCAATCTCTTTGTTTACCAAATATGTGATTCTTTCGTTTTGCGAAATTTGCCCTTGCTTCTATGTAACGTTTCATCTGTAATACCGGGTGCGCCAAAATAAACTATGCACGTTTGGCAGGCCACAATAAATCGTACACTGGACCGATTTTGAAGATTTATGACTTAATTGTTAGCAGCAAGCCTGAATTAGATACTGTGATTTTTGCAAATTTTTTCATTTTCAGTTTTTAGAGCTAGAAGCGAGCTTCCTAAAATTTTAGTTTTCGAAAACACTGAAAACGATAAAAAAAACATCGATCAAGTTTTCTAAAGAATCGACATGAATGGACAAAGAGAGAACTTGTTCGTGGTGATTTGCGATTCAGAAATCGACCAATTGTAATCTGCTGTACGAGAGTTCGTACTAAGCTCCCAAATCCCCCTGAAAGCCTTTTCTCTTTGTTCATTCATGTTAAATCTTTTAAAATTTGATCGACGTTCTTTCATCGCTTTCAATGTTCTCGAAAAGGAACATTTTAAGAAACTCGCTTCTAGCTCTAAAAACTGAAAACGGAAAAATTTTGCAAAAAATCCTATAATCTAATTCAGGCTTTCTGCTAAAGATTAAGGCATAAATCTTCAAAATCGGTCCAGTTTACGATTTGTTGTGGCCTGCCAAACGTGCATAGTTTATTTTGGCGCACCCGGTATGTTACCTGATATTGACTAAAATTATTCTCCTCGTGAATCCTGCTTCTGAAAGTGAGGATTCCATGCAGCTACGTTTATTATTGAGAAATGACTTCCTATCAAATTGAATGATGGACGTTTTTGACTGCCATGCATGGTTGTCGATGCTCCGAAAAAATTGTTTTTGGCAAAATATGTCCAATTTCACTTTATATCCTCAAAATTTATTTTCTTGCCGACTTTGACAAGAAATATAATGACTTTACTGATTGAGTTCTGTGCTTCTATTTTCTGTGTTACTTGCGTGAGGAGATGATATTTCCTTTCAAAAAAGTAAATAGCTATCGAGGTTGAGTCCTTTACAAATCAAGGTGGACCCCTTTTATAAATGTTTAAAAGATAAAGAATTTCGCTAAACACTATCATCATCTGCTGTATTTTTTGTTTGCACTGTTTTCTGAATACAAAGTTTTCAGAAGTGAGAAATGTTTTGTCATAAAAAAGTTCAAATTTGTTTTGCAGGATGAAAATGCGTATCTGAAACACGAGATGGAGGCTGTCAGAGACGACAAGGATAGACAAGCTACAAGTACCAATAGTCAATCGTTAAATAGAAGCAGAAACGAAGCACTTCAAAGTAATCCTCATGAGTAAGTCATTAATTGGCATATGCGAAACTTTTTACAGTTTGTTTGTACTCATTCCTCCTAGAGGCCTCAGATTTTGCCTGAAATTGAATAAGTTTGTGATAGCTGCAGCTGCTCTGAGTAAACCTTTTAGCTGTTCTAAAAAAGAATTTGAATCGAATAAACCTTTTAGCTGTTCTGAAAAAGAATGAATTTGAATCGAATAAACCTTTTAGCTATTCTAAAAAAGAATTTGAATCGAATAAACCTTTCAGCTGTTCTAAAAAAGAATTTGAAAACAATCCGAGTCGAATGATATTTTGGTACATTTTGCAGAATTTCCAAATGTGAGCATGAGCCATAGGGAAAGAAGCTGTAACGCCACTCAATCAAACCCTTTCTTATGATAATGTATAAAAATATCACTCGATCCAGAATGCTTTTGTATAGTATCTAAAAGGCTATTCTCTGGATTTTCACTTGTTGCGAGTCTTTAAGGTCAGCAACAATCGTTTCAACCAAACTTCTCTACATTTCAGAAACATCCTGATAACGCAGACCTCACCAAAAGTTTTTTGTGCCTGCGAGCGCAAAATTGCCACAAAAATGTGCCTGCAAAATTTTTTCAACGTATATCATCTAGGATTTCGATTCTTTCTGTGCATCACATGAAGCAAACTTTGATAAAGCGAGGGACATTTTGGTTCTAAAAGTTGGATGGTGCCTTATGCAATAAACGTTTATCATAGACGAGATATATGAAACTTTGCCTTTGTTTAGGAATACTTCCATTTCAACAATCATTGACACAGTATACAGTTGTTTCTTTGCTTTAAAACAATAAAACTCATCTGGTACACAATGGAGGTTTCCTTCAAATCACAAATTTTTCCATTAATTATGGTTTGGTTACAGAGCTGAATTCGAATCAGATCTATTTGTGACTTTTCATTCGCTCTGAAACTTTGAATGCAGTAAAGTCCTTCACTTTATCAAAGCGACATGCGAAATGCCAATTAGTTTTATTCCCTTTCCCAGATTCCTTCCAACATTGCTTCATACTGTTATCAATGACACTGTCCGCATGTTCAACATTTGGGCCGTTAACTGCAATATGCTTCTCTAGACGTCTTAAAAACTCTCGGAAATTATCGTTGCTAGTGACGGGTCTAACTGATAGCTCATTTAACCATAGACAAATCTAACTGGATGTGAGATGTTTAAAGTACGCATGCTGTAACGCAAACTGTAAAGCACCAAATCCGGCTTTAGGCGAGATCAAACGCACTCCCAGGTCCTATTCACACACGCAGATACACAGCAATCAAAAACAGCAAAGTATGGCAGAACTCGATGTCCAAATCAATTATGGTTTCATTATTCTTAACCTTTCAAATCATTTTAATGCAATATCTTGTTACCCAATTCCTACCAATTGATCGTTATAAACTTTAGAAAAGATCATTTTTTTGAATAAATGTGCCTGCAGATATTCGCTGGATTTAAAAATGTGCCTGCGAGCGGCGCTCGCACGCTCGCGCACTTTAGCGATGCCTTGTCCTCAGGTTGATAACTTTATTTTGATTTGCAGAACAAGAAAGACCTGAGGCTAATTTTTCAATGAATCCCAATGAATGGACTCACATTGATGTAGAGCCACCTCATAATTCCACAAAGAAAGATAACTCTAAACATGACGATGAAATTGAATTCACTACAGTCTTGGACATCCTTGGGGTAAGTTTGTCCGCTTTTTTAATCCAAGATAAAAATCATACTTGAGGATTGCGTTGAAAATGAAACCATCATTAAAACTGCTGAAATTTTTTCATCTTACACTCATCAAAGTATGATACGTCACATTATGAGCGGAAGATGAAAAGAAAGTTTGAAGTGTCCACCCAGGGTCCTTTGCAGGCATGCTGCAATTTCAGACTGTTTGAAAATCAAATTAGGCCAAAGCAGAAAAATGGATCCACACTGCAATACAGTAACCGAAATGATAGAAAAATCAACGTCAAACTTTTCTTATAAGTGTCAACTACTACAATGTGATTCCTTATTTTTCTCTATTTTTCTCTGAGGCCAAATTCGATTTTTAGATTATCTGAAATTGCAGAATGCCCGCAAAGGACTCTGGGTGACAATTGCTTTTTAAATGTCTAGCTATATTTTGAATTTGTCAATCAGAAACATTCTGTTAAAATAGCAGCATCATATCAAACTCTTGTTTCATCTTCAGCTTTCAAATTTTTAGAGCAAGACACTGCGCTATTACTTTGAAATCTTTTGTTGACGAGAGTTTCTTCAGAGCAGCCCATTTGTGAAGGTGAAGGTGAAGTTGCGTTTTTCAGCGCCAAGCACTGGGATCGCAGAAATAGAGCAGACCTAATCGAGTCGGCGACCCCTGTCATGACGCTCAAGTGGTGGGGTCCTACCGGGTATCGAACCCACTCCGCCTGACTGTTCTGGCTGCAAAGTCAGAGGATTACGCCACTGCGCCACAACACCTTCATTTGGCATCAACCACAATCATTTTGACCATTCCTTCAACTTTTTATTTCAGAATGAAAGTTTTTCATCTGGAAACAACTCAAGGCGAGTATCATTTACAAAAGCATTCATGATGGAAGAAGGTGAACGCGAAAAAGAACTTGAGGAAGTATTAGAAGCAAGGATAATGGATTTAGAAGCAAAAACTAACGCTACAATGAAAAAATACCAATTATGATTATTGTGAGTATTTGCTGTTTATCTGAGAGAATCCCTTTCCATGTTAATATTAGTTTTGAGAATATTTTATATTTTTGTGGAAGAGACATTTTCATTTTGTCGCAGCCTCAAATTGTTGGCCAACGAACAGTCACCGCCATTTTTGCAACAGCCGATTACGCCAAAAATGATGGCGATGAAGTTGAACCATTGTGCAACGCAATGTATAAGGAGTCGGCTTTAGAAGTTAATGAAATTCTACGAATAACGTCGTTGTAAAATGCATTGGCAAACCGTGTTGTCTTTTCCGTTTTTCAGCTGTTCTACGAAAGATTCTGCATCGAGCGATATTTCCATACATTATTTCCATACATTTTTTTCCATACATTTTTTTCCATACATATTTTACTTGAATGGTTTGACTGAGCAGCGTTAGAATTTCTATCACTATTGTATGCATTCGAAAATTTGTAAATAAAAATCATCGCTCGACCCAGACTCCTTTCAACCAATAAAGCTATTTATTATATCCAGTTGAGAGTTGAGCCACCGCTGCAAAAGCGACTCTTTGCAGCACACTGCAGCGATTTCTTTCGTTCTCCTCCAAATCATCCAATTACCTGCAGTGTTTGTTGCTAGAAAAGCAGTATAGGGCTTGAATACATCGTTCTAACTGCAAGCAAACTTAACCACAAATAGGCACACGAAAGCATTCACAAATTTCACAAGCAGAAGCAATATCACTAATGTTTTTCCGCGCAATGTTTGCTCACCTACTGTCTTTGAATATCAGCATAGCTACAACCCTTTCACCCTTTGCAATTTTGTGTCATTAAAACTGACATCATTTTGACTCGATCTTTCATTAGTTGCCTTTGTGTATAGAAATACTCACAGGCAGTTACCCAACTCGTTTGTTTGATTACAGTTTGGTGTCCAGTGTGACATTTCGTGTTGAAAGCGTGTTCCTTGACATCAGTTGATCTCTGAAGAACAGAATCAATTGTTTGCAACAACCAAATGCAAGATATACAAAGAATCCTTGAAATGTTACAATTATTGTGTAAATATATTTCACTATCTTATTGAAGATGAAACCATCAATGAACGCCATTATCCAAGCGACTCCAACCAAAATTGCGATTTTCAGTGCGAGAAATGTAATTACAATTTGCTTTCTGTTGCCTGCAGAAGATACTTGACGCGTGGCCCGTTTCAGGACTGCTACGTCATAAACTGTGTAACACATCAAAGCGAGGTTAACTGCCAGAATAATACCAATTGGTACAACAAATGCAAAAAGATTGGTCCAGAAACCAACAATAAAGCAATGACCATCGATACCATATTGCGTTATCCTCTTTTCCGGGATATCAGAAGCGAGGCATCCCAACACGATGATAGTTGGCACAGCAACAGCAATGGCGCAATAGAAGCGAAATCTGCTCATCTTTGTGACGTCACTTACTAATTCGAGTTTATGAAATGTGATGAAGCAATCATAAGCCAAGGCTAGCATCCAAATGAAGCATGACAGCAAGAACAAATGTAATAGGACACCAAATATGATGCACGGTGTCTTCAAATCACCAAATTGTATGGCCAGTATTTGCAAAATATGTGCCCCAATCAAGCTTATCGAAAGGCACATTATATTTTTACCTGCTGCTTTTTTATGTTTCTTGAAGATTGCATATGTCAGCAACAAGGCAAATAAACAAACTGCACTTAATACATTCCCAATCAAACTTACGATGGGTAAAATGTTGTCCGATGTTTCAGAAGGGGCTTTACTTGTCAAATTCGCAAATGCAGATCTGTTACTTGAATTTGTGATTGCGTGCCTTGCGTTGATATAGCATGTTTCAGTATCATGAAGCATTGTGCCACCTCGCTGAAAGCATGATCTGCAAAGTAAAGCAATTTCATTTTATTAAAACGCTCGCAGTTGACACTATACTAATGCGCCTTCAGTCTTTTCGTAGGCAAAAAGAGAGAACCAGGGGAATGACTGTGGGCTCATCTGCACAAAAACGACAGAAATCTAGGCATAACCTTATGATTAGCATTTCCGCATTTCACATCGGAAAGAATTTGGGGAAGGAAAGGCATTGTAATTAGAGCTGTGGAGAAAACGAAACAACTGAACATACACTGCAGATTGCAGTGAAGTTTTAGGGAAGTAATATAGATGAAAGCAAAGAAAGAATGGCCAGAGAGCAACAGAAGTGAAGAAGTGGAGTGAAGCCAATAAAAGTTACAGAGTACATCAAGACATATGTAGCAATTTGGGGAAAACGTGACGTGACATAAGTAAGGCGTAGATATTCCAAAAAGAGCCTCGCATATCAGAACAATGATAGTTCTTGCTGGTGACAGCAAAGAGGGCGGCGAAAAAGATTCAAAGATTCAATTATTGGTACATAAGCCACAATTTGTGACACGGGCGGGGTGGAAAAACTGGCCGGAGATTTTCGGTTGATGCTGCTCACGAAAAAGACCAACAATCAAAAAGAGACTGTTAAGACAAAATACTTGGTAATGCGGGTCCGCTACTTAACTTACAAAGGCCTACCATATCTGCAGATCACTTGGCTTCAAAACAAACAATTTATCCAAACAACCCTACCTTCGATGATTTATCAGCACCGCTCTTGCAATAACTTTGACAGCTATTAAAAAATACTCTGTAGGAATTCTCTTTCTTCTAAATGTTCTTTTCCATTTTGGGATCCATCCAGTTCTCGGTGGCAGTGTCGTTTCATTTCCTTTCCCCATCAAACAGATTTTTGTCAAGTTACCTGACAACATTCGTTTTCCCCATTTGCTCCAATAACAAGGTGATTTTTTATCGTCATCTGTACTTTCGCAGCGGTCAACCAATTTCAGAAGCAACAATTTTATTTGCAAACACAGATTTGATTCATTCAATGTCAGTGGGGGTTGTGTTTCGTTGACAATCTGTGCCATTAAATTCAAAATGCTTGGATATCTGTTGACTAAATCTTGTTCGATGCTATCTGAACTGCCAGAAATCGCGTCTCGCAGATCCATGATAATTTGCTGTCTGAAGGCAGAATCCACATTTTGTGACGAAAGATTTTCGAATGATGTTTGCAACTGTGTTCTACCCGCTCCTTCGATCAAAAAACAAAACAGCAACGTTTTTTGCAACATTTTTGCTGCAAATGAAGAGACTCTTTGCTTCGTCTATGTTTGGTAACTGCTGTTGCAAAAATATTTGCAAAACTCAAATTTACAGAGCAGCATTTGCGTAGAAAATTATTTTCTCGTGACCATGACCAAATATGAAACGGGGGAATACGAACAGCCTTACAAAAGTCGTCACATGACATTACATTTGTAGAATTAGCTAGGCTAGCAACTGTGCACCCTTCTTCCCATTTTCATCATACAAGACTCGCCCCCTGAACAATTTTAATGATGTCTTTGATTGGAATATTTCCAACCACAAAATTAGACTCTCTTTTGGCTTGTTCTCAAATGAGTTCAATAATTGACTATTTTTTCATTTGTAGCTATTTTAACTGCCAACTCATGCGAAAGTTATTTCCCAAATCCTCGTCGTTAAAATTACGCCTCGGCAATCAACTCGTGTGACCGTTTCGCAAATTAAAGTGTTGGTTTATAGTCAGCAGTCTT
Source organism: Aurelia coerulea (assembly GCA_039566865.1). Lineage (NCBI taxonomy): Eukaryota > Metazoa > Cnidaria > Scyphozoa > Semaeostomeae > Ulmaridae > Aurelia > Aurelia coerulea. The sequence continues at coordinate 358,532 of CM076946.1, read as the reverse complement.
CCGTAGTCAGAAGTCAGGTGAACTTCAATGAAAATAACTGAGAAGGGTCTTTCTAACGAATTTGATTTTTTTTGCGAATTTAGCAATTACGCGTGAAAAGGCATTAAAATGTCATCCTTTGTGGGCATGCTGAAATTCCAGGCTTTCGATCGCTGAAAGAAAAGTTTTGGTCTGCACTGTGCATCTATAGTTTCTGCTTAGGCCAAATTTGATTTTCAGACAGTCTGAAGAAATTGTAGCATGCATGAAATTGTACCTGATGGCCCCTGATATTTGCACAAATGGCACAATGCCTAGTGTTTTTTTATCATTTGTTCAAAATTCTCATGTATTTACAATTAGCTTCGTGTGAATACAGCTTCCAATAGACGAATCAAGAAATACAAAATATAGTGTTTTAACAGTTCCTCTGCGAGATTTTATACATGCACATTACCTAAATAAAGGCCACTGATGAAGGCCAGCAAACTAATACTAGGGCCCAGTCTCTTGGTTAAGCGTGATCACCGTTCCAAATTCAAGATGGCTGCCCAGTCGCAAAGTCTTCCACTGCTTGCAGGTATTATAATTTTAGATTTCACGCAATCAGTTGACAAATCTTTACCTTCAAATAACCATTATCATATTGCAAGGCTATATCTTTGTTGTTTATTCAATTTTCAAAATACTATTCACATGACTGAAAGAGAAAAGCCGTACTCTACTGTCTTTCAAATATTGGGCCTAATAAAAGTAGAGATAGAGAGATGGATTTATTAGTCTAGGCCTAATAGGTTGCCACAAGAGAGAGAGAGAGAGAGACAGCTACTTTCAGGGATAACTTTGATCAGTTGCTGAGAATTTCGCCCAAAATTCCTATCAATCAGGAATGAACAAGAGTATGAGAGTGTACTACTGTAAATGACCAAGCTCCAAAAGGGGTGCTAGTAGTACAGAATTGCATACTGTGCTGTACCTATAGGCTATACTGATCCTAACTAAACCCCACCCTAACCCTACCAAAACTCCAAAGGTGTGTGATACTAGAATAGCCCCCTAAAGGTATACCAAAATGATACACGTCTGCACACCCAGGGCAGGGGGTCCAGAGGGCATGCTCCCTCGGGAAATCTCTTTGTCTCCTGAATTATGTAAAGATTTCCATCTAATCTGTTAGTTACCAACTGATTAAAAACAATGGTTAAGAAAATAACTTTGTTTTATTTCAGTCAGAGGCACCATTGGACTTCACATGGTTGATGTAGCCCAACAAAGTCCGCAAGAAATTTTAAGGTTTAAAATACAATAATATCTGATAGAAAACATGTCTATGTTGTGCAGTAAAACTGAAAAATTGAAACATTATATTAGAAAAAGACACAATCTGCCAGATATCAACACTTGTTGATCAACCTTCCTGTGTGGAAAGTTGAATTTTCATGCGCTGGACATTGTGCCAATAAAACAATGAAAACTATAGAAACTAAGTGTTCTGTGCACTGGACATGTCCGACGCAGGAGCCTTTCTTTCCATAGAGGTCAACCTTCAACATTGCTCTCTATCCCCAACACAGTTCCACAAAGTTAGTTTATGTAGGCTACTTTACAAACATATTTCTGTAAACATGCATAACATATGACACCTTTTAAATATTGTTTCTGGTTTTCAAATCATGTTATCTTACTTCTATAGCCATTAAAAGTAGTCAACAATTTCCAGAAATATTAAAAGTAACCACTTAGTCACTTGTTCCTGATGCATCTTTGATGATAAATATATTAAACAGGTTGTTCAAATGATTTTTAACCATTAAATACTGTAAACATTATTTTTCTAATGATGAAATAATAACAATTGATTTTTCTTTTTTACAGTGACCAAGCTCAGAACTGCAAATGCTTTTCATTTAGCAAAGATGGCTGTCTTTTTGCTTGGTGCAACACTCAAACGTATGTATTATTGTTTCAACAACAACATTCTATTTTGGATAATGATCCTGTCATCTTCTTGTTCATTGTCACTTTTGTTTCAGGTCAAAATATGCATTATGATTCCTAATTTGCAGCTGAATAAAATTGCAGCTTCACGTTGTGTAACTCACCTCTCCAGTGCCCCATGTTTCACCTTTGAAGATTTTATTTCAGACAATGTTGAATTACTAATACCCCCTTCACTTTGACACAGTTCAACCAGCTATTTCTAATCAATGTTTGATTTCAACCAATCAAAGGCATTAAATCTGCTTAATTGACCAATTAGAACGCAACATGGTATAAACCGATTTAATTTTGGCTGATCTAACTTCCAGGCATGAATGGGATATAGACAATAATTGTGAAGTGATGAGATTATTTCTTAGTTTGCAGGTTCATGACATAAAAACTGGGAGGACAATTTTGGAACTGCCCAAACAAAAGACATCCCAAATATCTTTTTCGCCTATGGGTAATTTCCTGTCAACATGGGAAGGCTACTACACATCAGCAGAAAAACCAAAGGGTTTCAATAATCTTGAAATATATCGAATAGGAGATGGTTCTGTTGTCAAAGCTTTCATTCAGAAAAGACAGGAAACTTGGTAAATATTTTTTGCAATTCTCAGTTTGTTGCTTATTTCATGAAAGGATCTGCTATCTTTGCATACCAATGCTTTAGTTTGTCTGAAAAGCCTTGTTCCAAAACAATTTGAAGGCAAAATATAAGACAGCTTTTAAATGATTATTTGAAAATGCACCACTTTGTCACTTTTTCAGCTTGCTAATGCAAAATTTTTGTAATTTACGACAGAGCAGAAACTGCTTAAACTGACCTCATCGTGCATCCTGACTTAAGGACTTGTGCTTGAACAAATGTTACCAAATTTTGGGTCCTGTTGCCTGGAGCTAGAGGGGCTCCAAGTTACTACTTTTGATGCATGTGCACACAGTTTCTGCTCTGTCTAGATTCACTAGATATTTTTTTGTTCAACAAATGTGCATTTTTTGCCATAAAATTCCTTGTTAGCTAGCTGGAAGATGTGACACTCCAAATTTTGGAACTTAAGAATTCTAGCATTTAACATTGCAGTAAAATTACCATTTTATACTTTACTTCACTTTAAGAGGAAGTTGGACGTGATGCTGCGTGGGACATTTGGACCGTATTTCTATGGTTTATGCCTAGGCTAAGCATCAACTTGTCAATGGAGATTTTGAATCGGATTATCACTGTTAACAATCTCGCAAATTGCATTGAAATATATTGTTCATCTATGTTGATTTCATGCATTTGCAAAGTTATTTTGTTGATCACAAACTCCTGAAAATCGTAAACAGTGATTTTGCCCAAGCAACTTTGAAGATGTTAAAAGAAACCATCAAACCAAGAGCCCACCAAAAAATATTGTTTTAGAGTCCCATTTATGATGCTTGATAAAACCTATAGGTGAATAGAACCTTCTCAAACACTACTGGATTCATTGCTCGATTAGTTTTGTTGGTATCAAAAGGAGCAGAGAGGTAAAACCTTTACAAATGGGATTGTGCCACACATGGTCTGTTACCCAGGTCAAAATAATTCCAATTTTACCAACAATGCAAGTATGTTTTTAATTAGTTCTTCTTCTGTCAGTAATTGTGAAACAGCATCTCTGTTGATTCTTTCCAGGAAGCCACAGTGGACAGAAGATGAACTATTATGTGCCAGATGTGTTAACAATGAAGTTCATTTTTATGAAAATAGAGATTTCAGTAAGTATTTTTTGTGCTGCTAAATAGCAAGGGCAAATTTTGTGAAACAAATCATACAATTCTGATCAAAACCAAGCGATTTTAAAGTGTCAAGACTAGATGTCACATCTTCTATGAAGCCAAGCACAATACTTCTCCTTCTCTGTTTATCTTTTTTTCTATCAAATCTTAAAAGCTAAAAGTACTGTTCAAACTACAATTCAACTGTGCCAATCATAGCGGAAAAAACACAAGGTCATCAAGTTTCCACTATGACTGGCACTTACAATAATACTGAGAGTAATAAACAATAAGAAAACACATGAAAACGGTTAAGGAAAACAAGATACAAGACAACATAACGGATATACATAAGCTGCTGCTTTCCAACTATTTTCTTAGCTTGATTTTATTGAGTTCACTCAGAGGTATGAAATCTATTCTTCTGAATTGCTTTGTCTTTTTGGAAACATGAATTCAATTTTTTTACAAAATTTGCCCTTGCTTTGCCAATTGTTCTCTTTTCTTTAATATGGACTAATATGTTAAGCAACAGCAGAAGTATAAATGAGATTAGAGCAAAGGATAAATGAATATACAAAGTATTCATGATTTTCTAAAGTTATTCCATATGGCCATCAGTTTTGATATTTTTCAATGTTTTAATATTTCTGATTTGTTTCTTATTTCTGATTTGCAGCGAATATTTTGGCCTATGCAAATTCGTGTCAATTTCGAAAGACAATAAATATAAAAATCTGTGGATTTTTAAAAATTAATCAAATGACATTCTTCTATTTCATTTTTAGCTTCTGTATCTACAAAGCTTTACCAACAAGGTGTCACAAACTTCACTTTAGCACCTGGACATGCTCCTTTCAAAGTATCCATTTTTGTGAAAGGAACAAAGGTGATTTTTTTTCTCACTTTTTTTTGGAATCATAGAAAATTTTTCCAAAAAATTTGCCACAAAGATATCTTCAAAAGGATAAAAGAAGGAAAAATTTCAGGGTGATAAAATCTGCGGAACGGATAACAATTTAGTCAACTCAGTCAAAACTCAGTCAATTGTCTTTGCTGAAGTTGCCACAAATTCGTTCTAGAAACGCTACCTCACATCCTGATAATTATGTAGTGTTCTTGATTATTGTCACGTTTTTCATCATTTTCTTTTTTTCAACAGGCGGCTCCATCATTTGTCAGACTTTTCCAATTTCCAAATTTAGAAAGTCAGCAAGCACTAGCTAACAAAAGTTTTTTCAAAGCTGACAAAGTGGACATGTTTTGGAACAAAAAAGGTATTGCACGTTGATGCCAAATACCGGATGCACCGAAATATAGTCCAGGTGTTTGAAAAATCATAGTAACCAAAAAAGTACTGGATGGATTTGAATGAACTGAATTGAACTTGGTAGCAGAAAGACTGGAGGTAGACTCAATTTTAGTAAAATTCATTGTTCGTGAAATTACTGAAAAAGGGCCTAAAACACTCGATCAAATCATAAGCAATCTCTTATACAGAACATGAACAATACGCTTGGCATGTAATCTCTCTCTCGAGAAATGAATTTTTAGATACGAAAGTTGTGACCCCATGGCAATAAATGTACAAGACGACGTAACATTTGTTTGGTTGAAGAAGTTTCTCTACAATTCGGTGAAGTGTTTCAGGACGTTTTCAGGCATCCCGTAAACAAGGGATTTTCGCAAAGTCGAATGTACCCATATTTTCAGTACTCATAAAATGACGAGAAAAATCCCAAAAAAAATTCGGTCGTTCGGCTATCAGACACATTTTATTCCATTCCAACCCATCTTGTACTGTAGGAGCTATGAATTTTCAAACGCTTGAACTCGTTTGGCGCACCTGGTATCGTTAGGATACACGATTTCATCTTATCTTCATTCCTTAGCGAAACTATGTGATATTCAAGGCGACCCCCTCTTTGACTATATTTACCTCCTCTGTTCATAAGCTATTTCTAGTCATTCATCTCTAAAAGTATTCAAATTTGACTGCTAATGAAATAAACTTGTTTTGTCAAGTGCTTAGAAATGAAGATAAACAAAATTCTAAATTTTCTAGACAATATCAAGAAACTGTGAACTCTTTTGACTTCTAGACATATCCTGCTTTTTCAGTTTATTGTATATCGACTGTTGTAAAAGAAATAACGTTTTTCTTTTCAGGAAACAGTTTACTGATCTTAACGAGTACAGAAGTAGATACTACAGGCGGTTCATATTATGGTGAACAAGCACTTCATTTTATGAGTGTTAAAGGAGACTCAAGTCTTGTTCCCTTTGGTAAGTTGTGTTTTGTTTTAAAGAAAGTTTAGCCCTTCTTTATTCACTGCTATTTATGGTATTCCATGACATGATTAGACGTACAGAGTTATTTTCTTGCCACCCTGGTCCAATTTTTCGTTCACATAAATCTAAAGTCATTTACGATCTGACGTATCATTTACCATTGATTTAAATTGATCAAAGCATTTTTTTTCGATATGCACAGTTTTGCTTAACACTACAATGCAAACTTCGAAAATTGTTTTTATTTTCTTTCAGACAAAAGAGGGCCAGTTTATGCAGTTGATTGGAGTTCAAATTCAACTGAATTCTGTGTCGTATATGGATGTATCCTTCCCATCTATTTTTCATTTTTCATTCTGATCACATGTGCCTTAAATTCTAGCAGAGGCCAGAGGGAATATATTATGTCAGAGTGGATAGACAGAACCCCCTGAGAAATACTAATCGCTCTCTTAAGGAAAAGAGTAAAGACTACTCCGCCCTGGAAGTGAACAGCTTGGGAAAGATGTATAGATAGTAGGCTGCTGTCACAAGAAAAGGTTTTATTTTCATGCATTTTCAAAATTAGCTTTCAGTCCTATATCTAATGAACTCCTTGTTAACTGGATATGTCATGAATAATTGGAAATGTCAATTTTACACTACACTGAATTCATCACTACGTTTTTTTGAAGTGACCCGCAAAATTTCAGCCGTCATTGTCCTATTATCGAAATGAAACTGTCGCGTTTTTGTCTTTATCTTTGAAATGACATCGCAATCTTATCTTTTTCGAACATTTTCTGTGATATGGTAGACCTTGACATTATAATCAGATATGCCTGCAAAAGCAAAGATCTTCAACATTAAATGTGAACCAATCTTTGATTTTGGAACCGGACCAAGGAATCTTTGTTATTACAACCCACATGGAAGCAATATCCTTTCGCTATATGAATCTGCATCTTATTCATTTTTATTCTCTTTTCTTTGAGACAGGTTGTTGATTGATGGCTTAAAATAGTCAGGAAAGAGGAAAAGCCATAAGTGAAATTTGTAAATACGAGATAAACTTTTTTGAAGATTCCTTTCATGCAAACTCCTGTAATCTGCCATTCGCTACAAATTGATATTGCATCATCAAAACCAATAATCGAAGAACTGTTGTTGTATTTATTTTCGATTAGAAATGTGAATTTGTAAGATAGTTTTGAAGGGACAAATGAATTTTTCTTTTGTAAGACAAAATCAGGAAAATATCAACTCATATCTTTTGCTAGAGAGGAATTGCCTTGACCTTATTAGTCTAGTCACGATCCTTTGCGCAGAGTAAGAAGCATTCTAGACGCTCTGTTTGTAAAATGTCACATTGATACGTTCTTGGGAACTGATAATTTCTAGTTGCTTTTCAATTGGGGTTTTAAGAAGCTTTCTTTCATTGATTTTCTTAACATGGTCTTAATTCTTTGCTTGGTTGGATTCGGCAACTTACGGGGAGTGATGGTATGATATTTTGCGTTACTTTCCTAGCAGTTCTTAGAGCATATAAATGAAACAAACAGTCTAATAAAGGTTCTATTGTTTTAATTTATTTTGAAAGTTCAAATTCATGATAGTTAAGTTGAAAATGATAGTAGGAAGCTGTAATAGCCACAAACTGACGAATTACGTATTTCTTGTGCAGATAGAGGGAATTGCACAATTACAAGAGTGTTTTTAAAGATTTGTATTTATTAGAGAAAACTATTTTTCAAATTTACATTTTCTTCTTTCAGGAAATCTGGAATGTAAAAGACAAGAAGCTGATTAGTAAACCACAGGTAAACATTTTAATGAAAATGTATGTTTCTCTTCTTCGCCCTTGATGGGAAATGTTTCTGAAGTTTGGGAATTTTTGAGAACTGACGTTGAGTAATTTCTTCACTTGCAATAAGAATATATTGAACAATGAATGTTTGATTTTATAACATCAGTCTTGATAGTTAAAATCCATTTTATAGGATGTTGTGAATAGATTTTAATAATAAATCCTTGTTAAAATTGCCAGGAAAATGTGTTCTCTCTCTCACATGTGGAAACTTTTCAAATCTTAATCTGTAGATCAGATCTGTTATGTCATACATTATCGTCTTTCTCAAATGATTTTTTTAATCATTGTCTTTGCGAATATAAATTTGGCCTTGTACTTTGTAATGTTGTATATTCTGATGATAAAGCACTGCTTGCTGTAATTTAAGACAGCCTTTAGTCATCTCGTTATTTTCGATCCCGTTGATGATGTTGTTGTTGCTGTTGCTGTAGTTGTATTAAGCTGAATTAAAATTGGTTCATATTGCTTAATTTTCCTCAATCAGGCAGAGGATTCCACTGAATTTCAATGGGCCCCAGATGGCATTCACTTTTTGACAGCCACAACTTCGCCGAGGCTCAAAATTGGCAATGGGTAAGAATGTTTTCTTTGATTTAGATTTGTTGTATGTATGTAAATATGTATAGCCAGTTAAAAATCGAATTAAAATAAGTTGACAAACAAACAAGCAAATGTTTGTGTCGCTTTTGTTGTTGTTTGGTTTCCAGCTTATCTTCAAAACCGAAATCTCGTATGGTATGTTAATCATTCAATTTACGGTATAATATTCGTATAAATGGCACTCAATCTTCTTAATGTTTTAATCCTCCTAGAATTTATCATTAACAAAGTAATTTGTCCAAAATGTTTGCATCTCGAAATTGTTACAAGTTAACTGTTGAAAGAACTTTTCCTGGTTCTCTCCTTGTAATAAAGTAGATTTCCTTCGATGTGAGAAGTGTCGATGTGAGAAGCAATCTAATAGAGACGACAACATTGCAAACTGTAATTTACATTTCCATGACTGTACATCTATGCTTTGAGTCTTTGTATATTTCTCGGAGAATATCTTTATTATATAAGTTTTACTTGGTTTAGTACATTCCTAATGTTATGTTGATTCATTTTATGTCAGATACAAAGTATGGCATTATACTGGAAGGGAACTTCATCAAATATCTTATTCTACAGGACATGAATTATATCAGGTTTGTAGTTTTCTGTTGTAGCCTTTTCTTTTTGTTCACAATCTTTGTTTGGTAGGTTATTTTCTTGATGAGACAGGTTTTGAGAGACTGGTAGCCCCAATAACTTCATATGATTATTTTTATCAAGTTCGTTGTTTTTTTTTACTATTTTTCATTCATTACTTTGTTTAAAGCAGGCTGAAAAGATTACGGACATTTTATAAGTCGCTCGGCCACTCACCCCATTACTAGGCAAAAAGATTTGAAAAATTGTTGGTCAATAACCTGAATTATTACCTGACTGACGTTTCTAAAACGAGGCATTACAAGAATTCCGCCAATCCAATTGGTTAATCGCACATTTCCCGCGGTTTTCCCGTTGCCTTGTATAATACGATACAAGGACACGTTTTTGTCACCACAGCAACTGATTTAGGCCTGTGAGATTTACAAAAAACTCAAGCGACATAACGGTAACAAAATGCGTTTGACTAAATTGTATAATTCAAAATGAGTAGCTATCAGGTAATAAAACTTTTACCAACCGGTTTATTAACTCGCAAGCTCGGTCTGTACTTTTAAGACCTCGGGCTTTATATTTTCCTGTACAACACAAAATCGGTTAGTATGGGCATATTAAAATGTGAAATCTCGCATGACTAAAGGTAGCTTACTATTTGTCTTGTCCCATGGATCATGTTCAAAGGTGTACCTTAATTAATTATTTTTCTTTATAGATACGTTGGCAACCAGCTGCAGAAGGCACCTACAAGGAAGCAGCAATTGTCTCTGTCTCAAAACCAATTACTACGCCAGGTTTGAAATTTAAATCCAATTCATTATCAAATTATTTGTTATTATTGTTAAATTTATTTTGCAAAGTTCAATTTGGTATTGAATTGAATACAGTTCGCCAAAATTATCACTTCAAAGAGGCATTGATATTCGTTCTTGTTGAATTAGAATTTGTAATCGAATTTGGCCTTTGAATTAGTCATTGAAATAATTGATAGTGATCGTGTCGTTTCTCTCCCGGAAGAATGAAATAGCAGTTATGTATTAATTTATTTGGTAAGTAAAAAGATATATAGTTCGGAAGCATTATCAAATCTTTTGTTATTTTTCACAAGGTGTCGGTTTTTGTAAACAACTAGTATATACCGTAAATGATAAAAAAGAAATAATTCGTGTACTTACCTGTATTTAGCGATATCATATTCTAGCAAAATGTGACTTCTCAGCATGAGTACATTGCCATGAGTTAATCAAGTGAAGTTTTTCTAACCATATTTTAGCTAAATGTGACTTCTCGGCAGCATAGGTTCCAAATCTTTAACTCAGCGTAAAAAGGTGGGTGTAAAATTCAATGACATATTTCTTCTGATTGAATGGCTTGAAACAAACTTTAGATACTTATCTATAATTCTACCGTTGGACTTTCCAGAAATTTTGAATATTTTTCAAAATTACAGCGGATTTTACATTTCAGCTCATTTTAGGATGTGACGTCATCAACTTTCTAAATCATAAACCAGATGAGTGACAGACTTTTGCTTGATACCATTTTGTAGGCATCCATAAACTATAGTTATCTTCGAAATTACTTGATGTTGCGTCAAATGGTTTAGAAATTACGATGGTTTTAAGTTTTTGAAAATTTTTCTTAAATTCTTGAAAAAGAAGAAAAACACTCTAATTCTGAAAACATTAAAGATTTCAGAAAAGTCCAACGGTAGAATTATAGAGAAAAAGCTAAAGTTTCTTTGAACGCATTCAGTTCAAAGAAATAGATCACTCAATTTTACACCAGCCTCTTTAAAGATTTGGAACCTATGCTCTTCTCAGCATGAGTACATTGCCATGAGTTAATCAAGTGAAGTTTTTCTAACCATATTTGTAGCAAAACAAGAGGCATATAGACCACCATCTGCAAGGGCTGCTGGTATACAGGGAACCAAACTGGTAAGTATTACTATGAAGAGTTACTTTGCTAAAACAGTTGGTAATGCGTTGTTAACAGTTGGTAATGCGTTGGTAACAGTTGGTAATGTGCTTGCTAGCATTTGAATTGTTGTCATGCCAACCCCGGAATTGTTCTTTAAAGTTTGAATGTTTTTATTGTGCAGCACGAAGAGGAACCTGCCCAAAATATGAAATCTCACGAATTATCAGGAGCAGCGTTAAAGAATAGAAAGAAGAGAGAAGCGAAAGCGAAAAGTGGGGAAAACACTCCACAACAGATTTCGGTAAATATTTTTAGTCCGTTTAGCAAAGATGAAACAAAGGATTCTGAAGCTTGAGTGCCTTTATCAATGGATAAATAAAGTGAATATTTCGGCATATAATCTTATTACATATTTCTGTTTCATATTTTGTTGTGATTTATTAGACTGTTATGTTTCTGGTATTAAAGCTACTACTACACACGTTACTTATCATAGATCAAACTTAATGATGGTGATTATTATTATTATTATTATCCCAACAGCAAGTTGGTTCTGGTGCGCCGATGACTGAAAATGAAAAGAAAATTAAAAATCTAAAAAAGGTTAGTGTTATTTTTTGTAATTTTTGTTATTTTTTGCTTTTATATTATTGATATTTTGTTCAATAACTTACATGAATTACTTACAAAACTACTCTGCGATGCTACAAGAACTGTAACACCACGGGGAGCAGAGTAGTTTATCTACAGTAGACTGTTTTCAATTCACGTTTGCCTCACATTAGATTATGAGGTTAGATCCATGATTAGACAAACTGACGATTTTTTTTTCTAACAGAAATTGCGTCAAATTGAAGATTTAAAACAAAAACAGAAGGAAGGAAAAACATTGGAGAAGAATCAGGTATCTGAAGTTTCTTACTTCTTTCTTATTTCTTACTTGTGACTATATTGTTTTTCGAATTCCTGCCCTTATTAACGGTGACAGTTTGTCAAAATATAGATGCAACTGTAGATGCTATGAAAAAAGATGACAAAATTAATTTATTTATTGATTATATCAGCGATGAACAATGCACAACGAAAAAGGATTCGTCTAATTCTGCCGTGAGCAGTATGAAAGAAGACGGCGTTCAGGGCAACAATTCATCACTTCATTATTCTGAATCCTCAACGGTTAGCTTGTTTTCTCTCTTATTTAACAGCTGGACAAGATTCAATGTGAGAAAGACTTGGTATTAGAAATTCGCGAATTGGAGCTTGATAGTTAACAAAAAGGAGATTTGGTTCAAGAAGGAGAGATTTAAATGTTGCATGAATAATGGCAAAGTTTAGGAACTTACAATAATGTTTTGTTAATAAAAGACGGAATGAATAAAGGGATATTTTAGATAAAATCATCATGTAGTAGTTCATCAAATCATTTATTTTATTTCATGCTTAAGTTGTTTTTTCATCAATATTTTAACAATGTAATTAAGATGACTGATTCTCAGCAACTCTTTTGCTTCTATACATAAGGTAAAGTTGTAAAAAAATTGCAAGGTTTATCAAGAAGTTCTTGCTAAGGCCCATCAGCGGTCTTTCTTCAATTTCCAACTTTTCGAGTGTCTAATCAGACGATGAAAAAAATTCCATCCAGCACGCACACTGTGTGCGTAAAAATACATCACCATACACACTGTGGCGTGGCCACCGGGGGGGGGGGGTACAGGGGGCTTTTGTCGACAGATAGTCCCGAGAGAGAATATTATCTTTTCTATATCAAAACATCATAGTTGGCCTCAGTCCAGACAAAATTTGGCAAACGCAAATGCAAAAAAGAGAGGTAATCGTCAATTTTATACTAGCCTAATTTTCCCCGCTACCTTTGACCCCTCCCCGTGATTTTTCATGAGGGGAGATAAAATTTTGGGGGGCTGCCCAATAAAAACCCATTATTTACGAAAATTTTGTCTTACTGAAGACCGATTTCTGCCCAATTATGGGCGATTTTTGCAAATTTTACCGACGTTAGACGCCTATACTTTTTGCGAATCATTTTGCTCATGTTTTGCTGCAGTACAAAGACCGCTCCTTTCGAGAACCTTTGCAAATTTATGATAATTAATTCATGAAATATGAAATGCGTCATTTTCACTCATTTTGGATTCGAAACAAAATGGCGGCCAACACATCAGGAACGCAAACTGCTGCTCAAGGTACAGTTGCTTATCGTTTGGGACAAGGTGTTGGAGGTATCGATGCTGATTTTGTCACTCAAATGCCCCCTGATTATGAATGTCCAATTTGCCATCTTGCTTATCGGGATCCAATGCAGACAAGAGACTGTGGACATCGATTTTGTGAGACATGCATCGAACCAATTTTGAGGTGAGTATGTGTGGGCCTAAATCCTTAGCCACAGACATTTGTCTCCCTTTGGCTTTGGTCGCGGAAGAGAAACAGCTATGAAAATTGACGACCTGTAAAAGGTGCTGTAAAAATGTAACCAGATGGAGCTAGATGAAGTAGTGCTGTGTACAAAATATGGGCCTAGAAATTAGAAATTGTAGCCGGAGGCAAGTTCTCTCGCGTTGCATTCAGAGAAGAGAAACAATCATTAACATAACATCTTTTGGCTATTCTACAAAAGAATCCAGCTGTATCGTCTTACATTTGCAAACAATCTGACAATGTATATGTACAATAACATAACAACAGTGATAAAACTTAAAAGCTCCAGAAAAACAAAGAAAGATGTAAGTAACTCTATCCAAACTCTTTTGCTGGAAAGATCTACCGGGTGCGCCAAAATAAACTATGCACTTTTGGCAGGCCACAATGAATCTGACACTGGACCGATTTTGAAGATTTATGACTTAATCTTTAGCAGAAAGCCTGAATTAGATACTGGGATTTTTTTTGCACATTTTTTCACTTTTTAGAGCCAGAAGCGAGTTTCCTGAAATTTTAGTTTTCGAAAACACTGAAAACGATAAAAGAACGTCGATCAAGATTTCTAAAGAATTGACATGAATGCACAAAAAGAGAACTTGTTTGTGGTGATTTGCGATTTATAAATTGATTAATTGTAATCTGCTGTGTGAGAGTTCGTACCAAATCCCCAAATCACCCTGAAAATGTTTTCTCTTTGTTCATTCATGCGGAATCTTTTAAAATTTGATCAACGTGTTTTGATCATTTTCAGTGTTTGCCAAAACGAAAATTTCAAGAAACTCGCTTCTTGCACTAAAAACTGAAAATGGAAAAATTTGCAAAAATTCCTAGAGTCTAATTCAGGCTTTCTGCTAAAGATTAAGTCATGAATCTTCAAAATCAGTCCAGTGTACGATTTATTGTGGCCTGTCAAACATGCATAGTTTATTTTGGTGCACCCAGGAATTAAGAAGTGTTTTCATCCTCATTTTCTGAGTCCATACTTTAGATACACTAAATATGAAGTCACATCGCCCACAAAAGAACTAATTGGAAACTGAAAGCAGAAAGGTTTGATTAGAAAGCTTGAAACCTACTGATTAAAGGAACCACCCCAAAGTCGAAAGTCCTTTGAAGGTTGATTAAAGTTTAAAAAATAAACATTTCTTATAAGATTGTTCTGGATCCTGTTATACATAGTAATATAAATCATCAAAGGCACAACAACTAGAACAAAAGTAATGTTGGATCGCACATACAAAAGATATTGTGGACATACTCTGTAACCTTGTATTGCAAGCTCATTGATTTGCCAATTTTATATACTGTTTATATGCTTGTTTCTTCTTTTATGGGTTTGCATAAATGATTTTCTGTGACCATCAAATTATTCTTTCATTCAAATATCAGCTTCCATCAATTACACTTTCATGCTGCCAGTGTGCTGCTTGCAAAAAATCATATCAATTTTCCTTTCTCAACAGAAAAACTCCTTCATTCTGTCCAATTGATAGAAGACCATTGTCAAGAGACAAGGTGAAATTGCAAAGTTTTTAATTTTAGTTTTTAATTTTAGAACAATTTTGATTGTACCTGTAGAGCCTTATAGATGGTCAAATGCATTGTTCTCTGCTTCCCAGCTTTATTCCTACTAGTTTATTCAACAAATACATTTTTGGTACAGGCCTTGTATGCATGAACATACAGTACAGTACTGGCCTTGTGCTGCGCATGACATGACAATATGGCAAGAATTCTCAGGAAATCTAGAGAACTCTAGAGATTTTCTATAAATTGTGGTAATGTTTTTGATAGGGATGAAAGAATGTGAACAAGACCTATAAACCTATAAATCAGAGCACAAAGAAATTTTTGAAGAAACATCCTTTACCTTGGCTTAGAATGTATCTCCCCAAATCATGCTTGCCATTAGCGACATGGAAACTTTGATAGTTTTGTGACAGTTAACCTATAAATCAGAGTATGAAGAAATTTTTATAGAAACATCCTTTACCTTGGCTTAGAACGTATCTCCCAATATCATGCTTGCCATTAGCGACATCCTATAAATCGGAGCACGAGGAAAGTTTTGAAGAAAAATCCTTTATTTTGGTTTAGAATGCATTCCCTGATTCCATATTTGCCAGTGCTAAAATGGAAGATTTGACATTCCTCGGAAAATTCTTACCCAACCTATACCCAGCTATTTTCTCTTCAGTTTTAAAGGAATCTCAAGGACCATCTTTCGACAAAAATTTGGGCCACGCCACTGCACAAGGCCTCTACTTATAGCAGTGTACATGATATTTTAAATTGAGAAATGCATCGTCATATGAATTCCTTAATTTTTTTTGTAGCTGTACCCTGATAAAGCTTGCAAAAGGACAATCCTATCATTACTAGTCAGATGTTATAATTATGGAAATGATTGCAACTGGACAGGCGAACTTGCAAATTTACAGGTGAGTCAAAAATGCATCAGGTATGATCAACTTGTATGTGTTAATGATGATCTTTCAGACAGCTCTCTAATTGCCTGTTAATCCAAACTGCTGTTCTATTAGTTTGTTCTGGCAATTCACCTAAGGCTCCATCCATACTGTTCAGTTTTGTTTTGTACAAAAGCAGAGAGAAAAGCATCTGTTTTTGTGAAAGTGATAATGTCCCCCGGGCATTGGCACAAAAAATTTTCCCAGCCCCCGGGCATTTGACTGTAAATTTTCCCCAGCCCCCAGGCATTTGAGTAGCATTTGGCAAGAACAAGAGCTTTTGCTTATACAGTAACTGGGAATATAGCATTTTCAGTGCCAAGCCCTTGGGCATTTGATTGTCAATATTCCTCTGGCCCCCAGGTTTTTGAGGAAGGAATTTTTGTTGACCCCCAGGCTGCCCGGGGGGGATGGTCAGGGTTGATCCACACAAAACATAAAAAATTGCTCAATGGTGGATATGCACAAAATTAGAGGTTTTTGAACTGTGAAAGCACAAAGCATTTTGAAAATGCTGCATCATTCAACAACAATGTTCACAAAAACAGCAATGTGAACCCTAAAATATGGATATTTTTCCTCCACTTTTGTAATCAGGTGGATCAATGTGAAAGGACAAAGACAGATGCTTTACTCTCAAGTTTTGTACAGAAATAGAGCAAGGTCAATGGGTAGCTTTGATGGGTCAAAAACAAATAATGATATAAACAGAGCAGAGTGAGCAGAAGTTAAAGAATGGGTAGCTGCTAATTCATTGTGAAAGCCCAATGGTTCTGTTAAGCATGATTTTAAAAAGATATTTTTGGTTGGCTTTGCTGAAAGCAAACAAATGAATTCATTGTGAAAGCCCAATGGTTCTGTTAAGCATGATTTTAAAAAGAGATTTTTGGTTGGCTTTGCTGAAAGCAAACAAATGAATTTCCCTGTCAATGTGGAGCGCATAGATTCGTTCTCATAATCTTGTGTGCCATTAGGGATACTTGTTACTTTTTCTGTCATGACATGTGTGCATTTTGTAGGATCATCTGGAACCATGCCAGAAAATCCCAATTGGTTGTGTCAATGAATGTGGAAGAACAGATATACCAAGAAGTCAGGTACGTGACGCAGTAAATGATTGTCCATCTTGATAAAAAAACCTTTTAAACATCTGGTTTTCATTGCTTGCCATCAATTATCATGAAGTGCGTTCAAAAGTACAGTATCAGCTATTGGATGGAACATTATTTGCTTTTTAAATTAGATTGAAGCTGTCCTACTTGGTCCTTAATTTGAAGACCATCAAAATTGTGAGAGTTCCAAACAAATGTGGTGCAGTGTTGTAGTCCATTGCCTTTGCAAAGCATCATTTGTTTACATTGTCATAAAACTTAAAAGAACACAAACCTTATTATAACATGAGCTGCAACAGTGAGAAAACAATGTGTTATCTCGTTCCCACTGTATGCAGCTCTTACAACAATTTCAACTGTTTTAGCTTCACAAATATAATTCACACAAAATATTTTGTAATGAAGAATGAAGGCTACTGTAGAGCAATTTTTTAAAATATGCATATTATTTGATACCAATTAAAGGTTCCTGCCTTCTTATTAATCTTTGAACATTCACTCTTTGATAATAGTTTCCAATGAGAAATGCGTCAATTTCTGCTGCATGTAAAAAACGAATTTTGTTAATTAGTTTCGACAGTTATTTTTCAAACAAGGGAATTCGATAGGGTGCTAGATTTTTTGAATAGGTATGAAATGATGAGGCAAACGTCTTAATATTCTGAAATCATTGCATGTTACATAATTAATATATTGATAAATATTACTAAGGGTATTAAAATTCTCTTATTTAAGAACTGGTTTCCTCTTATTTAAGAAGATATCAGATTGAAACATAATGAATAAATAATAAGAAAACTCAATTCCACCTGCTAATTATTAAAAGATTTTCAGTAATTCAAACATTTAAATTTAATCAAATAATTATTGATGATAATTGTTGCATGCGTTAGATACATTTATCCTATCGCCAATTTTTAAAATCGTGATTTCATGATAAGACATTTAAGGAAACCAGCTATCTAATGGCTATGGGTATGTATGAAATATTTCTCTCTGGCTGCAGTCAATTTTAGGATTTATTTTCCGTAGCATTAACATGCTAATGAATTGAAGAAGTTTGCAAAGTGCAAAAAGGTTAATATCCTTCAATAACAATGTTTGGAATTTCAATTAATGACATTGAAGACAAATTCAGATATGAGATTTTAGCTTTTTAGTAGTAAGACTTTCATTAGCATTCATTAGCATTAGCATTCTATTGTCAGTTAAATTGTGTTTCTGACCTGTGCCATCAATTTTATGAACACAAGGCCACTTCGATTCAATTGTCTTTAATGATCGTTCTTGCTATCTGCAGTCTGGGCATAACAAACTGTTTCATCGGTTGGTACGTTGGTATAGTTGGTACGTTTGTACAGTTGGTACGTTGGTACAGTTGATACGTTGGTATGCAAGTGCAGTGTCCAGATTGTTGTTTATTTTAAAGCTTTTTCTAACCCAATTATCATGAATTTTCAAAACGCAGTGCTACTCTAGGGATCCTGAAGCCTTGCTTGCTGTCCGTGGTCCGAGAATTATATATGTCCTCATTGGAATAATGTTGGTACACTATTAGTGTTGGTTTATTGTGAAGGGTTTTCTAACCGAAATGTAATACCAGAGTCCGTGGTCCGGGAATTTCATGCTGTCCAATTGGAATAGCCTCATTACGCACGTGCAGACTCCAAATAATTGTTTATTTTGAAGCTTTTCTATTTCTGCAATATACTCATGAATTATTAATAGTAACAATAAGGGCTTTGCGTTGAAAGCTTACACAAGTTTATTGAATTCGTTTCTCTAATGTTATTGTTATTGAGCGGTGTGCGTGTGAAGAGGAAAGCAAATTGATGTTGATGAATTGAAAGATAAATCTCTTGAAAATCAAACAGATTTTTATTCGATTAACATCAAAGATTTGCATGCATAAATAATGATTCGAAACCATCAGTAAACACATAACACGATCTCTTTCTCTTCAACGAGGCTTAACGTTAATTTACAGTCTTCAAAATCGAGCTGTCAGATAGATTCATAGTTGCTTTTAAACATGAGTATAGTCGTTGAAGTCACACGGAGTCCTGCAACAGTTCGAGCCCAAACACAGACTTCGCAGCCTGAGAATGACATTAGACATGGTGTTGGAAGCACAAATGGTTTTCTCGAGAGCAGTAATAATAATGATAATGAACTGAATTTGACTGCTTTTGAGTTGATGAAGATTAGGCTTGAAAATGGAAGAAAAAAGAATAAAAAAGTAAGTTAGATTGCTTGAAATGTTTTATTGTTTGTTGTCAACACACCTTTGCATTGTTTTGCTGGAGTAGTTTGCATCATAGAAATTTGCATTTTTGTACCAGTGTACTTACGTGAAAAATGGACAAGGTTGAGATCAAATATGTCCTTCGTTTTGAATTTGGAATAGCACACGTATTAATCGGTTTGCTGCAGGAGTTGAATAAAAGAGCATCCATGTTTAGAGATGTTTAGTCATGTCAGTGGAGACAATTAAATATGAAATATGGATTAATGATTAATTGACTTTCATCCTCAAGTAATGGGGTCTAGAAAAGAAATTGTTTGGATCTGTATCATCAATCCAAATCGAATATACCATAGCATCCAAAATATACCACATTATTGTTAGGTAGTACAGTTGACATAATTGCAAAGTGGAACAACCATGGCAGAATCAGAACAGAGCCAAATAGTGATGTATTCATTTCCATCATTTAAATTTGATACATTCCATCGTTTTCAGACAGCTAGTTTCAGTCAGACTTCAACTAGCTTTACACACATTTGTGCGAGGGACTAGAGGCTTTATTTTCGATTGCATACTTAGCTGTGAGTGAAAGCATGTTTATCTCAGTTAAATCTCAAAAGAATAGGGAATTGGTTTTGTTGCTTTTGAAAGAAAGTGAAGGCCTGGTCAGAGTCCATTGTTTGTGGTCCGAAATGCTATTGTCGTGTTTTGCTTGAAGAAATCACTTCACACAGTTTTCACGAAAGCGTAGAAATCTCAAGTAACTTGGTTTTCTTTTCTGAAGCAGATTATTTTTAGTATCTAAATTACTTTTTAGTATTGGAGAGTACTAAAACAGTTGTTTATGAAAAAGTCCTGCTGGACAATAAATTGCCTGTAATTCGATGGGGAGTCATAGCAACTAAAGAATCGGTGGTTGTTGTTGTTGTGTTTTGTAATTAGGCCATACTAAGACCCGTGTGTGACTAAATAGGGTTAATATAATTGATTAAAGCCAAAAACTAATTCATAGCTTAATTATGTTTGAAAAGCAATAAACTTGGATAACTTACTTAAAATCTACAGACAGGGTGTCCCAAAAATATTGTGCCCCATTTGCGTGGCTGATGTGGAGGAGCTATAGCTTATATTGTCTCGGTTATCACACAGCTGCATAGGTCAGACTTCAGCTTAGAGTTTGAGACCTTTTTGAGTAAATCTGGCAAGTGGTTGCTGACTTATGGCGGAGGAAAGACAAAATGAGAGGTTAATTCAAAAACAGCACTTCTGTTGTTGTCCAGCAATGTCAAAATCAAGTAATGTTTGAAAAGTAAGGGTTCTTGCATTGTGTTCAACTTTTCAATTTACCAACTGATTTCAATTCGAAACACGAGTATTGATAATGCAGAATTCAACGTTCCATTGAATCCTAAGACTGAACTTATTATGTTTTCTTTCGACCATAAAAAGCCTTGGAAAAACTGCCAAGCTTCTATGTGGCAAAGATTCTGAACATCAGTTCTCTCCAGGTAAACGTCCGCATATCACACACAATGTTATTTTATTCAATAGACCTTTTAGCTATTCTACAAAAGAGTCTGGATGGAGCGAAATTTTTACCATTTTACACGAGAAGCTCGATGGAGTGGCGTTGGAGCTTCTATCACCATTGTACACATTCGAAAATTTTACAATACGAATCCAAATATGGTTCGATTCTGATTCTTTTTAAAATAGCTAGAAAGTCTATTTCGGTATATGTTGTCACTGCTGTTATTCGTTTGATTTTCTCTCTGCATACCCTCTATCTTGCTCTTTCCTATTTCATTTCTTTTCGTCTTTCTTTTAGTATCTCAATTATCCGCAGCTCCTTTTCTTGTGTTGTCCTTTTATTATCAATTGATACCCTGTATTTCTCCTTTGCCTTCGTGTTGGTTTATCCGACCCGACGATGGCAGTGATGGATGGAAGTGAATGAAACCAGCAACATTGATGCCCTATTATTTATTTCAGATGTCAGCACACATTGAAGCCGATGGAGATTGTCCTCTTGCGATTGTGCCTTGCAAATATCATGATTTTGGATGCAAATATAAGGTATTACTTTCATTTGTATAACCAAATTTCTGCTATCAAATAATCATAGCCTCCCTTCGATAACCATATACATCGGATAAAGATTTTCAAAAATGTAGAACACTTGTTCAAATTAATGATATATGGTATATTTAATCGTACTTTTAAGGATTTCTACTGTTCAGCATTATCGCTTATGCTGACCTGAAATCCAGTGCGAAACAGGTTCTAGTATTTATCAGTATTTATTATAATTGGTTGTTTGTAAAGTAAGAACATCTTGTCAAAAATTTGCCAGCCCGTATAAATATTGGTTTGTTCTGGTAGGGTCGACGAGTCGACATGGAAACTCATACATCAGAGAACATGCAACAGCATCTTGACCTTGCCCACGTGCGTATCAGAGAATTAGAAGTGCGACAAGAAAATATTTGCATGAATGGAAAATTCTTATGGAAAATATCCAACTACTCACAGCTTTCACAACAAGCCCAAACGAAGAAAGAAAAAGAAAAGTTGTGCAGCCCTCCCTTTTACACCGGTCAGTATGGATACAAACTTCGGGCCGAAGCATTTTTGTGTGGCTTAGGCCAAGGGAAGGGATCACATTTATCCCTTTATGTCGTCATAATGAAAGGTGAATATGATGCAATTTTACCATGGCCATTTCAACAACGTGTTGATTTCACTTTGATTGATCAAGATGATGATCCAAATAATCGACAAAACAAAGTATGGCGTCTTTCTTGCGATCGCAACAGTGATTATTTCAAGCGGCCTAATCGCTCTAAGAGTCTTGGTTTCGGATGCCCCAAATTCGTCTCTTTGGAAACCCTGAGAACTGCACGAAATTATGTCAGAGATGATACAATTTTCATAAAAATTGAAGTTGAACCTACTGAAACATTGATTTGAGGTTTTTTGTGCTCCAATATTTTGATTTTTAGTATACGATTTAAGTCATCGTCAGCATCAAAATTAGCGTATGAAGCAAGCATATCGAAACAAGTTTAAAGTAGCTAGCACAATAACATAAATAACATGTAGAGCTTAATAATGTATAAATGTACACAATAGACTCACAAATATATTAATCTTGATTTGTTCCATTTAATGTTCGAATTTATGGCGGGGATAAGCTTTCTTCACATGAGTCAGTTCTTCTCCCCCAAAATTACTTTGCGTTATGCTTCTTCCCTTTGTTTTGAATTCTCCAAAAACGCCGTGAAAATTCATCACTTTTTTCGTAAGTAACATATTGCAATGTTGTGAAGAGTATCATTCTGGCTCGTTGAGTTAGTCATTTTATCTTTAGTGTCTTGTATATAGAAATTGTCCGTTTTAAGGTTATTACATCTGATCTGTAATTAACTTTAGGTCTGTGCTTAGCCTTGACTCATTTCTTGCAAATAGAGCAATATCTCTTAATGTTGTCCTGTTGTCTAACCCGTCATTAAGGCATGAAAGCCGAAGAGATAAAGCTATGGTCAAAACAGTAGTTTTTCTGCCAAATTATTTTGTAGCTTGAAATATCATTCAGGCAGATATCTTGTAGTCTCAAAGTCTATTTGTTTTTTTAAATATGAAAATTTATTTTTATTTTTTACTTCTTTTGCCTTCTTTAATAGGTAGATTTACCACCCAACACAGGATCTCTCAGTCATCACAATTTTCAGTTTATATGTAGAAATGTTGCTTATCTTGAACCGAGTCGTCCTAAACAGTTTGAGTATTGGAAGGGAAATTATTTTACAGAAGTGATTTCACGTGACATCTAATTTGAGACGGACTCTTGGTTTTTCAACGAAATCATGTTGAGAATATTTGCGTGTCTTTCTTGATTTGTTCTGATTATTTCTTCAAAACGTTGATGATAAACATGGTGTGTACCAAAATAGCGCCTCGTTTGTCCTGCAGAATAGATGACATTATCTTCAATGAGTTGGGGATTGTCAAAAGAAAAGAAAGTCTTCCCATAGTGTGAAAATTGGTAGGACACTGTAGTTTACCAGCGATCTCAGATTATAATCAGTGTTAGGTATGTTATGAATACGTAATAACAACCAATAAATTTGCAAACATTAAAATTTAACAACGCTAAAGTAACAATAACAAAACAGTATCTGATGGCTGTAAAAATGCATCTATTAGCTAACATTTAAAGCGAAATGTTGTAGTGTTTAAATTAACGAGTACGAAAATCCTTTCAAACCTCAGCCAAACCATAGCAGTGGGTGGTATACTCTCAAAATTGCACGGAAATCAGTATTTAAAGAAGTACTGCAACAAAGTAACCAGTGCACTAAAAAGTTATTTGCCTATTTGACAACCCGCAGGAAAATGAACCATTGGAGTGCCCCTACTTTCATGGTTTCCATGCATATGCTAAGTCAGACTTTTAACTAAGAGAAAACAACAAATTAGCAGCATTCCCAGCGGCTTTCGGTAAATACAATATTTATGATTTGGTCAATGAACCCTTCGTGAACTATCAGACAGACTTATTACATGTGACGAAGTAGACTTTGGGCAAGTCTACTGGTGAACTAAAGGTCGTTGTAGGAAATTCGCTGCAGAAGTATTCTCAGCTTACTCCTTGTGGGTAGAGTAGACTTCACCTTCAACATGTAAATCTACATGGTGTAATACTGTATGTTACAAGCGTTTGGAAGGTAAAAAGGACGTAGTTTTTGCATCCGAAGCATCAGGCTCGGTTGACGGCAGCAACAGCAACTCCCAAAAAACCCGCAAAATTGCTTTGTTATCGAATGGGAGGTTAAAGCTTGTTAAAGGGAACGTGGGCTTGGTCGCTCTCACAGGAACGCTGAAGTTAGTTTAAGAGTCCCTTCTTAATGACGTCGTTAAGCCAAAAGAGCTTTTTCGTTTGTAGTAATTATTTCATATGATACCGGGTGCGCCAAAATAAACTATGCACGTTTGGCAGGCCACGATAAATCGTACACAAGACCGATTTTGAAGATTTATGACTTGATCTTTAGCAGAAGGCCTGAATTAGATTCTAGGATTTTTTGCAAATTTTTCTGTTTTCAGTTTTTAGAGCTACAAGCGAGTAAAATTTTTGTTTTCGAAAACACTGAAAACGATCAAAAACCGTCGATCAAGCTTTCTAAAGAATCGACATGAATGGACAAAGAGAACATTTTTTCGTGGTGATTTGGGATTTAGAAATCGACTAATTGTAAATTGCTGTACGAGAGTTCGCACTATCTTGTGAGCAATGTAATAATATTTTCAAGAATATAAAGAAATGTCTTTTCATTTGTAATGTCATTGAATTTATGCTTTGCTGCAGGCTGTGTTCCTGTATCAAGGGGGTTAAAAGACAAGCGAGGAAGCGTCATGGGGCCAGCAAGCATGGAGTTTTGTTACATTTTTGATTTTGTGACTGCTTTTGGGGTGGCACTTTATTGTAACTACTACAGAATTTCGCAACAAGCCAATCTTTGAAATAACACTCGTGCAGAAGTTTACAATGATCAATTTCCAAATCCCCATATCACGCTGAAAACGTTTTCTCTTTGTCCATTCATGATGAGTCTTTAGAAAATTTGATCAACGTTTTTTGATCATTTTCAGTGTTTTCGAAAACGAAAATTTTAAGAAACTCGCCTGTAGCTCTAAAAATTGAAAATGGAAAAATTTGAAAAAATCTTAGAATCTAATTCAGGCTTTCTGCTAAAGAGTAAGTCATATATCTTCAAAATCGGTCCAGTGTACGATTTATCGTGGCCTGCCAAACGTGCATAGTTTATTTTGGCGCACCCGGTATTGTAATTAGGTTTTTTCTTACAGTTTTATATTTAATTGTATGTTTGTGTGCCCTGTAAAGCAGTTATTTAAACTGAGGGGCTACCATGCCTAAAAAAGTAAAAAAGAAATGAAAATAGCTAGTGGCATCTTCAGGAATTCTCAGTTTTAATGAGTCTGTTAAGAATAGTGCCTAGATCTTTCAGTCCTTGCAATAACATCATTCGCGTATTTTCTTCCGACATTCTCATTTGTTGCAATAATTCACAATGTTGCGCATGCGCTCGTTCCATAAATTCTGTTTGTCTCGTAAGAATCTCAACGAGGTTATCTTCCATGCATCCCGCCATGCATTCTCCTTTCTTTGTCCTTTTGCTTTCATGATTTTCCTCGCTGTCTCCAATTTGTCTTTTCCTGTACGCATGCGTTGGATCAGACACGAAACTTTGCAGCTCTTGCAGCGAACTTTCATCTCCCATTTCTAAAAGACCATCAACCTCGGTTTCATGCTGACTGACCTCATCTGCCCTTTTCTCCTCTTGGTCGTTTTCAGTTATCTCTCGCTCCTCCGCAGGTCTGTTAGATTCCTGTGCAATTTCAAAGTTCATGTCTCCTTCATTTCTTTGTTGGTCCTCCTCCACAGCTGGTGGTGCTTCACAGCTGTTAAATTGCTGTGGTCCATTTCGTGCCTCGACCATGGTCGCACTTTCGTGGCTCTCATTACTTCCATCTTGTTCAGGAAATGTTGAGTGTTCGTTATTACGGTTCTCAAATTTGATAATGCGTTCAACTGTTTCAAAGATGGCGCTTCTTTCGATGGCTCGATGGTCACCATTTTTTAATCTTCGATAATGTTCATCTCTGTGATACTTGTGTTTTTTCACCATGTTATTCCATTTATCCTTACATTGCATCCATGACTTCATTGCAACTCGTGGCATTTGTTTCTGACTTTCGTGAAAAAGTCTTTCAGCGATCACATCCCATGTCTTCTTATTCATTTTACGTAATTTCTTCCCCATCGTAAATTCTGCGTATATATCGACTAAGATCTCCTCTTCAGTAAATGTCCAGCTCGCTCGTGTTATTTGCACTTGACTCATTTGAATTGGTTTATTGACCACATTTGGTGGAGGACTTGATGTTGCATTTTCTGTGTTCGTTTTCGGGGTTGAATTTGCATCCAATTTGTATGTGGTGGCCTGATTAGATGGCGATGCAGTGGGTACATGACCCCCACTAGAATGCATTGGAACTGGTGTCATCGGCATGGGAGGCATCCCTGGCATCGGCATTTGGGAAGGGTGCATTCCAGGGGGGATTTGTCCATACATGGGTTGTGGCATCGGCGGTGGATGTTGCTGTTGGCTTTGAGGGTATCCATTGTATCCAGGTGGCGGAGCGTAATAAGGCACCCTGAAAATAGAAAGAAAGTAAACAAGAAATACTTTGCCTAGCTTTGCTTCAATGGCCTGTGTCCCAGACCCCAGTTCCTTAGCTTTAATAGCCTGCGTGCAGACTCAACTATCCTAAAGTCTACACTTTTAGGATAGGCCTAGTTGAGTCTGCACGCAGGCTATAGCTTTAATTAAACGTATATGCCTTTCCGCGTGCAATTATCTAAAGATTTTGAATGCCTTGCACTTGCCATTCATAGTTGGCCTTCGTTGTCGCCATTTTCAGGAGGAAAGGTCAGTCAAGGGATGGCATGTGCAAAGCATGCTGGTTAAAACAGACCCTTTAAATCGCTCTCTTCAATCGCTCCTTGACTCCTTGTGCCTCCTGCATAAATTACATTGCGTTGTTGCGAAGTATGGTAGAACAGAGGCAAGCTGGGCCTAAAGTTGCGTTTGTTTTTGTTTTTGTTTCGTTGTTGCGAAGTATGGTAGACAGAGGCAAGCTGGGCCTAAAGTTGCGTTTGTTTTTTCTACACAAGGTGTGGATCGTTCTCGGATTACTTGTAACTCGAAAACCCAGTTTGAAAATTCTACAATATTGTCAACGCGCCATAGCAGATAACCACGAAGAAACCACGTTTTTATTTTCCAATGCAAAGTTTCAACGAATCCAAATTTTATCACAAGGAAACAAACAAGCCCTATTAATATGACAACTCAGTAACTGAAGTTTACCATAATCTTGAAATAAAATCGAGTTAAATCTTACTCACAGATACTTACATAAAAACTTGAGGAACATACTGCCCAACGTTTCCAGAGTTCTGTGAAGTTGCGAGTTTACTTGCCTCAGAATTTACTGGTTTTTCAGACATTTCTTTTCGCTTTGGAATAACTTTGATAAACCTTTTGGTTGGCAGTTTGAAAACCGAGTCACCCTCAAAAACACCTGCTTTGCAAAGTTATGGTATGTTCACTCAACCATGGCATGTTTGATTGGTCAAAACAATACTGAACGCAGTTACTGTCATAACATTGGTTGCTTTACGATCGTAAAAGAACAATAGAACAATAGCGACCGCACGACATGCCAGCTGTCCACAATCGACTATTTTACAAATGGAGCTGAATAAATCCTCTCATCCATGTTGTAAACGATATAATACACGGCAAGAAAAAGGATAATTTCAACATAATTTCTACTATGTGACATGTTGAAATCTCCTTTAGTTTCCAAAGTGGAAATTTTATTTCACTAATTTCACAACAGTTTCCTATCTTGGGAATTTACACTCTTAATCTGCTAAGCGTCTACCGTGCATAAATCAACACGCATAGTCTCCTTCTATGAAGATTTCCCATTTCCATTTAATTTCCAAACTACCCATCCCCACAAAATCTAACTACATTTAATCCGATATTTTTATGTAAAATTTTAGTATGAACGGCATACAATCAATGAAGAAATTGTTTCTATATTGGATTTACTATGATGTAACATATCTATTAAAATTGCTGTGCTGGCTGTTACCTCAGATATAGCCGTGAAGTAACAGAGACATTTGTTACATATTTGCCTCTAAAACTGGTCACAATAATTCGTCAGCTAAGGTCGAAAAAAGGGAGAACGAAAACAAGCATTTTCTCTCGGATCTTTTCCTTCATCTGTGGTCAGCTGGGGACGAAAGTACTTAGCAAATGGTTTAGCTATTTTTAGCTAATCAAGTTTTGTACAAAAAAGAAATATGAACTTTTGAACTTCAATCAGGTCATCCTGCTCTTGTAACCAAGTCAAATTTTTAAGTTACTAAGGAGAGTTCTCCAAAGGCTGGTTCCCAATTGCTCGAGAAACTACAATCGCTTTT
This sequence comes from Aurelia coerulea, assembly GCA_039566865.1. Classification (NCBI taxonomy): domain Eukaryota; kingdom Metazoa; phylum Cnidaria; class Scyphozoa; order Semaeostomeae; family Ulmaridae; genus Aurelia; species Aurelia coerulea. The sequence goes on along the minus strand of CM076946.1, from coordinate 330,220 downwards.
CTCATCATCAATTTCGAAATGGTCAAATTGAAAACGAAATGCATTCGGATAATAGATTCATTATTAGAATTGACCAGGCATAATAAACTTTTTCCTAAAGGCAATAGAAAAGCTGACCTTGAATGCGTCGTGGTAAATTTTGCGGCATTAATCCGCGGCTTTAATTAAGCATGATGGAAGGGTGACATAAAGATCAAAAGCGTTATGCACATGCCTCAGGAAAACGTGTTGGCCTTTTCATCCATTTGGCAAATACGAATTTCGAACTGAATGGATGATGTCACGAGTATTCAATTGGGCGCCAAAAGTCAGTCTTTCAACTTGTATCAGCAAGCCAACAACATCTCGGTCACCCAAGAGAAATATTGGTCATAAAAACTGAAGAAACAATGGCTTCGAAATATCCTGTCAAGGCTTTTATGGACGCGCAAAAGACACGTAAGTTAAACTTCTTTCATTCCTACGGAGAATCATTTTAGAAAAGCACATTGGCATGAGAAAATCTTTAGGAAAATGCGAAGCCTAATGTCTAGAAATAGGCTCCAGTCCTGCATACCTTTAAGGTATGTGATGTCGTTCTGCGTGAAAATGCAAGTAACCGCACAAGAGGACGGAGAAACTAGTCTGATATTAGGAATTCTTATATCTACAATAACATATGTCTCCCATGTCTTTATCAAAGAATGATACCTTTTTACAACTTGAAATCTTAGCATTCCCTCTCCTTCTTGTCTAAGCTCAAGAAAAGCCAAGATTCAAGAGAAAGGAAAACAGGTAAGAAATTCATGATTTTTATTTGATGCCATAATCAATTCTTTCCTTTATTAACTATCCTTTCGGCAATCTTTAAACACAGAGACCATCAAGGAGGAGCAATATTTGACCCAAAAACTTCGGCCTATTTCTTGTTGTTTTCACTCCTGCCTTTTTGCCTTTCTTATAACATTGAAAAGTATTAACGGTCACAACTGTGATCAAGTACATTACAGCGTACATAAAAGAGTCAGTCCATTTTATTTTAGTATCTTGATTCACGCATTTCTGATGTAGATAAACTCATTATCTATATATAAAGGGCCTGGGTACTAGATCAAATTCTTCTACTATATTCAGGGCCGAAGCCAGTTGGGGGGGGGGGGGGATACATTTTGCTCTCTTGTCAGATTTTTGTGTGTTAAATGTCTATCTTTAGAAGATTTTAAGAGAAATTATTCAAAAAAGCATGAATTCATGACCGTTTAAAGATAAATTCTGACAGGAATCATTGAATTTATGGCATATTTTGATAAATGGTTACTAATTGTGTGGATTGCAAGTTTAGATTGCAAAATATGGCTAAATTCTAGTTACTGAGGAATGGGTTCACTCATGTTTCTACAACTGTTGTTGTTACTGTTGTTGTTGATAGTTTTATAGTCAGAAAATTTCGGTTCTTTCCCCACTATGCAGTCATGGCTGGTATCTACGGTGGCCAACAAGTCAAACCAAATCTTTCTTTTTTAAAACCGAATCTTTCTTTTCACAACCAAAACTTTCTTTTCAAAGCCAAACATTTCTTTTCAAAACCACTCTTTTCTTTTCAAAACCAAATCTTTCTTTTCAAAATCAAATCTTTCTTTTCAAAATCAAATCTTTCTCTTCAAAGGCAAATCTTTCTTTTCAAAATCAAATTTTTCTTTTAGAAACCAAACTTCTTTTTTAAGAAACCAAAATAATTGTTTTAGAAGCCAAAATTCTTCTTCAAAAATACAAACCATATCTTTCTTTCTGAAACCAAATCTTTCTTTTCCGGAATGCGAAGGCGCGTGCATGCCATGTGAATACTTGGCTAATAATATACTAAAGTTTCTTAGAATTTTTGCCATTTTAGTGTCAGACATAAAAAACTGTGTGTTTGATCAAGAATTGTTTAGACATTGTTTAGATATTTTTTGGATTTTTCTATACTTGCTAAAGATAAAACTGTATGTAACGGGGTTCTCAGGCACAGTACTAGGATAGTTAAAATTAGTGCACCCCTAGGGCAACAAAAAAGCCTGAACAAGCAAGTCGCCTATTTTACGATTATTCACTGGTAATTCTAGAAAACTACTGTTTTGACTAGAACGTACAACACTGCATCTTGGGTACATCTTAGGTGCATCCTTCACTACTACTATATCCATTAAAATTTTCAGAAAAGCTTTGCTTTCATAGATATTTATATATCGGCACCATACTTTGAATATCTGGTAAGTAAGACACGCTTCCCAGTGGCGCCGCCAGGATTTTTTATTGGGGGGGCCAAATAGAATGGGGTCTGGGGCGGAGCCCCAGAAAAATCTTCTTCGACCACGCCCTCTATTTTGGCTGTAAATACCAACGCCCTTTTTATAGGTTGACATAAAGATAAATGAATCTGTCGAAATAACACAAGTAGGGTACCACAATTAGAAAATGACGTCCCACCAGCGACCAAACGACGCCTTCGGATTTACAAAAATTTCTCGCAATCGATCTAATACGTGTCAAGTAGAAATCTGAAGTATATGGTTTGTGAAAAGAGGGCTTGGGATCAGCAGAAGCTTCAAAGTCCAGTATGAGGTGGCTAGGGGCCCTTTACTTTGGCTTAGAACACTTCTACCGATGAAATGTTACCTGGTGGTGAAATAGAATTGTTGACAATTTGGTAATAGTTGTTTAAATTAGCATCCCCAGGAAACTATTTTTGTAAAAATATGATATTCTTTGGTTTAGAATGCATCACATCTTTACCAGTGCCCATTTGAAAACTTTCATAATTAGGTAATAGTATTTTTATGAATCACCACCAGAGGAAATTTTTTGCGCAAACACACTATAATTTGTCCCAGAACGGCTCTCACAATCCAATTTGCCTGGCCAGAAAATTGAAATCTTGACAATTCTGTGATAGTTTGTCTCGGAAATTTTTCAAAAATCCAACCTATACATTGGCTTAGAACGACTCTCCCAGTCACTTTACATAATTTCTCTGAAAGAATCGTACCCTACTACCCATCCACTACTTTCTCCTCATTTGGTTTGTGAAAAAGGATCTTGACTTAGATCTTCCACAAGCTATGTTGTTGAGATGTTTAGGACCTTCATGACCAGAAGAAAAATTCCGAGTCAATGCCCTACAGATTGTTGGAAAATGCAATAAGACAGCAAGATTGTACAAATCGATACTCACATTATAACTGCCAAGGTCATTGGCCTTACCCCCCCCCCCCCCCAATAATTTTACACCGGAATTAGACGAATTAGAAAAGTGGTCCTGGAGAATATTGGGGGGCGACCGCCCCCCCTTGCCCCCCCTCCCGGTTCTTCTGTCTCCATATATTGGGCTAGAGAAACTAAGTCTACTATTTAAAACCTTCGATTAATGCAAATTTAGGCCCATTTTTTCTTTTTCTATCCTTCAAAAAATGGTTTTAACCCAAGAGTTATACATTTCCCATTGACCTCGAAAAAACTGGTTTGGTTTATTTCTGCTCCAAGGATACCCTGGGTACCAGACTCTCTAACATGTTAGAGAGTCTGGTACCCAGGGTACTCCAAGGACAAAGAGGGGTCAAACTATCTACATTGCTTGACCGCCCCTGGCATGTACTATGGCCTAATCTAGATTCGAGGAGAGAATTCATTGCAAAATTTTGTTCACTGTTGTCTGTTGATATGCAGTTTTTCGAGTACCTCGGGTACCAGAGCCAACAAAAATAACAGTATTAAAAAAGAAGGCTCTAGAACCCAGGGTATTATTCCAGCTATTCAGATAAAATGCCTCCATCAAATGTGACTGTACTCAGTACAATATCAATTGTGTTTGATCCTCAAAAAGTTAAGAAATTTGACTTTCTCAACCATGAGAAATGCTATAATGAAGGATGGTTAATGGGGTATAAAGGGCCAAAAAATTTACGATTGCCATGGTTTCTAAAGCACTGTGGTTTAAACACTTCCTATTGGTGTGTCTTATTGCAAGCCAATCAAAATTTTGCTGGAGCCCATAATCTCTCATATTTGTTTGTAAGTTCTAGCTGTCAGTCAGCAAACAGTAAGCCAGTTGATCAAATATGCTCTGTTACAAATATTCTCCCCAAATGCCAAATTTTCAGAAAGCCTAGTCTGGATAGGGTTAACTTAGTCAAGTCATCAAACGGATAAAATTAGGACTGACAAATTATCAGTGCTCTCCATCAGTAAGTGAGGATGAATCTATGGCATTTGCCCTATTATTTTCAGTTAATACTTTGGATTCATTGTACTCTGAAAAGTTTTCCAAGCGTTAATCTCCCTTAATTTTCACCTTCAGCTCTTTGAAGCAAGGATTAAACACGTGCTTCCTGAAGAAATGTCCTTTTGGAGCGATATGACACAGGAACTGATGTGTGATGTGATGTCAGACGAAGAACTGCACAGAACTAAGCCAGCTGATCAAGAGCCTCGAAGAGAGAAGTAAGTCTAAGATGCAAGCTTTAGAAAGACAAATATTGAAGAAAGGAAGAATGGTGGCTGAATCTCCAATGAAAAGGCTTCCTTCGAAAAAAATAAAACAAGACCTTATTCGTTATGATGATGTGATGATAATGATGATGATGATGATGATGATAATGATGATGGGCAGTAAGACAGGACTGTGATTTTTATTTACCATATTTCACATGCGAGGAGCAAGTTCTCCTATAATAGCCACAATATGGTAATAATGGAAATAATGATAATAAGAATAATGAAGAATTTATTTCAAGCTGGATACAAAGAGCATAGTTTACACCAGAACAGGGTAGCTAATTCCAAGCAACTAGATACATTTCCGACTGAATTTCAAAAACTTGCGTGTGGGGGAAGACGTCGTGTATTCACCTATTTTGATACAACAATGTAACCATGATAAGAAACCATTTTGTGATAACAGCATTGGGTTTTCATCATCCATGAAACACGTGAAATATGGCAAATATACTTAGTTAAACATATTAGTAGCTAACTTGTAGAAGTGATATTATACTGGGTGAGAAAAACAAACATGGAAGGCGCTGGAATAGATACTGCTCCCTGAATATCAAAGCAATACAATTTAAAAATGTCTTTAGCCGACATATTCAATTCGATTTGGAAAATCGACACAGCCTTGATCAACTATTTTTTTCCACTTCTATGGGAGATTTTCTACAGAAAAGCCGCTTCAGAACCGGCAAAAGAATGGAAAAAAAACTACAAAATATCTTCCGTTCTCCTTCCTAACAAAAACAAAAATAACATTTTACAGGTGTTAGCATATGTTGTCCTCCTGGGAGAATAAAATCTCCATAACTAACAATGCGTTCCTTTGGCAATCAAAACAATCATGATTGTATTGTTTAAGATTTTATCATTGTTTCATCTGAATTTGAATGAATTTGAAACAAATCTTGATTTTTTTGATTGCCAAAGGAACGCAAGGTAAGTTTCTTATACTACTGGGCAAGAATTGTTTGTCGTCCAAAGAGGAAAACACGTGCTAAGTGTACGCAAGTCATTTTAGTGGGGCAGAAATCGAGGGGGAATTCGGTCGTGATTTTGGACCACTATCGAAATCATTTTAAAGGGGCCTTCTCGGAGAATCCCTCCCCTTTTTGGAAAAAGTAGTTTATCTTAGGCAGCAATATTCCTGCTGACTTAGCATGCTTGCTTTCAACAAGATAATAACAAATACTATTGCTGTTGTATTCAGGGGACAGTATCCTTTCAAAGGCCGTTCGTTTTCTACTGGGTGTCCCATAAAAAAGTACTCCGGTTTGAAAAATCATCAAAAATTGATTATCAAACCTTTGATGAAATTTTTTTTGAGTTGTTTTTTTCATAGATTCAAAAATATTCGTAGTTGATCAAATGTTTACTTTTGTTACAGCAAGGTAGACAAATTTCACGTTAAAAACCTTATTTTGAGCTATGGCTTTCAAGCGAAGCACTCAGCTTGCCTGAGAGTCAAAATCTTCAGATTTTTTCTCATCAGTTTAGTCTCCAATGATAAGGCACATTCTTGTTGTCATTTATGACCAAATTATGAAGCTTTACATGCAACAAAGAAATTGATCTGGCAATCATCAGTATTTTTCTGCAGTATGACTCAAAACCAGGTAGCCCTAAAAAGGACTAGATCTAGCTACAAAGCAGCGTTTATATCATTGTCCTTTGATCCTAGTACTCAATTTTGCATTGCAGTTTTCTAAGTTTATTTTATGGTGCACCCTGTGTATTGTAATCTCTGTCATATTAATTTAGATATCGTCCGCTATCTTATGATTCATGCGTATATTTATATATTATCATGCCCTGACATTGCTTTTCAATTCGTCTCTGCTGCATGCATGTTTGCAAAAACAAATTAGGATGACATCATGGGAATGATAGGTTTCTAGGTGCATCGTTACTGCTGTTTCAAGTATTCTATTTTCCTTCATCGGAGAAAGCGCTCGTGAAAATGGAGGGCCATCTCAAATGGTCAACAATTGTAGTTAAATTGAGCGAAACGAAAGAGAAGATAATTTTCCTTTTCTAGAACTCTAAAATAGATATATTGCGCAGAGAAAAATACGTCATAGAATACCGGCCTACTGCTACGCAATGAACACGTACAATGGAAACTACTGTGAAATTGCAAGAAAAATTATGCATTTAAACTTGCGAAACGCTTATAATCTCCTAAAAATGTCCTCTTTACACGTGCGGTGTACAATGAAAACATTAAAGATCTCACAACAGTTTCACGTTGAAACTTGCAATTTATCACGGGTTTCCTTCATTGGAAACGCCGAGTTTGCAACTTGATAAAACATTGGAAATGGAAACGTTCCTTTAACCATAATTTCTCAAGTTGAAAACTAATGCGTAAACCTCATGTTTCCTTTTCGTGTGATTTAGAAAAACTACAGGAAACTGGACCTTTAACAGCAGATTACGTCTTAAAAAACACGATGAAATTTGTGTATTTCTTGCCGTGATATGATATTAAACACAAATCCATTTACATGGTTTTTCATTGTGCGTTAAAAGAAAAAGAAAAAATTACATATTTACAAAATGTTATTGGTAAAACCCTCAGCAGTAAGTTGGTAAATAGATAAAAATGAATATGATATAAACCTAAATAAGATAATAAATTGATGTCCGTTTGAATTAAGTATTATTATTAAAAGATCGAATATGGTTGTGAACAGCAGCTTTGTATTTACAGTACTTTTGCTCGTTTCTAATGTTTTCCGGTACACTCTTTTCTTTTTATAAGAATAATGTTTATAAGAATATTCAGGCTCAGAATCATCCAATTGGCATAATTGTGTCTTATTTTTCAGTAGTTGCCTGTTTCGTGATGTTCATAACAGAGAATCGCATGACTGACATATTAATACTTTAAGAATATGTTCAGGCTCAAAACGAAACTTTTTTTATTTTAAGAATATCGAGGCTGGACAAAATTTAAAATATTCTTTCAAAAAAAAGAGTGTAATGCATTGTAGTCACTAGCGCCTTTGGTACACCAAAATTCAAATGGTTCATTTATGATTTGGGATTTATCAGGGACAAGGGTTCTCACATGAAAATAGGAAGGGAGGGTTATGTTGTGATTTTAGGGAGTATGAATCTACACGTTTTTTTATAAGTAACTCGTTTATAAGAAACTAGTACTACGATGACCAAAAGGTTAAGAAACTCTAGTACTGCGCTCAAGAACAGTTAAGAAACTTTATTTCTGTATGTCTCTCTTATTCTATGTCTCTCTAACAAAGGTATATTGGTCTTTTCCTGACTTTTAACTGCAAAATTGGTAAATTTTTGCCTTGATGTGCATGGCTTCTTCTTGATGACAATGTCAATGCAAAATGGAAGCCCTTTCTCGAGAAGAAGGCTCAACTTCGAACAATACCGTAATTTAGGCCCAAAAATAAGAAACTAATTAAGAAACTTTTACTACTAGAACACCGAAATTTTCATGCGAATTTAAGAAACTTTTAGTACTATAAGTGCTGATCCAAGTTTCTTACAAAAAACGTGAATCTTACAAGAAAATATATTTTTGGCGAAAAATGTTCACCTTCCATGTAACCTCGAAAATCATTCGCATCCATGTATTTTGGGAGATGGTACCACCACAGGAAAAGTACTACTCAGCAGCACAGGAACTTACTTGCAAAAAGGGGGCGTTTTCTTTGTTCTGGTTACCTAAATCGCCCGGGTGTGTTTGATTCTAGGGGGGTTCACCCACCAAAAATATTGTTAACTTTTCTTTTAATTAATTCATATATTCTGTTCCTGTTGTGTTTAATTTAGTTGATTATGGTTCTTAATCGTTTGGTTTGTTTTGTTTTATAGTTTACTGATAGCTGCTATGCATGATTTTATGTGGTGCAAATAGCAATGGAATGATGATGATGAATACGCCTATACAGCTAGTTTAACGTGCAACTGATTAATTGACGTAAAGATTACAACTAGTTTTAAGTTTTAGCATATATTTTGGAATTATGCACACACTGTTTTTCCGAAACTTTTCGTCAATGCAAATCATGACGTCATTGATATCTTGAAAATCCCATCTTTAACTGACCTCGTTTTCACCATGATTGAATAAATGTTGCTATAAGCAACGTGTGAAGTAAACAGCTTTGGACGACGACACAAAAAGAAGCATAGGCCTAACAACGATTAGTGAAAGTTTAGTGGCGCTCTTTGCTCTCAAAATGTCCACAAATTTCAGTGCAAACCAGGTTAGTATATTTTACATACTTTTAAAGGCTACAGCGACAAGGCAGGTGGCCTACCTTATTTTTGAAAGCCTACAATACGGTACCACCAACATTAGCAACAACGAAAACGACATCGTCATTTTAAAATAGTTTAGTCTTGTATTAGGCCTACTTATTAGGTAGGAGAAAGGAAGCTATCTATTACCCTATAATAGTTAATAGGCCAACATTTTTATGGTAGGAAACAGTTTCTATGTTTAACTACAGTTTAGGAGTTCGCGTATGCGTTGTCAAGCGTGTGAATCCAGTTCAAGAAGGGCTATGTTGGAAATCTTGCAAAAACATGAAGCTTCGTCTGGTATAAGTTTGCGTATGATTTTTGGTTAATAGCTAAAACTGTGCTCCTACATAAATACATATACATTTTACATAATTTTGTTGATGAGCAGTTGAGATACTGGCAGCTTGCAGCTGATATGTGTACCTTCTATTCACTTTACTTGAAATATTTAAAAGAATTGTTAAATGTTCTCATTAATTAAAGTGTTCCAAATGAACCGATAAATAAATGCATAGATACCGGCTTAAAATCACTGATGAACGAAGTTACTACCAGTATTTCTTTAAAATTTAGGTGTCCTGTTGCTTTTTGGCAAATTTAAATTGTTAATTTATGAATCCTGTGTTTCTTTAATTGCACTTTGAAATTTTCACTCGCTTTCAGTTTTAAATCTTCTGCTTAACTATTCCATAGAATTGATCCCCAGCAGTGTTTCTACCAACTTCTTTTCTAAATGAAGAGATCTTGAAGACAGATATATCTGATATGTCTGATGTATCCAACTGCCTGGATAAATCCCACCAGTACTCTATATACCAACAAATTTCTAAATCAAAGAACATAATTTTGACAGAAAACGCTGCATTATGAATTAGCCCCACTTTTTACCCACCTTGAACGATTGCCCAAAATGCAGGGTTTTTAGTTTCTTATAAGAACGTACAAGCCCAGTTTTCTTGTCATTTCCTGCCTTGATGAAAATATTCACTTGAATTGGTAAATGTGTTGCAGATAGTGCCTTGGAAGAGGTGCACCTGACCAGATTTTGTTGGAGTTGTTCCACCCAATCTTCCACTACCTGTTCCTATCAATTTTTCAAAATTTGCCTTTCTATTTGTTCTTTTTGCCAAAGTCGCAATAATTCATAGTACCAAACTTGTGAAAAATGATACTTCTTGCTGGCACATTCCCATTACCCAACATATTCCTTGTGCCCCCCCCTGGGATCAGTGGTGGCACCAGGAAATGGCTAGGGGGCTACAACCTCCTCCAGCAGAAGCATCTAGCAAACCCATTGGAGGAAGTTTTCAGTTGGAAAAATAGTGTATGAAAACAGCACTTTTTAACCATTTTAGCCCCTCTGTCGGAAGATTTCTGGGGCCACTCCTGCCTGTGGGATAATGCAGTTACTGCACCTTCTATTGCCATGCAATTATCAGCAATACCTTCTTGTTTATTCAATTCATACATATCTGTGATTTTCTAGCATGAGAAATCCTTTGGTGCACAAAGACTTCAAAATTGGCAGATACCAAAGAACTTCAAAGAGGTAAGAATGCAGGTTGTAGTTTTCTGACGTGTACCTTTAATTTTTGCAATGTTTAACGTAACAATGAATGGACTTCAAAGAGATATTAAGATAAACATTTATTGAGTTTTAAAGGTACAGGGTCCCAAGCATAAGTGTACAGGAAGAAAAAATCTAGGGGGGCGGCCCGACACAAAGTCCATTGTTTACCAACATTTTTGCCCGACTTAGGGCAGATTTTTGGCCGATTGGGGCTGATTTTCAACGATTTTTCCAACATCGGGGGGGCTGCCGCCCCCCGGCCCCCCCGCCCCGTACGCTTATGGTCCCAAGTACTGTATTCTTTCAGTTACTATTCATTTGGCAATGATTACATGAGCCAACATAAACTTGATGGCTAGAAATGTGAAATCAAAGGTTAGGTGCTCCTTCAATATCACACTTTGTCTAATCTCAATGAACATCTTGTGCAGGATAAACAATTTTGTACTTATGCTCTAATAAAATCGGTTTTCAAATTCAAAACATATTTAGACACCATAAATGAATTTAAAAAGAGGCAGTACTTCTCAAAGTTAAGAATGAGTAAGTCCGATTCAAATCAAAATCAAGTCACTGAAGCAAGTCAAAGGTGACCCACTGTATTTTTGTTTCTGCCACAAGTCAGAGCAATCTTACGCTCAGTGAGTCATCCAAAGGTTTCTTTTATCAACTGAAATGATTTTATTTTCCTTCAAAGCATCCAACTCCACGAGAGGGTGGAACAGTTCCCATAAGCAACGACAGAGGTCATCTCTTGGATGGAGTTGCACGATCTAAAAGTTCACCATGGGGCAACTTCAAAGGAACATGGCACTCTGATATGGACTGTCGTAAAACTGTCCATTCACAAACATTAGCTACACTGAAGTCTGAAGGTTCCAATTGTTTGAACAACCAAGTTAAAAAGACAGCACATTTGAAACAAAAAGAATTGACCCTCACAAACAAAGAACAAGACAAAATATTTCAAGATTTTAGCAAAATGAGGCCAGATAGAAGTAGAAGTCCACTTGCCAGCCCAACTGGAGATTCGAACCATCTTGCAGAAGTAAACCAAGACATCAAAGTGGCAAGTCCTGTACAAGTTCCACCGCATTCACCGCAAGAAGTCAAGGCGGCCAGTCCTATGCAATTGAGTGCACGTGCATCACCAGTTGCTGGCACCCCTAAGCCAGGTACCCCAATTACCCCTACTTTAGAAGACAGGCCAATTACCCCAGTAAAACCAAGCACCCCAATAGAGGACAACAAATCTGCAAGCCCACTTTTAGGTTGATTTGATTAAGAACTGCACATGCAATTATCAATATGACTAAAGATATTTGTAAATAGATTATTTCACTGCATTTAAAAATGTATCACAATGCTAAATGATTCTGTGACATTTGTCAGTTCAATTTCCTCAAAACTTAGTTTGGCAAACAAATTCTCCTAATCCAGTCCAATTCATCTTTAACAAAGAGACCTCTGGTAAAACGGCTTTGGACTGATACGATGCTTTGACAGAGCTTTTATCACGGCTTTTACAAGCAATCTGGCGGAAAAAGTTGCGATCATGATCCAAAGATTATTTTCGTGGTCACAATTCCAAGCCACATTTGTAGGCTGTTGACACGTCTGCTGCACGTTTGGTGGGGTCTTTTATATGGCACATGAATGTCATTGCCCAAGGAAAAACTAGGCAAATCCACGGACTGAGCAGCAAGCATTTTTGCACAAGGGAAGATTAACAGGGTATTCTACAGTAGAATTTTCATAATCAACTATCAGCCTCGAAAGCTTTTCCCCAATGATCACACGATAGGACATGATGATTAAGTTGTTTTAATGGATGGAAGGAAGGTGAACCGATTCCATGCTCTGTATAAGAATTCTTTGTTGTCATCATCATCATTATCTTTGTCGTACAGTAAGTCAGACAAAGAAGTTCAAAGAAAGACAAATTAATTCATTTCCAAGATGCATAAAATCTTTTCTGAATCGAATCAATATTTTCAAATATAGCTACCATTTATCTAAACCATGGAATTAGTTACTAAAATTGTGAAAAATCATACTACGTAGTGTTTGCTTTTTTCTGAAATATCAACAACTTTACAGCTAAGAATTATGTCAAAAGTTCTGTTCATTTCATTTACCTAAAGACAATTTCCCCTTAATATGGTCTTTGCTACCCTTTACTTCGTGTATCTACCGAGTTCCATTGAGGCAGATACATTCTTTCTGAAATCTCCCTAAAGTCGTTATATTGTTTTTATGTGGTCTTTGCTACCCTTTACTTCGTGTATCTACCGAGTTCCATTGAGGCAAATACATTCATTCTGAAATCTCCCTAAAGTCATTATATCGTTTTTATGTGGTCTTTGCTACCCTTTACTTCGTGTATCTACCGAGTTCCATTGAGGCAAATACATTCATTCTGAAATCTCCCTAAAGTCATTATATCGTTTTTATGTGGTCTTTGCTACCCTTTACTTCGTGTATCTACCGAGTTCCATTGAGGCAAATACATTCATTCTGAAATCTCCCTCAAGTCATTATATCGTTTTTATGTGGTCTTTGCTACCCTTTACTTCGTGTATCTACCGAGTTCCATTGAGGCAAATACATTCTTGCTGAAATCTCCCTAAAGTCATCATATTGTAGTCAACTCCAAATTCTAAAATCGTAACTATGAAACAAATGATTAGATGATTTGTGAGTATGCCTAAAAACCGTGATGTCTTTCGACATGTGATAATACATGTCTTAATATGAAATGAAATTCAAAGTAAAAAACTACGACAACTAATAGAAATCATTAATCAAAACTAACAATCAAATAATAATCAACTAATAATCAACTAATAATCAAATAGCAGATACTTTATCAATCATATGAATATTCAGCACATCATTTCCATCGTTACTTTTAGTATCATTTTCATTTTCTTTGCAATATTTGCCTTCTTCTATACCCCGTCGACTTCGCGTAGGTAAACATGGGAAAATACAAAATCTTGAATTTCTTGAAAACAAGTCTGAATCCGTATTATTACTACTTGGATAGTCCGTTCCAGGTTTTTCATCTTTTTCCTGCAAAGGATGTTTATCTTCTGGATCTTCTGGATTTGTGTTCTCTGTTATAGCTCTGGTCAATACTTTAATTTCTTCATCATTCTGGTCCGGTTTTTCTGCACAAAATGGAATAAAGAAAATAAGGCATACTCCAGCTGCCATGAATCCACCAGCAACGTAAAATGCCACTGCATAACTGCCTGACGCATCATATAGCCAACCTGAAAAAGTTTAATGAATTTGTAGTTTGCATTCGCCATCCAATATTTTGAGCAATACCCATTTGCCTTGTCACAGCAATTAATCGTTTCATCTGTTGGCAAAGGACTGAAAATATTTCTATATTCGTACGCAAGCTGCTCTAATAAGATAAGACTACATTAGTTTTAGTTCTATCGCAAACAATTATTTTCATCATGCTAGATTAAAGCTATTCATTCTGTTACAAGTTGTTTATGCTCATCCGGTATAGAGACTATACATTTTTTAAACACGTCCGTTAACACAAAAGCTCATGGGTATTTCTAACGATCTATGTGCCCTGTCGTTCTACGTTGACGATTATGTCAGTTCAGTTCAAGTCCTTCTTTTCTTCCTTGCAGTACTTCACAGGCTGTTCAATGATCTCCCATTCGTCTGATGATACTGTTCATGAATATCTTACTTTGTCTTCCTCTTGCTCGTTTCCCTATTTCTAACTACGTTGACGATTATGTCAGTTCAGTTCAAGTCCTTCTTTCCTTCCTTCCTTGCAGTATTTCACATGCTGTCCAATGATTTCCCATTCGTCTGATAATACTGTTCATGAATATCATCAGGGACGCCGGAGCGATGGTAGGGCAAGGGGGGCGACTAGGAGCGTAAAGGCAATCGAGGCTGAAGGCGAGCGAAGCGAGCCTAAAAATTGGGGGGTCCGGGGTACTCCCCCGGGAAAATTTTTGTGACCAAGCCCTTTAGATTGGCTTAAAATGGTATCAAAAACGTTTTAACGAACATTAATCATGTTCTTTGACGAAATTTTTCGGCGATTCCTCCACATGTCCTCATCCCGAATCGCATAAAATCGTATATTGCTTATTTTGAAGTTGCAATTGAAAGTCATTTTTCGCTACTAGTGTGTTTTTGATAAGGAAATGAAGCTATGGCAGCTTTTCTATCAAGTTTCAAAGTAAATTATTGTTTTTCATTGAAAGGGCACTTTTGCCCCCCTTGCCCCCGTTAGGAAAAGGCAGGAGGGGCGCTTGACCCCCCGCGCCCCCCCCTCTCCGGCGTTCCTGAATATCATATTTTGTCTTCCTCTCGCTCGTTTCCCTATTTCTAACTACGTTGACGATTATGTCAGCTCAGTTCAGTCCTTCTTTCCTTCCTTCCATGCAGTTTCAAGTCCTTCTCCCATTCCTGATGATACTGTTCATGAATATCCTTGCAGTACGATTTCAGTTCATGCTGCAGTATTTCACAATGACCTCCCATTCGTCTGATGATACTGTTCATGAACATCATACTTTGTCTTCCTCTTGCTCGTTTCCCTATTTCTAACTACGTTGACGATTATGTCAGTTCAGTTCAAGTCCTTCCATCCTTCCTTGCAGTATTTCACATGCTGTCCAATGACCTCCCATTCGTCTGATGATACTGTTCATGAATATCATACTTTGTCTTCCTCTTGCCCGTTTCCCTATTTCTAACTACGTTGACGATTATGTCAGTTCAGTTCAAGTCCTTCTTTCCTTCCTTCCATGCAGTACTTCATATGCTGCCCAATGATCTCCCATTCGTCTGATGATACTGTTCATGAACATCATACTTTGTCTTCCTCTTGCCCGTTTCCCTATTTCTAACTACGTTGACGATTATGTCAGTTCAGTTCAAGTCCTTCTTTCCTTCCTTGCAGTATTTCACATGCTGTCCAATGACCTCCCATTCGTCTGATGATACTGTTCATGAATATCATACTTTGTCTTCCTCTCGCTCGTTTTCCGATTTCTAACTACTTATTCTAAAAGTAAACGCAAGAATCGTATGTTTTTTGTGTCAGTCATCATTTCGCAGAGTATGCATTTTAAGAATTCTTGCATTTTAAGAATACATTTTTTTAAGAATACTTTAAGAAATCTATCCTGAGAACCAGACTCTCCAAAAAAATCTGGTACCGAGAAGTAAAGATAATCTACCACACATCCTTGTCTATCGGTGCATCCTCAACGAATCCTGTATGGCTTCGAATTGCTATGCTGTCAATGAATTCCTCCCAACCAAGTTCTTTTCAGACAATCTCATATTTTTAGCCTTTTCCATTTTTATCGACAGCTTTTTACAGATGAGTTTCAATCCTATTCATTCCATGTTGAGGCCCTGGGTTTATGAGCAATTTGAGCATTCTCTTGTGACTATGATTTGAGTGACCGTTTATATTTCTCTTTTCGAATTAGAACGATACCAATTGGATGCGAGCCAATTCGATAATTAAAGAGAGAAGAAATGATCATCTCAAGTAATAAGTATAGATACTCACCTGCTACGGGGGGCCCAACCATTGTGGGTACTGACATAATCATAAAGAGGCTACCCAGTGCAGGAGATAGCCTCCCAATTCCAACTATCTCTTTCGTCACCAAGGGAATTAGGACCACAAAACATGCTTCTGCCAGTCCGAATATTAGCGCATATGCAACAAGGGCTTGATACCCTGTACCCAGTGGAAGTAACGTTGTTGATATGCTCATTGTAAGAAGTCCAGCTTGGTACATGTATAAAATGTTGACTCGTTTATTATCAGCAATTTTTCCAGCGAATACTTTCCCGATAGTTGAAGTGATTGAGAGAATTCCGATAAGAAATGATGCTTTTTCATCAGGAACTCCCAGTAATACGGCATGTCGTTTCTGAAAATCGAAAATAATGTTGTTATTGAGTGTCTCAATATGGAGCGGACAGGTTTGATGAATACCATGGGATAAAGTTATTGCATGAATCAGTTTGAAGTCAGTCTCAAGTACAAACGGGCTGAATTATGATAAATCACTACAGACTGAAATATTTTGCAATTCAAGACACAACAATAGAAAATTAAAATATCAAATATCGTGATTTTTTCATATCATGTCTATATTTGGACCACCTTGCAAGGGCAAATCTTCAAGTTCTGAAAAGTGGACAGAATTCTCTTTCTACTAAAATTGCGAATTTAAAAGGAAGACTCCCTTCGATGGATTTGCAATGCATTTTCTGTTTGATTCCAGGTAACAGTTAAACAAGTATTGCATAGTTCTAACTGAAACTAAGCAGTGATTTCACATTTCTGTCACAGATACTTAGATATCAGTTTTCCTGAGGAACATGTCACGTTTTGTGAAATCGGGCATCTCAATCAACTAGACGACAAGCAGTTAATCCACCACCAGACCAGCACGTCTAGTCCTCCCTTCGGTTTTTCTCCTAGGACCTTGAGACCTTTCTGGAACATATAGTTTTGTTCATGTCTCGCCAAGTGACTATCAATTTTCAGGGAAAACGGTGAAAGCTATCAACTATCAACTTCCAGGGAAAATGTCTCGCCAAATGACTTTCAAATTTCAAGGAAAACGGTCAAACCGAAAGGAACGACCGGCTATCTGAAAAACCTTTATCGAAAGGACTGCCAACAAGCTACAAGTTTATTTTTTTATTCTCTTTGAGGCTTGTTTGCCAGTGTCTTTCGTCTCCAAAAAAAGTCTCTCACAAATTCATCAAAACAATAGCACATCATGAAAATATTATCTTGTTTGATTTTTAGTTTATGTTCGAAGCTTCGGTTGCTGTAATTTACTTCTCTTTCATTTTAACGATAATTGTTGATAAATCTTTTCAGCTCTTTAGAAGTAGCAGTTATTCCCCGTTCACACTGAAATTAATAGTGGCCTTTCAAACAGAGAAATTGAATTCGATTTCAGGACACTTTTTCGGACATCTGCATTTTCTTTTCTGTTGCCAGGTGACATCCATCACTCCGGAGGGGACTCCCCCATCGTACGTCTTTTGCTAAAATTCTCTTTAATAAAATTTGCAGATGACTATCCTGACCACAAAATGAAACATTCAAAATGAAGGATTCAACAGGACGCGAAACTGATCTTATGAGGATCCTGGAAAACGTTTGTTTGCGTGTGAAGACTCTTTGAATCATGGGACAGATTGCGAAGTCACGGAAATATGACACATTTTTCGGTTTCTGTGCATAGAACCAATAAAGCCACCCCTATATGACCCCTTACTCATTTCGTAACATGTGTGGTTTTTGAAAGTGAAATTCTAAAGGAGGAAAACTGTCGCTTCTTTTGAATTCAATCGATTTCCATCCAACACTCTGCTGGGCGTTTTGCAAATATTTCCAAGACATTCAAGGGTCGTAAGTGCAAAGAATCTAAACGTCATTGTTATTGGGTACGATATTCTACAGTTCCTTATCGTAGAAAAGAATGACGATTTCATCTTTCCTTCCGAGTGGCTTCTCTTTCCATATTTCATATGGACAAATCGTCAATGCAGCTAAAGAAACTGTCGGAACAGACAAAGGTCTTCTTGCAGAAAAAGAATATTCTTGGCATCTTGCCAAAAGACCCAGAAGAAAATTATTTCTGTTTTTATATGTTTGATATACTTATACTGCCTTCTTTAAAACTGGCCTAATTTCTGTTCATGGTAAACACTTACTTTTTTGCAAGCATATAGAATGATAAAAGAAAAGATTCCAGAAAAGTGGTAGGTCAGAAATAAAAGAAAGAAATAAATAAAAGAAGTCATGACTTACCAAATGTACGAATGGTACAAAATATCCCATCATAAAAGTTGACAATGCAATCGTCCAAGCAATATATGATTTTTCTCGCCATATTGGTTTCACCCTCCTTTTTGATCCACTATTACCATGGAAACTTCCACCTTTTTGCAAACATTTTTCTTTATTTTTCCTCTGCAAAAGTGCATAATTCTGGGCAACTGGTTTAAACGTCAGAGCACAAACGAAACTTAAAGCATTGACCAATGCTAATATCCGTAAGCTATGGAATAGGCCAACTTTTAGAAGTATGTATTGTGAGAATGGACTTATTACAAGTGTGCCAAGTCCACTGCCTGATGACACAAATCCATTGACTAAAGCTAGCCTCTTTTCAAAATATTCCACAAGAATAATTAATGTGGGAAAGTAGCAGAACGAGGCTCCAAGTCCCCACGTGACTCCATAAGTAACGAACATGATTTCTAAGGACGTTGCAAATGATGACATCACGAGTCCAAATACGCATAGAACTGCTCCTACGCAGCCAACGATACGACAACCATATTTTTCACATAATGTTGTTGTTAACGGTCCACAGAAGAACATGACACCAATACCCAGTGATCCAACCCAGGCTGCAAGGAAAGACAGTTTGTCATTTTATCTGAAACACTACAAAATTGATAACGTTTTAGAGAAAGAATAACTCCAATTTGAGTTGCAGGCAGAGTATTCATTGCGGCAATAAAAGCAAATGTTTTGTTGAAAGTATTGATAACTTTATTGCCATAGCAACTTTATTCCTAATAACTTGAACTTTGGTATCGTGTTTTTCATTTCAACATTAATGCTAAACAGTTCTTCTTGAAAGTTCAAAATTGTTGTTGGCTTATAGCCCGAATGCTCTAAATGCTAACTTGGCAGCGTAAACGCATGAAATGCAGCAGCACTGCGTCTATCTAGGACATGAGAGGCCATTCTGCAATTTGATTGGTTATTCTTCTCTCTTTACCCCAAACCTGGGAACGAGGTTGGAAATTCATTAGGTCCTTATTTATTACAGTAGACCATTTATCAAAATCAAAGCTCTGTTTCAACGTGGTTCCCAAGGGTATCCGTTGTTGTCAATCGGAGGATTGCAGAATAGCCCAACAGGCTCCAGTGTCAGTGTGGGCGTTGCATTTTACGGAAAAGCTTCATTGTCACTGGGTACGAGGTTGAGCTCTGTTTATGGTTGATAATAGATACTGTCACTTTATAACATTGTTGGTCTGTACAGAGTGTGGTCATGGGATTAGCACAGTTTTCTTTGATGTTGAGTTATCATCACTTTGCCTTACATGTAAAACAATGGGATTTGATAACCGTCTCTCGTGGCGCCACAAGACAAGTGATGAAAGCGAGGTTAGAAATGTACTTATAATGACACTGACTCATGCTTTTCAGTGGCGCATCTGATTGGCTAACGTTGATGTGAAATGAAATTGATCACATGAGACGCATTGTGCAACAGGGGCATGGGTAGCAAGCCACTGCTGATGTGCTTCTTGTATGGAGATGATGCTAAAGAACAAAGATGTTCCTCCGCAAGAGCGCAAAGCTGTGGGAATCAATCAACCACAACTGCAGCGTCTAACTGCCCATGGTTGGGGGTGATATTTATCTTAAATCACATGGGTCACAGGGATCTTGTGCTGCCCTGCAGATGCAGATGAAAGCAGGTTCATCTTGCGTGAATATAATAAAATTTACAGCATTTATTCTCAGTGTGTATGCATTTGAAGATTCAGGTGGGGGGCAGGTGCGGTGCCTTATTTCACTGGATAATGCAACAGGTATCTCTTCGCTGAAAACAAGACCACCTGCAGGCCCAGGTCGGCAGATTTCCTTGTTTATTCTAATTACTGCTTTGTTTTGTTTTGTTTTTGTTGATGCACAATGACTCACAGATGTTTCAAAGGGTTTTTATCACATTCTTTGAAAGAAGTGTCAATCTGATGAAAAATTTGTCAAAAGCCCTACATAAAACAGGGACAAATTCAATCTATTTTCCCGAAACCCAGTCTTTCTTTTTCGCTTTAAATAGGGCAATAGGGACTTTGGGCATTTGGCCTATTGTAAACAAGAAACTTTATAGCTGGATAGACCGACCGATGTGTTATTTGAGGTGCTGAACGTAAGCAAATTAGGCCTAAGGTCAGCAAACCCACAAGACAATAAATGTACACTAAAACCACTAGATAACCTCAACGGAATCAGAGCTGAACTTCAGAATAGAAACTTGAGTTGGGAGCTTATTATGGATGATAATAAACTGAGAGACTCATTTCAAATTGCGACCAAGAGGCCCAGCCTAGACCAGCAGAGCTTCCAAGACACCTAAACTCATTCTTCCTGTTTGTTATTCTACATTTCAACGCAGTTTTATTTGATTCGTTTTAGTTCATTTCTCTCTTTGGTATTAGTTTCATTGTGTTAATTTGATTTAGTTTAGTTTAGCTTTAGTTTGGCTGCCATGCCTGTCTGTATTAGGTACAGTGGTGCATTAATGCTGTGATGATGATGATGAGTTGCCCAAAATTCATCCAGTTGCAATTTTAAGTGTCCTTTCGTACCAAACGTTAGTGCTAGCTAGATATTGCAAGCAAACAAACGTAATTACGAGACAGTCAAATTAGAGAACGAGCTAAAAACCCTAGCCATCACCACAACCCCCATGACACACCTCTTTCCAGATTTGGTTGGATTCAAGGGTTGTAATTTCATCCCTGAAAACTTTACTCAGGTGAAACAATTGAAATGAACTTTTTCAGATGTTGACCAGGGGGCTGATGGTCTTGTGATCGAAAAGCAAACATGGTAATCGACAAAACAAAAGTTTGATGACAAACATAAATACATTCTCGACAGGATACCTCTTTCGCAACCGTGGTTTAGGATTGCATAAATTGTGTAAAATCAGAGAGAAGACTGACGGTTTGGTGGTTTTGCAAGAAATTGCATCTATTATGTTTAATAACATAATATAATTTGTTCAAAGCCACATGAAAAAGTTCGTGACTGTTTGAAAAATTCAGAAAATTGTGACATATCGTGCAAGACACCGGACAGACAGACGGAAGTAGTAAGTGATCATGCTGTGATATGAAGCAGTATCCAACTTCCTTTTTGGGAAAATTTTGGGAAAAAGTGCATCTGCTTTTTCTTTCTCGAATTTCATATCAGAAAACTTGAATACAATGCCAAATCTTCTTCAAATTTAACCCTTTTTGAAAGGGGTACCTAGCCAAAAAAGCAGTTGAAATAGTTAGCAAGTATTTTGCTGAAATAGCAAGTCCCCAGTCATGGTTATTTACAAACAGTTGTTACGTCAAAGGTCTTCTGGGCTGGGGCGTGATATTCAACAACTCCTGTTTGAAGTAAACAATTTTTTATCTACGACGTAAACTAAAACGCTATTCCTGTCTTCATTTGACATGTAGAAACTCACAGATGACGTATTTTCCTTTAGTTAATTAATTTGAAACTTGTATACTTCATGTCTAAATTTAGTTTAGTTAACTGTTAAACAATTGAACACCGCGAATTTCTTGGTCCATCATTTGCAAATAATCACATTATTGATCTTAAAATATTCTCATTTATCTAGCAGCAAAGAAAGTTCAGAAACAAGTTAAGTTAAGCACTATAAGAAACGAGTGGGCCTAGCTAATACTAGTATTAGTTGCCTTCTAAATGAAGGTCAAACAAATTTGCTCGCAATTTATTGAAATACAAATCAGGCAATTTCAGTGTGATACCTCAGTCAAGCATCGTGTTAATCATCTTTTATCTGAAAAGATTCATCAAAATAAAGTGCACTGATTCTCCATACCGGTTTCTCCTTTTGAACGTTGGAATTCATCAATTAAAGCTGAAAATATCGTTCCGGATGAATTTTGTAAACCAACTGCAATGAACTGCACAGCAAATCCAGAAAAAACGACAAACCAACCATAGCCTCCGTCTGGATGTGTTTTCTCTCTTGCTTTAAAAATTACTTCAGTTTCAATTGTATCCTTATCCTCCATTTTCAGTTTATTAACATTAGGCCTTTTAGTTCTCTCCCTTTGCCTACCTTTTCGCGCGTCTCTTTCAAGTGAGAGTACTTGTCTGATGTAAACATTGCTTAATCTCATTTGCTGTCACCTTGGAATCTGGAACGAGCCTTCCTATTGGATACTTACGGGTAGCCTGCTGGACACGTGAATGTATTGTTCTGCTTTCGAAACAGGACGACATGATTGATTCTTTGCAGGGTAACCAAGGGTAACCTTCGTGCGCGTCATATTGATGAAGTTACACGTGATTCCATTCCTCAAAGATACGATATCTGGGAAAACATTATGTAAAAGCTAAGAAACTTTTGTAATTTGCAGTTTTAATTTTCCTATCGCACTCAAAAATGTATTGACACTGTTCAAGTTCAAGTTTTCATTTTAAAATTCCAACATACAATTTCCATCTAACAACAAGTACAAAACAACATTAATATAACAACAGCAAATAATATGGCAGTATACAAAGAGAGCTAAACTAATTCAAAGGGAATTTGTAAGTACGGAATTTCTCAAAAAAACCTATACAGAAGAGCAACTGTTTGGACATTATTTTGAGTCCGAATTATATTATTTAAACTTAATGACCTAAGAAACAGGAAACAAGTAAAAGTGAAAATATGTGAAGGATTTCCTTTATCAAAATAGTTAAAAAGGAAGAGGCAAAGAAATAAGAAATAAAGAAAATTAATAAATGGTGTGGGAGAGTGGGTGATGAAATAAATCTTTAACTTCTTCCTACCACTGTGATATTTTTTTCTTTTCAATCAATGACTCTATACCGGAGGTACATGGTCTCTACTCTCTACAATCTCTACAAGTCACACATATCTGATATGAATATGGGTGAACACGGAAATGCATGCAACCCATACGCCATTAGATATCCCACAATCCTTATATCAACAAATACTTTTGACGTCATCAACCATGACTCTGCAAGTCTAACCCCATTTGTTTTGAGATCTTACCAAGTAATTTGGGAGCCCTTTGGACAAAACAAAATAAACTCTACACTTCCGACATTAGAAACATAAGAAATATGTAAAAAACCTTTGGTAGCAAAATGGCCCAAAAATTTAAGAAACTGCCTAGGGCCGGCATAAACAAGTCTCTGTATTAGCGACAAATCAGTTCTAAGGAGCATACAGAGATTGTGTAGCCAGTCTAGTTTTAGCTGTGCCCTTTTCCAAAGACTGTCTAAGTTCCCAAAAGTCCATTTCTTTTTCTCAAAAATTGTTTACTGCGGTCAGTCTCGTCTCGTGACCAATGACTCACACCATGACAATGCTCTTCCATCAGGGTTGGCTAGCCCGGACCATTCCGAACGGACAAAAACATGTGGGTGGAATATGGGCTGCCTGTCCTTGCAATATTATTGGTTAGTTATTCTCACGTGATATATCGTCTTCATTACTTTCCTCTGTATGCAAATTGTACATCAAATGTCCAGAAATTAACCAATAAGAACAAAGTATGGAAGTGACGTCATAGCAACAATCGAATGTAGAGATCGAAGTGAAACCCTTGCGCTGCTTGCGACTTGGGTAAAGGTGGAAGTAGGCCGGTGTTACAGTGGCGTAACCATCTTATTTAAATCGACGTTGCAGCCGATCACAGTATTTTATTTTGCATCGTAATGACAGATTTATAATCACAAAGACTTACTGTTTTCATTTTGGCGTAAAGCTTGGCCATCATGACGGAGAAAGAACGACAAAAAGAGTTCGAAGCTGCCAGCGTTCTGGAAGGTCCTCTCGAAGCGGAATGCGTTGAATTCGACCTGTCAAGTGCTCCTGATGGAGGATTTGGTTGGGTTGTCGTTTTCGCTGCCTTTTGCGTCCAGTTCATTGTCCTAGGTGTTATGAACAATTTTGGAGTCATATTCTCAGAGCTTCTTGTCGAATTCAAGCGAAGCAAGTCACAAACAGGTAAATTTTCATCACTTTATGCAAAAGGAAGTCAGCAGAGAAGGGGACATCACAGCGGAAGGCCCAAGCGAACGAACTTTGCTAGCAACAGGGCCTCCGATCAAATATCACCACTGTTTTAATTCGTTTCAATAAATGAAGATGAATTTCAGCGATTGGAATTCCCAAAGCACTGCTATTCAAATAAATAGTCCTAAATGTAAAGCTAGAAGTCGAGCTAATCTTTATCAACATGAAATCGGCACCGCTTTATCGAAGTGACGGACTTGAAGTGAAATTCGCATTATGGCAGATCGGATTGCATTTTTATATTAGGGCAATTTTAGGGATTTATGTGAAACAGAAAAGGAATCGATTGTTGAAGACTTCTTGCTTTGCAAATGGATATTAAAATCAAGAAATTTCCTGGCATGGATGCTTCATATTTCGAGCTCATTCTCGGTATATTCCCAAGGGAGCTTCATACGGAATATCCATCACTTTCTTTTTCTGCATGGCGTTCAAACAAAACTGGCTAAACTAAACTTTATAACATATCGAAAAGGGAGGTGATTTGCCGTAAACTTATGTTGCAAGATCCTAAAATATTCCAGTGTTTAACATTTGAGAGCTTGTTAGGCGAGCTTTGTTGGGCTTAACATCGAAGTATTCATATTTGGTAATGAAGATAACCGTCCATAGATATTTTTCCACTGCGAATTTACCTATCGAAATTGCTCAAAATGTTAGCGAGCATTTCATGAAAATTCAAAGAAAAAGGTTGTTTTTCGCTTTTTTGTACATTACATTCCAGCATATTTCCTTGCCTTACGCCGGTCTTGTGACTAATTTTCAACAACGAAATATACCGGTCTGTTGTTGATGCTCCTCCATGCGCAAAATATCTGCAAAGGAATCCTCAACAAAACAATGGGCATTAAATATTCAAACACCGTGTGCTTTTTGCGTGCAAAATTGTCCTTAGCCAATCACAGCTCTTTTCTATGATTAATTTATCATATGCACAAGCAAATTTTATTTGTTTAATTCTCGAAAAAGTGGTTCGATCAGGATAATGTTTGAAATAAGGTGAAGACAGAGACAGAGAACATTTTCAATCAGTTGAAAGTTAACTGCACCCACCTAGACCAAGTCCAGACCCAACCAACGGAAGAAAGATACAATTTAAAAATTCAACTGAACCTTCTTCATTCAGTTTTTCTATGGGCTTTCCAGCAAGAGTTTTCAAATGACACGTTTTAACCCTTTTCTTTCGACCTACATAATTTTATTGGAGTATGTGAAGCTGGTTGGCTAATCTCAAATAAATTAGAGCGCTGTATACGTATTTGTTTATAAGACATGTTCAAACATAAGATCAAAGAGAATGTTTTCCAAAATATACAAAAAGAGGAAGATGACATCTATGTCTTCTACTAAGACTCGTCATTATCTCTCCCGACTATGGTATGGTCTTATAAACCAGGTTTTACACGGAAAACAGCTACAATTTTTCTTTTTTCACACTTTCGTTTTTCCATCACTCACATCTGAGGGGACCATTATGGAATTAAGGTCTCCGTCTCCCTGCCACTGTAATTAGGGGTGTTTTCCTTTACGTTTTTAACCTCATATATTGTATTGTATCTATTTTTATATTAAACTTGTAAATATTTTTAAGTAACGTGACAAATGATACATAAATACATACATACATAAACAGCTTAGAAGAAACAGTTGGCTCAATTTTTCAAGAGTTAAAGAGAGTGTAATGTCTCGTTCAATTCCTACCCTGACCATCCCCCCCCCGGCAGCCTGGGGGTCAACAAAAATTCCTTGCTCAAATGCCTGGGGGCCGGGGAAAAAGCGGTGGTCAAATGCCTGGGGGCCGGGCAATGAGAAAATGCCATATTCCCAGTAAAGCTCCTTTTCTAGTCAAATGCTATTCAAATGCCCGGGGGCCGGTTAAAAAAATACGGTCAAATGCCCGGGGGCCGGGAATATTTTTCGTGCAAATGCCCGGGGGTGTTCCGCGGGGATGGTCAGGGTAGGAATTGAATGAGACATAAGCAGATATAAGTGGCTCAAGCCACTCGCCCTCATATTCTAGCCTATCAGATATCAGAATTTCCTGTTGACATACAATACCTGCCAAAAGTCTTGGAACACCTTTGCTATTTTCGCTATTTTTGCAGTTTTTTGCGATTTCCCCCTCTCCCCCTCAGAACAATGTTGTTCTGTGATGACAAAATGGGGATGGCAGGACGATTCGCGACTCTGATGAAATGCTAGGACAATAACCTTGCAAATCAACATTGTTTTGAGGGTGAGGGGGTGTTTAAGCCTAATCGCTATGGTTAGAACTGCGGATTGTCAAGAAATGGCTTAAGTGTTCCAAGGACTTTTGGCAGGCATTGTAGATCAATTGCCCAAATATGGTGTGGCATGTGTCACAGCTTATTGTCTTTGGAAGGTTATTCCTGTCAAAGGCATATATATATATACACATACACACATATATCCACGTTATTTTGAGTAGGAATTATGTTGTTTACTTTTTTGAGATCTTCTAAGTAATTTGGGAGTCCTCTTGACAAAACTCTTCACTTCCCGCATTAAAAAGATAAGAAACGCACAAGAAACTTTTGGAAGCACAATGGCCCAAAAATTTAAGGAATTGGCTACCAACCCTGGACCTTATTTTCTTATAAAAATAAGAAATATTTTCATGTAGTTTCTTTTTTTGTTCTTTTTTTATCTTATCTGTGACAAGTATCAAGTGAGATAGTTAGAAATATTCTGTTAGCCAATGCAATTTTTGAGGAATGATGCATTTGTCTATCTAGTTTTTGGGAGTAAGTGCTCCCAGGCAAGTACATTAGGAACTTTTATTATTTATGTGGGTATGATCAAACAGTGACAGTGATTCTTAGAAAATTTTTTTCCTTTTGCAGCATGGGTCGGAAGCATAACTTATGGATTGATGTTTCTTACTGGGCCAATCTCAACATCTCTTTGTGAGAGATTAGGTTGCAGACCAGTTGCTGTCCTGGGAGGATTAATTGCAGCACTTGGCACCATGCTTGCTTCATTTTCAACAGACATTTATAAGATGTATTTGACTTATGGCTTTCTATTTGGTGTTGGTGCAAGTATGTGTTACTTTCCATCAGTTATCATCCTGCCGCAATACTTCAACAAACAGCTGTCACTAACTAATGGACTTGTCTCTTGTGGAAGTGGCGTTGGTACCATGGTCATGGGTCCAGTTATGCAACTCTTATTGGACACTTTTGGTTGGGTGAATACTATTAGGTTTTGTAGTGGTGCAATGATTCTCGTAACAATGGTCAGTTTGGTTTATCGCCCCAGAATCCCACCCATTCCTCCAGAGATTGCCAAGACAAGACCATTGTTTGATGTGTCAGTTTTCAAAAACAAAGCTTACATCCTGTTTGTGATTGCGCTGTCATTCTTTATGTTGGCCTATTTCGTGCCATTTGTTCATTTGGTAAGTAATCATTTTAAATTCCCTATACCAGATTCTAGTTTATTTTTGTGTTCCCCTCCTTTCCCCTCCCATCTCTTCTTGTGCCTCCAATGTAACATACCTAGAAAATGATATTCTCCACGATCAAAGAATGCATTCAAATGACTAGTGCAGGTGGATTAGTGAGTTGTGAGCTCTTTACTCTTAAATGCGTAGACATTTTTCTGTAACTTGTTTGGGAGAAACTTTTCAGGGCTATGTCATTGTCACCTTGGATTTGGCAAATCTGCAGATAAATTGTCAAAGGGAGGGTGGATGAGGACTGGAAATTCTTCAGAAGTCCTGCTCTCTAACTCAATCCCAACAGGTTGTCCTTCTTTTATGGATTTCAGAATCATTGCTGACATTGAAGACAAGAATCCGTTCAGATTGTTTATGCCAAAATTCTTTATTTTAGGGTCA
This sequence comes from Aurelia coerulea, assembly GCA_039566865.1. Classification (NCBI taxonomy): domain Eukaryota; kingdom Metazoa; phylum Cnidaria; class Scyphozoa; order Semaeostomeae; family Ulmaridae; genus Aurelia; species Aurelia coerulea. Next base: position 302,085 of record CM076946.1, on the reverse strand, counting down.
AATGGCCATTGAATATGGTGTTGAAAAACGAAAAGCATCACTTTTGGTTGGATTCATGTCAGTATCATCAACATTTGGTAGATTATTTTTTGGCAAGATATCTGATCATCCGAGGGTAAACAGGCTGTATCTATATCAAATTTCAATGCTTGCTATGGGAATTTCAAACACATTATGTCCGTTAATGAACAATTATGTTGGTTTAATTGCATACTGTATTGCCTTTGGATTCTTTGAGGGCTGTTATGTGTGCCAATGTGCTGTACTAACAGGAGACATTGTTGGACGTGATAAGATGGCACCTGGTGTTGGAACGCTCTTTGGCATCAAGTCAGTACCACTTACCCTTGGACCGCCCATTGCAGGTTTGTAACTATTTTGTTTCACTTCAGTGATTCTAACTAAATCTTACAATTGTCAAAAAAGTTTTTGTGGTGTAAAGTCACTTCAATGAGGTACCGAAGATAGGGTAATCTAGGACTAATTATTGCCACATGAGCAAGTAGGGTTGAACTATCACACCAGAATGCAGAATGGATACTTTATAGGGAGGAAACTTGCACATTTTTCACATTTTTGGCCAAAATTTGCAAAAGTTTATTCTGCAAAATTTCCTAAATGTGAAATTTGCAAAAGTTTATTCCTTCAAAATTTCCTAAATGTGAAATTTGCAAAAGTTTATTCCTTCAAAATTTCGTAACATATGCCATGAAATATTTGTTTTGTATTATGTCCTTTTAAAATGCAAGGAAATTCAATATGAAACCTTTGTAACTATGCTACTAACAACAAAGGTATGGAAGATTACTGTAGGAAGGTTCATTGAAGGGTCAAGCAACATTGGAGACATACAGGGTGTCCCAGAAAAATTGTTTGACGTTTGATTAGATATTTAAAAGTAATGATAAAAATACAGGTTCCTGGTTAGATCCTGTTCATAAGATTTTAAATTAATTTTTTGATGCCAGAATGCTGCAAATCCCCTAAGAATTCTCAGAGCTACAAGCTTTTGAAGTTCAAGTTTGTATGAAAGCTGAAATCAGTTGCCCGTTACTGACTTGATTTTCAAATAGACGTCCCAAAATTGAGGTAAAAGAAGACTGTCCAATGTTTTACCGCTCTTTGATATCAGAGTAATCCAAATACAACTTAAAAAGTAATTTAATTCTTGTAACTGTTGCCAAAAATTTTCTTAAGAATGCAAGTATCCAAAACATGGGATGAAAACTTAATCGATGAGAACAGGGCCATTCCAAATAGTGCTCAACTGGATTCCTCCAAGCATCCATAAGTTTGATTCAGTGTTGTTAGAGAAAGCTAGTTTATCGACAGTGCTTTTTAAATTCCATTTGATTTGCTTTGAATAAACGAGATTCTTCTGTACTTTCACAAAAGATGCAATTTAGGGGTGTCTGGTTTCAGCTTTTGGAGCTTCAAAAGCTCATAATTCTGTTGTATAAAATTAATTTAGAATGTCGGCAATAATGGTTATTTTACCTTGGAGCCCGTTTATTTTTTCTTTTTAATTTTTAATCAAACATTGAGCAATGTTTTTGGGACACCCTGTATTTCACAATGACTCAGTTTTTCTTCATATACTTATTCTATGTATTTGTAGGTTTCCTGTACGACATATCTGATTCATATCAAGTGGCATTTTATGTGGCTGGTGCTGTGCCCACATTAGCTGCATGCCTCATGTTTGGTATTCCGTTCCTAATGCCACCACCAGAGCACAAGTATTGGAAACGTCAAGATACCATAACAAGGAGAGAGCAAAGTGACAGAAAATTATTACCATCTGGTTCTACATCAGAAGCATCTATGGGCAGACGTCAAAGCCGACCCCCCGTCACAAGAAATGTTCCTCGTCTTGCTCAAAGTCAGTCTGTCAATTCACTGCATAGATTCTTTGACATGCCTAAGAGGGTATCAATGGCAGAGACTGGCAGTGTCACATCATTAGCCATACCAAGAAGCATTATTGACAGTAATGCACCCAGTGACATTGCTTCTGTTGTTTAAAACCCGCAGCATTAGGTAGAGGATAAAGGATGGCAGAAAAGTACCGTAAGTGAACAGTAATCAAATATCAAACCCAAGAAGAGGTATGAAAACTCTTTATTTAGTGAGATAGCAATTAGAAAATTCCATTCAAAAATATTAAACACTTTGCGTTATCAAAATTATCACTTGCAATTTGAAAAATTTAGAATTGGAGAAAATGTTACTTCTTTGCCAATTGTTCATGGTTCCAAATCATGACAATGAATTAAAGATTTTGTTTGCTTCCTTTGGTGCACCTGTGTCCTGTAATTTTATTCATCAAATGCTTGTCCATTGTTCTACAAATTTTCTGTCTTATATGTCGTAGTTTGTGCAGTGAGTCCTTTTGAAATAAAGATATGTAATTGGCAGGCTGTGCTGAAGAATAAAAAGAAACTGTGTCACCTCGGTATGTCCGGAAGGCAAAAATCCTAATCCTGTCATTCATAGGAACTAGATGCATTTTTATTATTTGAATAATTTTGTTGCCTTTAAGCCTGATTTCATCTCACCAATCGTTTTGAAAATTATTTCTTTCCTGATAGAAGCAAAATTGTCTTTAAGTGTCTTCATTTTACTCATATTTGTCCTTCTATATTTGCATGTTACAATTTGTTGTTTGTCATAAATATCTTGTTGTCTTTATGTCTCACTGTTATTAATGTATCCTGACAAAGTTTTGCAGTTATGTATTTGACTAAAAAGGTGGACCATTATGACAAGACCATAGCTGTTGATTTTGTATACTGTACAGATTTCTTTATGTTTAGCTGTGATTTGTACAGATGTTTGCCTTTAAATGTTAGTTTCAGTTTTGGCCATCGTAGAATTGCCATCCTTAGGTCAGAAATATATATTGTAAGAACATTTAAGAAACCACATCCAGAGCATTTTCAGTCAGATACATTAAGATGCACATCAAATCGCTGTGAGAAACTTAATTTCGGATCAAATAAAAATGAAAGCAGGTTTGTTGAAAGTATGTGCATTCTTTTAAACACTGAGTGATCTCTTTGTTTTGGTAAAGATAAACTGGCTCCTACCCCTAGTAAAAGGAGCAACATTTGTAACAAGATATAACTAACCCACATAATATGCTGAGCACGTTTCCTAACAGTTCTGTGGGACCCACATAATATGCTGAACAGGTTTCTAACAGTTCCGAGGGAAGAATGAATTAGGAAAATAGAAATCATGTTTAATTTCGCAATTTCGACTTCATTTCGTAGATACCTTTCAGAAAATTATTTTGCGTAAAAGATCTTTCTGATACATGCCTGTTGCCTGGTTTCTTAAAATTCGAGTTTAGCAAACGTTTATTTGGGTAATAGGATATTTTAAAGGTAAATTGTTTTGAGTAAATTTTATTCATGTTTCGAAGTACTTTGAACATTGCAACAGTAGATGTGCATTGAATGTGTCTCAGGTCTTATTGTCCTATTGAGCAAATGGCAATTTTCTAGTTTGGCAAATTTTAATTCATTATTGTTGGGCGTTTGACACGAGGTGTTTTAATGGACTTTACCTACAGCTCTGTCATGCTATTACAGTATATTTTTCAGTGAGGTTTGATATACAGGTGTATGACATGTGAATACAGAAGGAAAATAATAACAGAAATAGGTTCCTGCAAGGATCACGTATTGATTCCATCTCAGCTAATAATTCACTCCCTAATTCATTTCATATTTAATACTGCTTGGCAGTTATAGGTCAAGGATCTTAGCAAAGATGAACTTGTCTACTTTCAAACTGTCGTTAATTCACTCCCTAATTCATTTCATATTTAATACTTCTTGGCAGTTATAGGTCAAGGGTCTTAGCAAAGATGAACTTGTCTACTTTCAAACTGTCGCTAATTCACTCCCTAATTCATTTCATATTTAATACTGCTTGGCAGTTATAGGTCAAGGGTCTTAGCAAAGATGAACTTGTCTACTTTCAAGCTGTCGCTAATTTATTGGAATGAATTACCTTTATAATCATTGCAACATTGTGTTACTATTCAATGATCATATATCAAGTTTTTTGCTACTGTGCGCTTTGGTGATGAGAGTCAGGGGCACGTCAAGTTGAAGGTCGATAAAAATGAACAGCTGAGGTAGACAGAGAGGTTTTCATGGATGATTCCTCCAAACTGCATAAATCGGAGATGAGAGTCAGGGGCACGTCAAGTTGAAGGTCGATAAAAATGAACAGCTGAGGTAGACAGAGAGGTTTTCATGGATGATTCCTCCAAACTGCATAAATCGGATCAATTTTCAAAGTTTAAACTACACTTATAACACCAGTTCCAGCCCAATCCTTCTTTGCACTTAGTTTTAAAGTAAGGTTATTTTCAAGACGTCAATTCAAATTTCACCGTGTTACGCATTCAGCTAATTGTTTCCAAAGCATGTGAATTAATTCATAACAGCCACCTTTTCAAGAAGGGGTTGAAAGATTATTTTTGTGCCTCAAAATAACATTTCTATTTGCTGCCATGAAAAGTGCGAGGAATAGATAGGGCAAAGGGCAAAATGGTTTGAAGTGTTTCAAGCTCAGTTTAAACTGTGTTTGCGGTGTGAGTTTTGCGACTTTCACGTAAAACCTGTCGTTAATTTGATTTGAAACATTATTTAAAGGCTAGGTTAAAAGCCCCAATATGTTTAGCCTCACTGTGCAGTGGTTACTTTGTGTTGGTAAAGGGTCATAAGAAACCTTTTTAGAAGAGCACCCTTCTTGGGGTAGTCATCCACTGTTGCTATGTCCTTGAAAACCTGGGTAATAATATGTAAATGTCATCGTTCTTGGTCATCTACTGTTGCTGTGTCCTTGAAAACATTGGTAATAGTATGTAAATGTCATCGTTCTCGTTATGTGTGATGTTCTCATTACAAACAAATTCGTAGCATTGTTTCGAAAGTATTCGCGCTGAAATTCTCTTTTTGAAAATAATGATCTAACTGCAGGAAGAGAATCGTTCAATTTGTGCTGTTGAGAAGGTTATTTACAGCAGAAGCCTGCTTCAAAAACAGCCTTGTTGAAAACGGTTCAGAAAAGTTTTAAAATCTGCTGAGACTTTCGAAACATTCTTAAGATATCTTTATTGCAAAATAGAATTGATTGTTTTAATAATTACGTTCGTTGCTGCCTTTAATTGAATTGGGTAGGAGAGGGGTCGGTATTGGGTTTATCCTTTCAACAACTGGACTACGTCGGATTTTAGTATTTTATTTTGAGCATCGTATAATTAATGAGGAAAGAACATCGGCTGCGTTAACTTGGTTAGAAAGAATAAACTAATGAAAAACATTCTGGTAAAGCTCCGTGGGTCGCCAAAAAGCTTTCTTTTTTTGTTGCACAATAAGGGCTTATCTAAATACCTTACTTGAAAAATGTTCTTCCGAATTTGAATGCCAACTGATTTTAATCAAGCAGTAACGAGAATGCATTCCAGACAACTCAGCGTTTTTGATTACAAAGTCCACTTTGTAATCTAAGAAGGGGCTTCGATGTCAGTCAGTGAGAAAGAAAGAAAGAAAGAAAGAAAGTAAGTAAGTAAGTAACCCACTTCCGTCACGCTCGTTAAAGCAATTGATTAACGATTTAACTCAGCTAATTGGCACTGAAATAAAGAAAGCGCACATAAAGCGCATACAAGACAGAAGTTTCCCGCGATCCTATAGCAACATTTGACGTCGGCTTATTTCATGTTAGACAGATTTGACACCTTAAGATGGATAAATCACCAAGATGTTTACCCTGACGCAACAACAAATTTACCCAGAATTGGCACGTGCTTGACTTCATTAGCAGCTCAATTATGTCAAAACAATCGTTTTCCAGAACGAACTAATCATTAGCCTTATTGATAGTACTCATTATGCAAATAAGTCAACTTTAGAGGATGATGCAACCGGCGCGGCGGCCTGCACAGAGGCTAGCATTCGCAGTATCACCGAAGGTAGAAGGATCCCCCTCCTACACAGCTACAGAAAGTTGCAGAATCCCAGCAAACAATGGCGCCATTGAGAGGGGGAAGGCACGAGATCACACTGAACCAAACCATCTTCATGCATATCATTCTGCACAGAGGTTATCTTTCTTCGTGACTGCTTGTCTCAAATTAGATGCCCGCGAATAGCAACAATTGAAACGTTCTGTTGGGTTCTGCATAAGTAATTTTGCGTTATCGTAAATCTCACATGACATCTCATTTGACACAAATGCACCAATAGTTTTGTGCACGAACTAAGCAAACTAGGGGTAATGACTTTTGATTTTTGCGTATCATTCTCGATTGACATAAAGACCAAAATGTTGCCTTTGATGCGGTTCTTTTTCTTATACAAGGCGCTTGATTTTCCATTGAAGGCGACTTTAGCAGCAACACTCATCTCTCTGACTGTAGCTAAAAACAGCATCTACGATCATTTGGGGTTATGAAGAAATCAATATTCAGATATTCTTAGCTTGTTTAGCTCAGGACAGACTTTGTAATCATCCAAAAGGATCTTATGTTAGTCGTTTTTCGTTTTCTTAGTAAAACACGTATCTAACATGGGTACCACGTATGTAAAACACGTATGTAACACGGGTCAGACAAACAAAGGAGAATAAAGTTCATAAATACAGTAAGTACATTTGCTTAGCAGGAATTATTGAAAAAATTTGTTCACTATTACTTCTATTTTTCAAGAATTAATAAAAGGGGGGGTTGGAATAAAAGTGGGGGGGTTGGAAAATTTTTCAAAAATTAATAAGCGGGGGGGGACGATTATTCGGTACTTGAGAGTACATGACCCAGCCTCTAAAATCTCGACTTCAAATCATGAGATCCTCTCCAGCAAAAGACTGTCCATTGATTTCATCCCTGAAATGAATTGACAACAACTGAGTTGAAAGTTGCCTGCGCACAGGCTAAGTTGAAAGTTGCATATATGATGTTATTTAGATATACTTTTTTAAAGTTGCAATACGGATTTGTCGGAAATTTTATAAGAACCATATACTGATTATTGTGTTTCACTGTGTTCATACTCGTAGTTCATACTGTGAAGAAACAATTGTAAAAAAGTCTGAAGGCAAAGGCGAAAAATCTGGCTGTTCAGTCTTATTTTTCGCTTTTCAAATTGATGCTTTTACCATAGGTAGCAGCGTATGATTGTAAAATTAGTAAAGATATTAATGATATACAACCTTATGATATTCCATATCATCTTTCTCTGTTAGGCCTATAAGTCGACCCAGTCCCCAGGGGATTGGGTCGACTGATAGACCTATTGATTTGGTGGAGAGACATGCACGAGGAACATCATCAAAACAGAGAAAGACGATGTGGAATATAATAAGGTTGTATATCATTAATATCTTTACTAATTTTACAATCATACGCTGCTACCTGTGCTTTTACAAATCAACTTTCTCGCTGGCCTTTTCCTTGAGGTGTTGTGGACTTATTACCTTAACCCGTTCTTCTGAAGTAACAAATATATTGCAATTGCAAGTCGCTCGGTGATACATTTACCAAAGAAAGAAGTATGGTTCTAATAATTTTTGATCATAAAGAGCCACCCTTTTTGCATCCATGCTTGCTTCTGAATTACGATCTACAGGGAGGCTGTGAAGGTTATAAGTGAAAAAGAAACCTTCTCATTTTCATCATAGTGTTTTCATGTTACGGTTTGCGTTCAGTTCATTGAAAATTCCTTCAATGTACTGCCTGTAAATGTAAGTTTGTACCGGGTGTCCCAAAAAATGTATGCAGATTTGATTGACTCCAGCGATGTGAATATTGCTTTAATCAATTGCTAATCACTCTCAAATTGTTCCTCGATAGTTAACTTGAACATAGATACTTCGTTTTTTGTATTGATGCTTTGAGAGCAGAAGTATCAGTCTTGAAAGCTCAAATTTGCGTCCACTTGCAAACCAGAGCTTTGGCCTTTTGGCCTAAGCAAATTCCTGAAGCACATCACTTCTCAATGGGTGACTGGGGGTTGACTTCTGGAAAACAGAATGATACAAGATCTAATATGGTTCAAATTTTATTAAGGCTATCGTTGATTGACACGCTGTACTTCGGGAACTTGCTCAGGCCAAAAGGCCAAATCTCTGGTTTGCAGAAGTACCAATATCAACAAACGAGGTATCTATGTTCAATTTAACTATGGAGGAACATGTTTAGAGTGATAAGACATTAATTGAAGCTATATCCACAGCGCTGGAGTCAACCAAATCCGTATACATTTTTTTGGAACACCCGAAATTCGTTTTTCACAGCAAGGTCGAGTTTTGAATGCCGCCAATGAATGTTTGAATATCGAATATCCTACAGTATTTGAAATCTGATCCTTGGTAGAGCCTCCAGTAGGTTATAAATACACGTGGACTTCTCTCAGGCAAAACAACTTGATCAACACATCAACAAAATCGAGGTGCTCAACGCCATAATTTTCTGAAGAAGATCGACCTTGGCCAAGCGTCCTTCCACTTCCAAAACGTAAGAAAATTGCCTTCGTAATTCATCAAATTTAACAGTTGAAATTTCATAATTGACGATCACTCACATCAAATTCGTTTGCTTCTGCTTGGCTTCTCTGTCCTTGGGCGCGTTCACGACTATTGGAAGGCTTTTCGACGATCCGTGAAGTTGCCCCCCCCCCCTCCTTCTTGAACCTAAGGCGGGCACACTGGTTACAAACAAAGTAGATTCTTGTTCTGAGCGTTGCATTGTGTACACGCCGCGAGGAAAATTTGAAAATATTAGTGCTGAGTTGAAAACTACAAATTTTTCTTCGACTTACCGGTCAAATGTGAGGGGTATTTTCTCCCGTCGATTCTTGCACGTTCTCCCGTACGTTCTTGACCAAATTTTGGATAGGGGTCTGCCGCGAGCATATTCAAAATGGTACCGTTGGCTAGACTAATTTTTACGAAAATGGTACCCATAGCTAGACCAATTTCACCATTCACTGGACCAATTTTTACGAAAATGGTACCCTTGGCTAGACCAATTTTGGCTATTTCCTGGACCAATATTGTCAAATTTGTACCAAATATGATATCATGACCGTTGGCTCGACCAAAATTGTCAAAAATGATACCCTTGGCTAGATCGTTGCTAGCAACCTCGTCCCCAGGGCCTTTGTCATATTTTTAGCAATTTGATGACTTCAAAACTAACGGGAGTTTTATAGTAGCTCTTTTTATAATTCGACCATGGGTAGTTAGACACTGCTGGTGTGCATCTATGGAGGAGCGCTGGATATTATGTATCTGCGGGGGAAATTTTTTGCAGTACTGCAGAGGAGATATCGAAAGGACGAAAATAGTACTATAAAAATTTCCCCCGCAGATATCTCCTCCGCAGTACAATAAAAAATTTCCCCCCAGGTATCTCCTCCGCAGTACTGTAAAAAATTTCCCCCGCAGATACATATTATCCAGCTCTTCTCCATAGAAGCACACCAGCAGTGTCTAACTACCCATGATTCGACACAGTCAGAAACAATATCATCAGATACATCATGGTTTAATCAGTGGCGTACGCAGCACTGCAGGAGTGAGGGGGTTTGGGGCGTAGTCCAAGAAATTTATGTGTGACCACGCCCTTCAGAAGCTCATCGGAAAATGAGGGAAACGGGAAACGGGATGTTTTGTTTAATTTGTATTGAGAATTTGTACCCAACATAGAAAAAGATAGGAAAGTAGACAAAGAATTGTTATTCGGAACAAACAGTAGCACATAAAGTACGAATCACAAAATTGCTTTTCTCAGCTTTACTGCAGAATGATTATGCGCTGGTTGTTCGATTCGATCCTGATATTCGAGGAAATGCCTCTTTTCGCCATTTTATCATGGCATCGTATGCAAGGAGCTTTTGCAAAAGAAATTGCTGTGACAATTTGAATTGTTTGAAATAAGTCAGAGAGTACAGCTCTTCAAATCATTTTGAGGGACAGTGCAAAATTTATTATATGACATGGCCGGTGGAGAAGAGAAATTCTTGCCAAAAAATCTTCTCGTCCCGTAGAGTATTGCAAAATAAAACCAACTGCCCCGTCACCCTTTCCTTAAAAAAATGTATCTGCCCCGTATAAATGAACATCAGATGTTGTATAGTAACACCAATGAATTAGCCAAAGACCATAACAAAATCAATCATTCTTGTCCTTACAAGTGTCGACGAAAAAATTGACTTTGAAGATGAAAGAGGTATGACTGATGAATCCTTCCTGCAAACAACTGACAAGGAATCTTTGCATCAATTTATACACATCCTGTGAAGCATTTTTCATCCTTCACGACTTACAACTTCATCCTCAAAATGAACAATTCTATGTTTCAAACTTCACCATGAGCTTATAACATGTTACTGCCCCATTACATCTTTGCTTTATAAAAAGTGTTGACCCAGTTCTGTACAGGGTAAAAAAAAAGTAGCTGCCCCATTACGTTTTGCACTGGCCATGTTTTAACATAAACTTTACACTGTCCCTGATGAGATTGTTTCAAGGAGCAGTAGCAAATATTCCTATAGCCAACAGCTCGTCTCGTACATGCTAGGCAAAGACAAATGGGGATCTTAAAATGAGTGGATCTGGGGGCAAAGCCACCAGGAAAATTTTGAGAACAAATATTCTACTTTAGCTTTAATGCCTCCCGCAACATCGTTCAAGCATTCCTAAAAAACCCAAAACATTGCTCTTCCAAACCTTGACAAAGCCATTCTCTCCAGACCTTGCAAGAATCTCAAAGAACACTGCTTGACAGATCTGCCTGACCCCCTCCCCCTGAGGTACAAATTTTATTGCATTTTTGTACGAATCTCGAGGACCATCTTTTGAAAAGTGGGGGGTCCGGACCCCCCTCCACCCATTCTCCCCTTGGGTACGCCACTGGGTTTAATCTAACTAGAGCTAAAAGGTTAAATTCTAATTTGTAAATGCTGTAATTTTGAAAATAAAGATGACATAAAAAATGAATTATCTGGGATTATGGGATACTGAAGTTTCCTTTCATCAATTCATTTGAAAGAATGTAAAGAATAAGGGGGCAATAACATCCAGATCAGTGTAACATCATGTTCAAAGTTTTTGCAAATCAAAGTGCGCTTGCTATTGTGACGAGCCACCTTTGCCAATGGCGAATGCGTGCCACCTTATGATAATGAGATGGAATAATGAATGAAGGTGGAAGGAGCTTCACAGCATTCGAAATGAAATCACAGCAAAGTATAGTGAGGAAATAATCCTTTATCGACCTTAAAATCGAAGAAGGAATATCATTATAACACTGTAAAGCCTTCGCCATTTGCTTATTATGTCAACAAAGACAAGGCAGGTGTGCAAGACCCTTGCTGATCCATCGTAACTACTTGCTAGCCTTAGAGGAGACGAAGAGACGAAACCAGGAGGCCTATTTTTTTTATATGAGGAGCACTGCATCATCTGCTACCTGAGTAACTCTGCATTCTGTTTGTTGAAAGAACCCTCTTTGTTTCGCTTAACGCAAATTCTTGATTAAATGCTGTTTCAGAAAGCTTGGCCGATTGGTTTACGCCCTGTAATGTGGTGATTGCTTCTCCAGTCAGTGTCTGTGTGTCCATGCCGATATGATGTTGATGGAGGCCTAACTATTGGCATTGCTAACTATTGGCAGGTGGGGCTAATCAGGTAGCAGATTTTGAGATCTAAAGAAGAGATGGAAAATATGCAGGAAAGATAGCAGACAACTGATTCCCCGATAATTAGGGGATTACTTACGAAAACCAAACCAATTAGCTCTCAGAATGGAATTATCTGCAGCAGGCAAGGACAGTTGCAGATTTTGTGGTGTCAAGTTCACAACTTATGAAGAAAGGATATCATTGAACAGAATGCATGGAAGAATTCAAAATTGTTTATATCATAAGAGCTGTTTTAGGTGCACAGTCTGCCATAGGCAGTTATCTGTACAGAACTATTTCCTTTCATCCAGCAAATATTTCTATTGCATATTGCATTGTGATTTTGAAAATGGCTACAATAATTGTGGTATGTCAAGGCAACTAAAAGCTTTCAAAGGATACTCAAAAGATCGTCTAAGTGCAATCCTTCACAATGCAAGCCCATTTGCATCTCCTAGAGAAAATATTCCAACATTCAACTTCAGCAAAAAGAACGGAGAAAACTCAACAAAGAATCAATTGTATTGCTTTTGTAGAAGCAATGATATCATTGTCCCAACAGAGGGATTTTGGATTGAATGTATCACAAAAGAATGTAAAGAAAATAACTGTATCAGACAGAAAAATATAATGATTATCAGAGACTTTCCTCATAAAATCGCAGATCAACCTTTTGAACTTGAACAGTACAATGAAGAAGTTTACGAAATCTCATTTGAAGGAACTGAACATCATAATTATTACTGTGTTGATGATGATCTGAAGTCTGTCATCTTGAGTTTGAAACAAGATTTACTCAAAGATAAAGAGTATTTTAGGTAAGTGTGCTCCAGTTATCTTGGATTGCAAGCACCTGTCTTCCCAAGGAGCCAGTCTGCAGAGTATGGCAATTCTTGAAGAGATCTCACGCGTGCAGACCAAGGAAGCAGTGGCGTGCAATCAAGTAATGAACAAAAGATCTTGTTCAAAATCGGCGTGCACAGAAACTTTTTGAAAAAATATCCTGCGTGCAGCTGCCACACTCTGCAGACTGGCCAAGGAGTATAAAGGTCTACTGGTAAAAGGGCTGATAGGAATTGAAAGTATATTGCAGGCAACGAGGAAGCATTAAACCTGGTTCACATAAGGTTGCTGCAGTTGCTAGGGTCACTTAGGTTATTAGAGTCATGAACAACTCAAAGACCCAGAAGGGCCAATAGAATGAATGTGATTGGTAATAAGCTCAGTTGTTAAGGTTGTCAGGGTCATCAAAAAGTTTATTCTAATCACTCAAATACAATTGTTTGGGTTGTCATTGTCTTTTGCTCCAGTGACTCCAGCAGCATAGTAATAATCAAAACAAAACCAGGCTTTAGAGCTTTCAACTGTGTTCTCTAAAGTCTTGAATGAGCAAATTTCTCTAAATTTGATTCAAATGGTTTATATCCAATGTTTCTTGTTGTTTTGAGTACCTTATAAGGTAATGCATTCCAAATTTGAAAAATTCCTGCAAAATATGGAAAACCACATTGCTTTATCCATACCCTTTCGACAGTTGCTAAATGGATATTGCTATTTGTTAATGAAGGCCTTGCTGGCAGCTACTGTATACAGCTGCTAACTAATCTTTTATCACTTTTCTGACGTCTTAGAATGATAGATGTTATTGTTAGCTGTTTGCTTACGCTTCATAGGCCCAAAGTGGGGAACAAAACCAGCGTAGGTAGAGCCCATGAGTTTCAAATAGTGGCGGATACTTTTCCAAATATTGGGGGGGGGGTGAAGTTGTTGTTTTAATGAAAAGTCATTGTTTGTTTCTATTGTTTTCAAACAAAAAATCTTTGTTCTAGCCAACATTGGGGGCGATCGCACCTCCTCGCCCCCCCCCCCAGTGTCCGTCATTGGTTTGAAACTGCAGCTACCAAAAACTAAGTCATTTCTTTTTGTTCTATGTTGTCAAACATAACTTGATTCATATATTTTGTCTCTTTTAGAATCCTTGTCCGATCATCATCTCACATAATGGAGGGGTTGCTGCCAACTTCATGTATTTGTGCGAACAAATATAGTGAGATTGAAGTTGTTGATGCTTTGAGAAGAGAACTGAAACTTACTGATCACTTCAAACCTTTTCTGGATGAGCAAACTGAGGAGAAGCTTTGCAAACTTGACAGGGTATGTACTTTATTTATTTTTTCTATAGTTACCTCATAAGTCACAGTGAATATAAGGGCATTTAACAAGCCCTAGTTTGGTGGAAAGCAATTCAGAGAGATTTTATTTGTTGAAGTTTTAATAATGATTTGAAGCTAATTCTCCATTTCGTAGCAGTTACCCAACAACTGGGTATCACAAGCTGGTGCTAAAAATATATATATTTGTAATAAATAATTTTTTTTTTTAGCCAAGCATTATGTGTAGAAATTTTGTAGGGTTTTTGTTGATACTTTTCAGTACTTGGGATTTATTTTTAGCTTTGTCATCTTGGGTCCAGGTCCGGAGGCAAACAAGGGGTCCATTTCCTGTATTTCATTATGAAATTTTCATTTGAATTTTCCTCATTTATAATTACCTTAATCTGCCAGTTTTCAATTGCATTGGGCAAGATTGTACACGTTTTTAACTGTTAGAAATGTGATCTTTTTTAATTCATCTAAGTCCGGGGTTGGCATGAAAGATTATGAAGTTGATGAATGATGTATGATACTTTTTTCCACCATTTTTCGCCTTCTCCTTGAGAAATTACGTATTCAAAGAAGCAATTTGAGCGAAATGACGTCATATCGCACAAACGAAAATGAGGCTGTGTGATTGTTTTTCGTCTCTTTATCGTAGCAAGCCTCTTTATCGGGTTCTTGTGCCATTTTCATACCAGCCCTGGACTTGTTCTTTAAGCAGGTTTTAAGAGGATATATTCAATGATCTTTCGTTTTAAAATAAATGAAATTTTAGGTTATCCTTCAGGAAACAAAGTTAATCATGAGCATTAAAATATTATCCTAGCATAGCTGATTTCATCCTACGAAGGTGTGGGCCTTTTAGATCGTTGTAAACCCACGGAGGATCTACCTGTCATGGTTAAATCATCTCTTTGTAAGAAAAATCTGGTTGTTTTTGGAAGATTAACAAATGTTATACCAGAAGATTTGAATTTGATACTTGATGTTTTAATCGTTTGAAAATGAATCCTGGTCACGATGCTACTTGTCATTCTCCATCTATGCATACTCTTGATTTTGAAGGATGGGATCTTTTGTCTTTTTATAGTACAAAATGTTTGATGTTGACAAATGTATACCCAGCTATATTTGGTAATGAGCCAATCAGGAGGGGATCAGGAGTGACTTGTCATAGAATGGTAATTGCTTTCGAAGACCAATCATCGCCATGCAAGATTGGCGTCAAATGTACGGTTTAGAAATAAATAACGGTTATATTAAAGTTGTTTTGTGGGCAGTCAAATGATCTATTTTTCATAGTCTTACTATCTGTTCATGCAAAGCGTCTTCAGTGACCAATTTCATCAATCTGTTTCATATGCATTTTGTAATGAGATAATGGATGTATTTAGTTGGTATTTTTGTGTGATTTTGCTTGTAAAAAGTTGTCTTTGTAAACAAATACGATCGCAGCCTCGCAGCCTGGATAAACAAATTTGAATTGAAATAAACAAACCATGAATTAATCAGAATATACAGATGGTTAGCGTAATTATTGGTGTTGTGAAATATTTACGAAAAATTATGAAAAAAGAATAGATTAATTAGCTAGCTATATGCATCATTGATGCAGACCATCGGATCTCATAGGTATGAATTCAGAACTTGCGAAACACCTCTGTTTGGAGCAATAAAAAAAGGCCGTGATCCCTGACTCCATAAAAATGCATTTGCATGAAGTGTCCACGGGAGAAAATTAGCTGTTTTATGTCTGCACAACAAGGTATTGCCTTGTGAATTAATCAAAGACAAGATGATTTCTACAGAACCAACGAACAACCTCAGTTTGAAGATGATTCCTCTAGGTTGATCCTGGCGCCTCAACATTTTGAAATTTAGGTACCCTTATGAGAAATATTGTCTTCCTTGGTCACTCTTGAATTGTGGACGAATTATCAATTACGCAAGAGTGCGTGAAATTTGTGTTCAAATTCGAATAAAGCCAGATGTTTGATAAAGATTAGCTTGAAAATGCTTGAAATAGCGATTTCACAATGACCTTGCTTTTTTACTTTTCTGCTTCAAAAATAATATGGTCACTGTCACACAACTGACCAAAAGGCTAATATAAAGATTGGTTGCGGGAGGTGGGTTGCATGCGAGGTCAGATGTTACTGCTGTTTCTCAATACTGTTTAGTTAAATTTTGTAAACGAAAAGTTTGGAAAAAGTACAGAGTTAGTCTTGATCTGCTATTCATCACAGAAAGCAAATCCTTCCGTTGTTTAATGAAATCTGTATCATCTGTATTCTTCATTTCAACGAATTTAACGTGTGGGAACGTGGCGCAGATTTTCAATGCTCGCTTAGCAAGCAGGAGGTATGCGGTTCGAGTCCCCATAGGTGCCACAAAGGAGCTAATGATGAATAAAATAATCTGTCAATCCACTGAATCAGTGTGATGAGAAATCAACTATGTTCATTCTGAAGTTCCTTTTAGAAAAGCTTCGTAGATATTATTAGATGGGAAAATACCTTAATCATATTTCGTATATAGTGTACAGTTAGAAGAGGGCCTAACTACACAAAGAAACAGGCATCTGTTTGGTCTTTTGCGCGTTTTCTTTTCCAGTGCTGACGTTTCGTTTCGCCCACTTAATTATATTTCGTATATTTGGAAATTGTGGTTATTTCTGGTAAATCGCGGTTTGTTTTCTCGCAAGTTTGGCTTCACGTTTGCATTCAATTGTGCCTCAAGTTTATCTTTCGTTTTTATCAGATAACATGCTGAAGTTGAAATCTTTCCATTGGAAGAATTAGTTTCTATTTTTTGAATTCTTATTTTATGGCAGATGAATGCTTACCTAAAATCGTTTTTATTCCAAAATGATTTCTAAAGAGAGAGAGAGAGTGCATTTGAACTGACATAAAAAATCTGTCGTTTATTCAAAATGCTTCTACGGTTAAAAATCTTTTATTTTCAGATAATGCATAAAAGTGAGTTTAAGGTTGGTTTGCTTTTCATAAAAGATGGTCAAGAAACAGAAGAGGAATTCTTCACAAACACCGAACATACACCAGATTTTGAAGAATTTTTAGGAATTGTTGGTGACAAAATTCAACTGAAAGGATTTACAGGATTTAGTGGTGGCTTAGACACTCATTTTGATTTGACTGGTGAAAGAGCTGTTTTTACAAGATGGAATGATAGTCAGTTTATGTTCCATGTTTCAACAATGCTTCCCACAGATGAAAATGATGATCAAAAGGTTTATTTTCATATTCGCATTCATACATATTTCGTATTTCAATTTGACCATTCAGCTAATTGGTTGATTTTCAAGGGGTCTTCCAGAAACTAGAAACAAATTAAGAATTCTTGAACAATTTATGCCACTTGCATGGATAAGTTACATTAGTATTATTTAATCCACAACCCTGTTTGTAAGTTCTTTATTTATATTTTTCGTATTGGAGGTATTTGGTTTTGAATTTGACGGGATCTTGTACCATTACCATTGTGAAATTTGAGAATTGTTTTGCGTACATTTATACTCATTTTTTTTATAAGAAACCGCTTATAAGGAACGGTAGGCTCGATTTTTCGAAAGCTTAGAAAGAACCCTACCTGCATTGAAAAAGCTAAGGAACTTTTGCAATTTATAGTTTTAATTTTCCTATCGCACTCGCAAAATGTTTTGACACTGTACAGTTATAGCGTCTGTTTGGACATTATTTTGAGTGCGAATTATGTTATTAACTTGTTTTGAGATCTTACTAAGTAATTTGGGAGCCCTTTAGACAAAACAAAATTAACTCTAAACTTCCAGCATTAAAAATATAAGAAACACGTAAGAAACTTTTGGTAGCAAAATGGTCCAAAACGTTAAGAAACTGCCTACCAGCCCTGGACCTTAGTTTCTTATAAAAAAAATGAGTGTAATCAACCCAAGTCATCGCTCAGAAATATCATAAATTATGGATGACTTCTTATAAATTTATTGGATGACTTATAGAAATTTTTTTCTTAACGCAGATGAAGAACTTAAATTTTATTTTATTTGTCTGTCTCAAATTAGATATCGAATGAGATTTGCGACGATGCAAAAATTACTCATGCAAAGCGTCTGTATCGTTTTTATTCGCGGAGATTTTCGCGAGTCATCTAATTTGATTCCTTTGTGACCTTAGATTTTATATTGATATTTGTTTCAATTTACGATTTGTGTTTCATTTCAGTTGCAAAGAAAGAGGCATATTGGAAATGATATTGTCTGTTTGGTTTTTCTATCTTCACCACGTGCTAATTTCAGACCTAATGCAATCAAGTCCAATTTCCTTCATGTATATATTGTCATTAGACCCATGAGCAACAACAACAGCAATTCACTCAAACAGTATGAGGTAATACGTTTTCATTGTTGATGACATGTACGGTGTGATTCGTGAAGAAATTCATCTCTTTAAAAAATTATTGCAGCTTGGGTATCTGTTCGATTTTCATCAACCAAGATTTTGCTGTTCTCTTCAATAAAATACCTTTTAGCTATTGAAAAGAAAGATCTGTTTGAAGAATTGTCGAACACACACACAATAGTGATTGAAGCTCTAACGCCACTGAATCGAACTTTTCTTGTTGAAATGAAGAGAAATATTTACCACACGAACTCAAGAAATTTTGAAGCAGTTACCTGTTTGTTGAGCTGAATTGATTAAATTGACATTTTACAATCCAAGATGCTAAATAGTGCAAAATTTCTATTTGCTTCACGGCCGCATGTTCTTATCAAAACTTTTATTTTCATGAGAAAAATTCCGCTGAAATCCAACTCCCATTGGTTCTTAATTTTCATAGTAAATTTAAAATGATGGATATGGATGGTTGGAAATTCTCGTGTCCTCACGTTTTTTTTTCAAAATGCTCTTCGGAAAATTTGTCAAAGCTAGAAATCGCAAATAGTTACAAAAATACTGACATAAATTTCCCTTTCATCTATCCCGGACTGAAAATGATTTGATGGTGTATATTTATTTTCATCCGGTTTTCTTCCTAGAAACATTTGTCATTTGTTGAGATTTGAGATTCGAAACATCTTTATGTCTACTCTCCGTTGATTGATTGTATGACTTTCTTATAGGTTGCTGTCATTTCCAGGGCTTTGGTTTTGCCTTTCGGGCCACCCCTTCCAGGCAGTGGTTGCTTTACAAAGGTTTCTATATGTCAACTTATTTACCAAATTACTGTATCATTTTTCTTTAATTTTATCCAAGTTGGTTGCCAATTTTGACCGTGGCACTTGTTAAACAGAAAACCTAATCTCGGTGTCTAAATATTAATCGTGTGATTTTTTCGATCTGTTTGTCAGAACTATCATATTTCTGTGTTTTTATTTTTGGCAACAATTTGATCTTGGCTACATATGAGTCTCCCAGTTGGTTTCTTTGTATCACACGCATGGATCATATCACCAGGAATATTATTTCAACCTATCACCCCCAAAATCATATAACACTTGCAAATTGCAATGGGCACTGAAAATATCAACTTAAAGGCTGATCTCTCGCAAAAAGTAGAATTCCCGCCCTCTCGAACAGTTGCATTTGGAGAGCGATCATTTTTAATCTGGGGTACCAAGGTGGAATATAATTTCACACAATTAGACAGCATCTCATACCCACATTGAATATAGAAAAAAGTTGTGTACCTTTCAAGGAAATGGTTTGTTACTCCATCGAGAACTCTTTTAGGACGTTGAAATATATATGCATACATACTGATTTTACCCAGATGATTTTCATGTCAGTCCAGTGATTCATGATTTCCAGATGTCTGTTGATTTTACTTTTAAATGTTGACTGATAACTTCATATAAAGATGTTTCAAGCAAAATAGTTTTGCACCCCATGAAAATTTCCCTTTATATTTTCGTACCCTCACAAAGTAATTTCGAAAAATGTTCATACTCCTGTCAGAAATTCTCCGCCCCATTACCCAGGATTAAAAATGACCGCTCCCTTGTTAGTTTAAAAACTTTTTTGCAAGAAGTAAAACCCTCAGCTGACCAAGAAAAAAGAAATAGAAACATATGTTTTGTTCTTTCTATACTTCTGTATTTATACCGCAACAGCTTTATTTTATTTCAAATAAACAATATGATGCTTCATTCAGATGCTTTCCTGCAAATGTTGCACTGAAATTTGTTGGAGTTAGGCACCTTGTTTCCAAAATTTGAGCTCTTAGTATCCGTTTATTAGTAATATCCACGGTTATTTATTCTAGGGTGAAGACTTCAGAAATTGGCTCATGACAAAGATTGTTAATGGAGAAAGAGCGAGCTATAGATCGCCGAAATTTGCTACAATGCAGGTACCTATTTTGATATTCTTAATAAGTCTATTCATTTCCTGTTCCTAAATTTCCTTTCCTAAATTCCGTTCTTTGTTGTTAGAGTATTTTGAAATTGGGAATCACCTGAAAATTGGCATTTCGAAAATCACCTTTTCACAACACCATCTAGAATTTTTTCATTTTGCATTGTCTGTCGAGAACCTTTATTAATCAGATAAGGATACCAATTGAACTTACCAAAATATTGTCTCAGTTGTAGGACACGTTTATTTACTTGAGGATAGCCTAACACGAGAAGGACTCTTTCTGCACTTGATCGAATTTCATATTGAAATCAATTTACAATTATATAATGCACCAATGAATTTTCAAGAATTTATTCATTCTTATGTCCACTCAAGTCCATTGGAGATTGTTTTCTTAATGTAAAGTTGCTTGGTTTGATGTTTATGATCAACTTTAGAAACTGTATATTTGATGTTTAGTAAAGATTTTATGACAATCTGCGGGGAAGGGAAAGAAAGGTCGAAATCCACAAAGCTACAGAAATGAAAAACCAAGAATCTTGCAAATGCGTATAGAAGCCCTTTTCCAGAAAAAGTGCTGCCTTGTTTCCCTGCCTCTTTTCTGGATCGAGTGGTAATTTTTCTTTCAACCATGAAAAGTAGCCTTTTTAGAAAGCAGCCTTTACAATTTTGTTTACTGGCTGTGTTTTCCAAACCACTGGGAACTCTGGCTTTGTAGCCAAGTGAAAAGTTGATAAAGAAACCACAATCAATGAATTAAATTTTTTGTTTGGTCATTGAAATGAATAGAAGTCAAAATAAAAACAGGATCTCGTGATGGTTTAGATTGTTATAATTCTCAGCTGACTAACCGAACTCTTGCTGTGATAAATGATTGGCAACCAATAACATGATTGAAATAGAGTTATGAATTATCTTTATCTTATCTTTCTCCAACGAATCCACGAAAGCCATTACCGAACGTCAGATTTCAGGTCAAAATCGAGCCACGTTCAAGTGTTAGTTTAGATCTTTTTTGGCAGTGTTGTGCAAACTTCCATTAAGATACTACTATCTTGGACAAAGTATAATGAAGCTGAAGGGAGGAGATCTTGGAGCTCATATTTTGGTCGGTACAATTAACAACAATGTAATTATATGGCAGTGGGAATTAATATCCAAAACGTTACCCTCAGTCAGCCAAATTTAGCCACATTGATTAACCACTAAATAAGGCAAGGTGCAAGTCACTTACTAAATATTGTTTTAATCAGAAAACGTCCTAATAATCTTGTGCGCATGAGTTACCTTAGCAATAACTTAGTTTTCGTGTCATATTCCCCCTTTTTTTTAATCGAAAATTTTCTTTTCAAGGAACGCACAAGAAGACAAATGCTTGATGAATTGATAAGCGAAGAGATAAATAATGAACACTTAATGATGAAGCCCAAAGATAAAAACAGTCATAGTCCGCTCCAAAAATTTTTCCACCAAAGGTATATACATACCTCTTTCATATTGTTCCAATTTCTTACATTATTGCATGTGGCTTGCTTAAATTGATCAGATTGTGAATGCTGAAGAGTTTCTTGCTAGTTTCTTACAAGTTGCACAACGATATTTATGTTTATTACCTCGACCCTCGCGAAAGTTTCAAAACGAATGTTTAGACGTGAGTGATATGATACAGGAAACAAGTAAAAAAAAAATGAAGTAAAAATTCCTTCATTAGAATAAATAGTTTCTAAACGTATTTTTTCCAAGTACTGGAGCTCCTTAATTTTTGGCGATCTGAGAGTTGAGTTTCTTATGAGCAGTTTCTAATATAAAATATGTGTACCGTCAATGCTCTCTAAATAGATACCTCTATAATGCAGACAGCTCACTAATGCAGACACGGTTTCGAAGTTGTCCGCTACGGAGAGAATTAACTCAATGTAATAAGAGAAATCCAAGTTGATGCAATTAGACGTAATTCAAATGACTAGGACATGTTAAATTTGCGAATGTTGGATGTGAGTTATTTTCATCCTCAATAAACGAATAGAACACGCGTGAACTTTTATACTGCGTGTTATTCAGATGTTATGTATGGGTCCAATTGATTTCTTTTATTTTGCAGCAAATCAAATGGAAGCAGTAAATTAAATGGAAGGGCGCCTCATGATATTGGCAATAAAAAGTAAGCACACTAAAAAAATGTTCCTTCAAGACAGCTCATGACAAAGATCAATTTCATAACAAAAGCTGAAAGGTTTCATGCTCTATCAACAGCTGCTGAAAGATTCTACCATTTCGTTTTGAAAATAGATTCATGAAAGTAGCTTATTGGACATTTTCGTTCACATTTTATGCAAGAATAGAATTCTGTACCAAAGTGAAATTGTTTTGAAAAATCTTTATCAATGTGATCGGTTTAAAAATCAAATGCTCAATTATAACTTTCCCTGCATTTTACCAGTGGTCTATATTCTTGACAAATTTCTTACCTTTTTCCAACAACAAATATGACTTCTTCCCCATTTCCCTAAATCGGTCTTGTAAGTAAACCTATTTCAATATTTTTTCCGTTGCTTTTTAATTGTAATTCGTGTCAAACAAAGTATTAATTCAACAATTTCCTTCTCCTTTGACAGGTCACCACATTTTCCTGATTGGTTAAATCAAACTTTTGATGATTCAGAACAACTTCAAAAAGATCTCATGTCATCTCTCAATGGAATCATTAACCAATCATATGATGTGTGTTTCATCGTTGGTATGTTTTCATCTTTTGTTCTATCCTTTCAAGAAATGCATGGTAGCTCTAAGTTTTGTTGTGTAGAGTCATATATGACATATGGAATTTGAAATTTGTTTCCCTAAATTGTGAAATATGTTATGATAAAAATTACCTCTTTATTCAGTCAAAAGTCTATCCCTACTTTCGCGATTGTTTTATTTATACAGTCAGCCTCGTTGTTCATATTTTGCGGTCATATTGTTCATGTTTTATGAAAAATAGTAGAAGATCTGTCTTATATGGTCTGTCAAAAAAACTGCAAACTCGTCATTTCGAAAGAAATTTGTTTACTTTACATGACCCAGCCCCTGTAAGGATTGCCCTTACTTCACAGTATTTCAGTGAAGATCAGAGATGTAATCTCGGGGGTTTCATTGACGTTATATTAGATCATGTAGAGGTTGCATTCTTCATCGTGGATATTGCTTCAAATGATTGAGGTAAAGGAAATGACAATATTTAAATGATGAATGTTATTTTAGGCAATTTTGCTATTTGAGTTCTTGATAATTGCAGGAATTGTCAACCAAAAATCACTGCCGGCTGTCAAAGCAATTTTAGCTGCAAGAAGCAGGTTGGCTTATTTACTTTTCATATATAAATTTAATTCTATGTCCTCAATATTTTTACAACCTCAGTTATAAATTCCTTGTTATGCATTCAGCAGACCAATTTTTGGTTTCATATTCATAGGTTTTAATTTATCTCGAATTAAATTCTAGATCAGATCAAATATGAATTATTGTATATTTTTATTTATGTTCATTCCAACGCAAGAGTTTTTGAGTTCGAAAAGCACATCCCTTATTGTGTTACGCATTTGTGGAGACAAAACAAAATATTCTTTCCTGCCAGGTTTTGACTCTGTTTATGTGTTATCCGCTATGTCATGGAAAAAGTTAGTAGGGCATCTGTTAATATTTGTTAAGAATGACATTTTGGTAATGACAAGTTTTATATCTAAGTTATCTTTTCTTCCATGCAATGAATTTTGAAGAAACAAATTTAGAAAGTAAGCTGCATCAATTAGATTGGCAATCCCCCCCCCCCCCGCCGACATCTTTCTGACTCACCCGGTAAAGTTCCCTTTTTGCGATTCTTCTTTGCGATTCTTTTTTTGCTACTTGCTGTCCATCTTGTAGACAGAAAACCTCAGCCCCTGTACCATGAAGAAGTTATCAGAAAGGGGAACTTCTTTCTCCGATTCCTAACCAGTATTATAGATAACGAGTATACAATTTATGTCTAGGATATTTCATGAAATGTTTTATGAGAAACAAGACAGCAATTCAGCAAAAAGTACACCAAATTCATCACCGAAAATAGGAAGAAAGCAGGCACTTGGAAAAAGTACATCATCACCAACTATGACGTCAGGATTAAAGAAGAAATTGTCCCTTGAGAGATTAAAAAAGAGAAGCCATAGTTTTAAGAATTGTGAAGAAGACGTAACATTAAGGCCTACTGTAACTGAGGTAAATTTATCTTTCGTAACTAAAAAGAATTGTCACATAAAATATGTAATGTTTTAGAAATTCTTCCTTATGTAATACCTATTGTATGTTACAGCAATGATTTATACAGTTCTCGCTTTTGTCTCCATTTGGATATGCCAGGAAATACAGCGAAATCATGTCAACTTTGATTTTTTCACAGTGGCTTCACAATATTCTTCATAAATCTTAATTAGATGTCTTAATTATCATATTTACTTCATCCAAAATTCATTGTATTGCAACTCAATACATGCCTTGGAAATTCAGTAGCACACTAAAACACCATGAAAACGAACCAATCATTAAATAACAAGAAGGACTTACATTTAGCTTCAGTAATGATTTTTGTCCTTATCCAGATGTGTGCATGTTATTTTTCCTTTATCATATTTTTCAACAGTATCTCGTCACTGAATTTGAACCAGAGGAATTCAGCCTTTTCCTAGAATATTTACATAATGGCTTATGTATCATCTATCCCGAAGTTCTGCCTAGCCTCCTTTGTATCGCTGACCATTACGAGGTCGATGCATTAGTAAAATCATGTTTGGAATCTTTTGAAGATCTGGCTACACCAAGTAGTGTAAGTTATGTCATTTTTATTTTATATTTGACATGAATGACATCATGAAATGAATCCTTCTTAATGTGACATCATCAGGTCATCAGGTTCCGTAACACTGAGGTTAAGTTACCCTACATCAAACGCTATTTATTGTTTCTCATTCTTATGTCTTCTTGAAATTTGTTATTTCAATTATAATTTCTCCCTATATATTCTACCTAGCATGCCAAGGTAGTTTTATTACGGTGAGAAGCTAGTGTCCCGGTCCTTCCACTTGATGTGACCACATCTCTTGTTTCCTTTTGCCCCGAAGTAAAGAGAGTTGGCGACTCTCCCCAATCTACGCAGCAGGTTCGACAGGGCGGGAGTTCGAACCATCAACCTTTAAACTAGTAGTCAAGTGTGCTATTACTGAGCCATCCCGCACTGGGCCGTTTTCAAATATCACTTGGATGAGCTAACTCCCCGCCAGTCCCCTCTTAGTTCCCTCCATTGCCTCCTTCACTGTGTAGCTTTCCCCATCTTTACGAAAGGACTCTAGTGACACTTAAAAATCAATTTTTGTTTTAGATTTGTCCAATGCTGGTTTGTACTCGAAAATTCACACGGGGATATATTATAGCACAAGAATTGCAATTGAAGGTATGTTTCTTCCTTGCATACAATCAAGGTCCACGATGCAATTCAAACCTTCAATGTTTTGGATTGACGAAAACGATTAGAGCGCAACATTTTATAATGATTTAGTTTAGGCTAATGGATTTGTACTTTGCTGTATTGTTGCTGTCTTTTGTTGTTATGTTCTTTTATATCATTCTTGAATTGTACCATGTGCAATAGTGCAATGGAAGCAAGATGACCCCGAGTTCTCTCCTGTTGGGGATGGTACATAACATAATGATGAAGATATAGTTTTGCTTGAACGTTTTTATGGAGATTAATGAAAGAGAAAATAGCCTTTGTATTTGTTGGACAAAAGCATTTTCCTCCAGAAAAAATATTACACCATCACGTAAGAAGGATAAAATGCAACTTCTCTCTTTCTTTCCTAAGGGGAATAAAAGTAGAATTTATTTTTTATCTTTCTTCATTATATAAGTTTGGACCTGTCATTTAATATGTCATGCATTTTGTCAAGATTATATAAGTATAATAAATTTTCTTTGTGTGTATGTGGCTGCAAATTGGTTTGTCAAAGCATTCCAAAGCCATTCTTTGCTGATATTTTGAAATGATATATTTCTAAAGACATTCACGATTCTGAATGACCCACTAGATCAGGCTAGGAATGAGCTACTGGTCATTTCTAAGCAGAGAAATTTAGATGGGTATTTGGAGGTGCTAGGGTGTGCTTGCATTTATCGCTTCAGTCGTTATATTTCTATTTCGTTTTATGACTTCATAGTTTTGTATTTTGATTGCAGATACTACGATACATTGAGAAGCATTCACTAGAAGTGTTAAGATCATTTGATGTTGCTGCCCTGTCCGAAGATTGTCTTTCTTTGGTTCTCTCATTAAATCTCAAGGTATGACGTCATTTACTTATCCTAATACACAAACAAAGTTTTAATTTCGTCGACCAAAAAATACGAGTAGGTCTTAATTGTTTCTGTCGGCTAACTTATTTCCTATTCACGCTAACACAGTTAAACCAGCTTTATCTACCGGATGAGTCAATAAAAGAATCCCCGTTTGGAAGGCCACTGCTCCCTGAATATCAAAGCAATAATATTGAGAACTGTTTTGTTTTAATGCCAATGTATTCAATTAGGTTCAGTAATTTACCCGGCTTTAATCGGACATTCCTTCTCATGGATATGGGAGATTTTCTGCAGAAAGACCCCTCCAAAAACCTGCAATAATGAATGAAAACAATGAGCAAATTTTCCTTGGTTTTTCTTCCTAAAGATGATGACGCTAATATGTATTCATGTATTTTGTTCTCTTAGGAGAATGGAATCCCCCTGAATAGGTTATTGATACCAGGGGAAGACTTGTTCATCCTCCCAAGAGGTTAGCACATACTAAAGCACACAGAAGTCATGGCTGTAAGGCCAGCGTAAGGCAGCAATGTTAGGGAAATTTTTTCTGATTTTGGGCACGTTTTGAATTTTCTTGAAGAAGCCTTCTCAAGAAAATCCCTCATAATTTCAGAACGGAGCGGCCGATTTTAGTCAGGTAAATTTTTAAATGGATTTGAATATGTCTCATGTCTACCATTAAATTTTTATATTTGCCGATATCATCGTCTTGATATCCAGGGAGCCATGACCTTTCAAACGAGGATTCTTTTTATTGACTCACCTGGTAGAACAGGATAAGCTTTAGCCAATCAAATGAATTCGATTCATTCTATTGACCAATTAGAATGCCACATTTGCTGGTCTGCTTTAGTTTAGCTTGCAAGTGTAAATGGGTTATTAAGATAGTTTTCTGCATTTGTCCTTTTGTCAAAAAGTGGTTGTTGTTTTACACCTGGATCTCTCTTCATCTGACTTTTAATCAAGAAATATCATTATAATTAAGATTTTCTTCTTTTCGTAATGTTAACCCGAAGCTTTGTGCAGTGGAATGCAGTTTAATTATGGTGAGCAGATTGGCTCCGTATTTACAAGTTTTAAAATGTATCAATTATTTTCTGATTCCAGGCAAGAGAGATTGATAAATTGCAAATCGTCAATAGTTGGCTGGAAAGAAACTTTACAGATGGTAAGAAAATAGTTAACTTGTCGTGATGTTTAATGTTGATTGATTGAAGTTGGTCTTTTTAGCCTGGGGTTTTCTTATTCTACAAACAAAGCAGACTCCTGTGCCAATCGGTGACAAATTATAGTTTGGAGCAACGCAGATTGGCAATGAATGAAAACGTACCCGTTGCAGTTTGGCAAATATTTGAGTTATTTCGTGAATCTCAAACTAGTAACGGCTGTTTTGTGTGCCCGATCTTATCTTGGAGGTGACGACTTCTTTGCAATAAACAGTGGTATTCATTTAACGCACTTGGCATCAGAATACATGATATTGGTTGACGGCATAACCTTGTTAGCAAAGTAATAAGAATCTTTCGGAGCAAAGTTGTGTACGACAGGGTATTGATTAGTTGGCAGTGGAAGAAGAAAGTCATTCTGTGAAAACCGATTGGGGTTCAAGGGAGCTTCATTCATTTGCATTTATCTCATTTTTATTTTCCAGGAATCCACGGAAATGATTTCCTAATAAGAGATTCATTTTCATGTTTGATCAATATTGCTGATATCGGCTTGGATGACCTTTCTCAAGTAAGTCGGCAATTATATTTTCTTTGGCTATTTGCTGTTTTTAGCTTACGTCTTCTTGCTTCAATATTTTTCATGCCTTATAGTGTCAGAAACCATAATCTTCATATTATGATGGCTGAATATATGAAACCAAAATGGATTCTTTTTCCGTGTTTTATGGAGAGTTACAAATGTTCAGGCTATGATTGTTTGTGAGCTTCAAGCAAGGGAATATTTAATCTGCAGCTACTTAGATTTGGATCTGTAAGGACGATTCATTGTGACCAGCGTTGGAAGAAAATATGGATGGCTGTATTATCGAAGAATTACAAGAGAAGTGCATTCAGTCGCGTTCTTTTATCTGCCAATAAAAACCTTAACATTACTGAATAATTTATGATGACAGAGGATGTGCTAAAGTTCATGCTTTCAGATAGCCAAAGAAAAGTTAAATGTGTGAAAACATGTTTCGTGGTAGCATAGGTTCCAAATCTTTAAAAAGCCTGGTGTAAAATTCAGTTACTTATTTCTTTGAACTGAATGATTTCAAAGAAACTTCAGCTATTTCTCTGTAATTCTACCGTTGGACTTTTGTGAAATCTTCAATATTTTCAGAATTAGAGTGTTTTTCTTCTTTTTCAAGAATTCAAGAAAAATTTTCAAACAAACTTAAAACCATCGTAGTTTCTAAACTGTTTGAAGCAACATGAAATAATTTCAAAGAAAACCATAGTTTATGAATGTCTACAATATGGTATCAAGCAAAAGTCTGTCACTTTTCTGGTTTACGATTTAGAAATTTGATGACGTCATACCCTCAAATGAGTTGAAATGTAACATACGCTGAAATTTCAAAAAATATTGAAAATTTCTGAAAAGTCCAACGGTAGAATTAAAGATAAGTAATTAAAGTTTGTTTCAAGCCACTCAGTCAGAAGAAATAGATCACAGAATTTTACACCCACCTTTTTCAGTCGAATTAAAGATTTGGAGGCTATGCTTTTCATGGTGACCTTCAATATCATTTTATGACAATGCCACGACATAAATGCGTTAGAGTTTTACTTGTTCTTCTGGCAGATCTATGCAAGGGCTGTCCAAGAGCAGAACAACACATCTAGTGTAACCAAACGAGAATACTTTTCAGAACTCAGAAGCGATGCCCTTGTAAATTATGCATGGTTCTTGCTCTTTGAACCTTTTTAGACTAGAACCCCCCCCCCCTCATTTATCCTTTGCTCGCTACGTAATATTATCCCCACGCATTTTAATTTCAATTTAGGACTAAAAGAGTTGTAACTTAAGTTCTTTTCATTTCAGGAAATAAAGGAAATTGGATTGTATACAGTAGATGATTTTGAAAGGGAAATGAAAAGAAGATCAAAAACTGTATGACCAATCTAATGGTACGACTTAACTTTATACAGTCGTCTGTTTTTAAAATAATCTTTTCGTTAGTTTTGATTGTTGACCATGCTTTAGTTGACAGATTTGATTTTACTGCAAATGCTACCCTTGCAATAGACTTGCCCCAAGTCTGTTTTGTCAACTGTAATAAGTCTACCGGAAAGTATATTGCTAAACATTTTCGCTTTTCACTTTTCCCTTCAATTTTTTTGACGAAATTTTTTTTGACGAAATAGACTTGGGGCAAGTCTACCCTTGCAACCAGTTTCAAGCAATTAGTAAGCAAAGATTATATTCCTTTTGGTATTTTCAAGCTCAATTCAAATGATATTGATTTGATAAGTCTCAACATTGCAAACATTTGTCAACAAATAGAAAGATGCACGAAGACTCAGTGCCTATGCAAACTGGCCACTCGCTTTTTAATAACTGACTATTGGTAGAAATTGAGAAGTTTATTTAGGATTGCTTCTTCCCTGAGGAATCTCATCTGACTAACAGTGTGTATCAGTTTAGATTTTGAGAATGATTTTGAGGTAATTCAGTTCGTTATCATGAGGACCTTGACGAACATAATTTCTCCTTTTCCGAACATAATTTAAAGTTTCCCAAAAATGTGAGATATCTAGTTCAATCTAAAACGTCATATGCTTTATTTGAAGTAATATCTCCTTTGCGTATTCGTTCAAAGAGGGAAACGAGGTGCGCCTGATACGAGGAAATTGCTTTATAGACCTTTTTTGCTGTCTAAGAGTGTGGATCGAATGATATGTTTGATTGAGCCGCGTTATTGCTTCTATCACTATTGTAAACATTTGAAACTTTGTCTATTCGTATAAGAACGTATGAAAATATCACTGGATCTAAACTGCTTTGTAGGATAGCTACAAGTAGCCCCCGCCCGCGTGAGCCGCGTGATGTCAACATAGCTAAATTGCCATCTTTAACATTGTCTTATCATTGTTTGATTAGAAAAATATGACGCAAATGTCGCTGAGCTTTCAAATAGTTATTACTGGAGTCATCTCCTTAAACGTATTTAAAATAAACTATTTGCGAAAGAATGCGTCAGTAACGCTATTTTAATTCACATACGAGTATTGAAGTAGAGAAAAAATACGTAGACGAAGTTTTATTAATGGTAGGACATTGGTCATAGGACATAGGAATGTGATGTGTAATGATTTTAAAACACTTGTAAAACTCTAGTTCGATCTTGATAATATATTCCAGGTGTCTCACTCCCATTTAAAGAATCACCAAAACTCAATTGTGAACCTATCATTAAATGTTCTCCTTGAAATTACTTTTTCAGTGAACCAAAATACACTTGAAGATTATAAATGATTATTTTGATTTGTTTCTGATTTCTCATTCCTTCAATTCTCCAATGATAGTTTGCATTTCTTGCTGAAATTTGTGACGAAACTAGAAGCTTAATATGTAGAATGAATTGATCCGATAATCCTCAGTGCTCTTTGCAGCATGCTTCAACACCAGGGAGCCCTAAAAAGAGCTACATTTGTTAATTTCAAAACCATTTTTAAGATTAGCCATACCTAGGAGACTAGTTTTTTCTCTGATGATAACCAACCAAAAAAGCAAAAAAGAAACTTAAAGATCGGCGCTGCAATCGAGGTTTGGTGATTTTTCAAACACTAGTACATGTTTTGAGAATGCTTGTACCATAACGATTTTTGATTTTTTGTTAAGTGCTTTTGAGAGGCCAATCCTAAATTTCAATGGGCCCTTTTTTTATTTGTTTTTCTGATGATGGTGTAATTTCATCTCCTGATTGTGTTGTTGGAAAAGTTGTGCGAGATTGTTGACTCTAACCGATCCCTGCATAAAACTTGCTGCATAAGAAAAACTGAGTAAGGCTAAGTATGGTCAAGGATTTTCGAGATTAGATTTTTCTGGCTAAACAGATTGTAACTAAAGGCCGAGAGATCGTGGCACAATTTTATTCTGAATTGCATCCGAAAAGCCTCACTATGAATTTGAAAATAGGGTCGCTAGGGACGTGCAGAGAGGTCAAATGATTATTTGCAGTATGTTTAGGCACTAGATCTGTGTCTTCAAACCATCCAACCGACCGGCCGACTGACCGACCGACCATTTCGCAAATTGTTAGTAAAATCCCCTCGAAAACAGTTTATTGGTCTATCGGATTTTTCCAAGCATGTTTCTCCAATGCCTCTCGTGATCATTTTGGCTCGTTTTTACTTGCACCTGTTGTCTAAATCTGAGTAGGTTCGATTAATGGCACATGGAACTTTGCCCATTGTTAGGGACCAGCTATCCATCTAAAATCATTCATTCTCAGGTGTGAATAAAATGTTTATGTTATTTAGCACAGACAGAAGTAGGAAGTGTTGATCACTTCAAAATAACTATTATATTAATTTATACTTAGTAATTGATCGTAATTTTGATTAAATGTAAATTTTCATCTTTATCAAGGGATTCATTGTTATAATAATATTGGGAAGCCAATTCTTTTCATTTCTCTTTCCCTCCGTTTGCATCAGTCTTTTCAACCTTAGCATCAGCTTTGAAAATCGCTTGTTTTCAAAATTGTCAGCCAAAAAGCAAATATATAGGCTTAACTTTTCGCCACAATTGCCCATTTTCGAAAGTTTTTATTTCTCACTAAAAAGAGCAAGGTTATAGGCTTACCTTTTCCCCCAAAACTGGCTGTTTTTGAAAGTGGTGATTTGTCGCCAAAAAGTAGGGCTACAGGCTTACCTTTACTGCTAAATTTGGCTGTCTGAATTAAGGCTAACCCCTTTGCTTTTTTGCAAAAATAGGCCGATTCTGAAAATACCGATTTTCGGGCAAAAAGTAAGGCTAACCCCTTTGCTTTTTTTGCAAAAATAGGCCGATTCTGAAAATACCGATTTTCGGGCAAAAGGTAAGGCTAACCCCTTTGCTTTTTTTGCAAAAATAGGCCGATTCTGAAAATACCGATTTTCGGTCAAAAAGTAAGGCTAACCCCTTTGCTTTTTTTGCAAAAATAGGCCGATTCTAAAAATACCGATTTTCGGTCAAAAAGTAAGGCTAACCCCTTTGCTTTTGTTGCAAAAATAGGCCGATTCTGAAATGACGATTTTCGGGCAAAAAGTAAGGCTAACCCCTTTGCTTTTTTTGCAAAAATAGGCCGATTCTGAAAATACCGATTTTCGGTCAAAAGGTAAGGCTAACCCCTTTGCTTTTTTTGCAAAAATAGGCCGATTCTGAAAATACCGATTTTCGGGCAAAAAGTAAGGCTAACCCCTTTGCTTTTTTGCAAAAATAGGCCGATTCTGAAAATACCGATTTTCGGTCAAAAAGTAAGGTTTTCGAATGTGCTAATTTCTCATCAAAAAGTAAGGCTAAAGGACTACTTTTTGGCTAAAATTGCCTATTTCCAAACTTGCTGATCTTTTATCAAAAACGTTAGCATCTCCTCCAAACATTGAGTATTTCGAATATGCTCATTTTCGACAAAGACAGGGCAGACTATATTTCAGATGATAAAAATATAAAGAGAGCGTGAATATTTACAAAATCATTGCCTCATACTGCTAATCAAATGCAACACATCGAATAAAGCTGTAGATCGAGTGAATCATAGTTAATAAAAGTGGCGGAATAGCTCAAAAATGGAAAACATGAAATAGGATAAGATACACAAGTAAATATTTGTACTTAATGATCAAGACGTAACTAAGTTAGATGTCTAAATAAAATAAATAGACTTAATTTCTTACTGCTATGTGTCTTCTAAAATTGTCTTTCGCTTGCTCGTCTAAAGTTTATGACCCTGTTGTTTTAAGATGGTGTTACAAATACCCTTAATACTGGTGCTACTACTGTATAAGCAAGGGATATTTAAAGGTAGTTTTCGATGCAACAGCAAATTCATTTGCAAAGGCAAAAACGAGGACGTAAATGCAGAAGCAAAGAAATCTAATTTATAACAGAAGATCCGCTTACACATACAATATATCAAATTATTTGAAACAATCATCTTTTATCCATCGCAAACATCAGTAAAAACTTGATCACAAATCATCAACGAAATTCAAAAGCAATTCAAAAGCTTCCATAAAGAAATAAGATCCAATGGGCTTTCGAAACACGACCATGTTGTGATCGTGCATACCAAATTTCTGTGATCGTGGATGCAAAATTTGCCATTTCTAAAAGAACGTTAATACGAAGTACCTTGCTTTGAATGAACTTATATTCAGGTTTATGGCAAACAAACTTTGATGAAGATCGAAAACTACCTCTGTAATAAACCAAGTTTTGTTCATGTTCATGCTTATCACTGTGCAGTTTCCATTTGTTGTGACTCTGCATTGATTTCTGCATGCTCTTGTTGCTGCATATGTATGTTTGCTCTTAAAAGTGCATTCTCTCTTCGCAGCTCTTCCATCTGTTGTCTCAAAACTTGATTTTCCACAATGAGCCGATCATGATCTTTCAATGTATCAGTCAATCTTTCATTCTGTGTACGCAACTTGTCAATGTAATCGATCGTTTTCGATAAAGTTGTTCCCTTACTCTGCAAATTAACAAGAGCAGCAGTGAATATTTGAAATGTCTATGTTTCATGTCAAATTTCAAATGTTAGTCATCTTTATTCCAAGTGGATTTGTGGTACAAGTCCCTCCTCCTGTCGTTCCGCTTTGCATTCAGATTTAAAGTCTCGTGCCGAAAAAAGAAAGAATGTAGCCAGTCTTTTTCCCAGTTGCTTTTGTAAAAAGAAGGCCTAAACCTGACAACAGCTTGAAAGAATTGCCTAGAGTTTACTCTGAAATTGTTTTAATTGGACACTGTACACAGCAAAAACCGTTTGGTGATATGATTAACAATTTATTCAATACAGAGGAATATGTGAAGAATTCAACTGGAATTTTTTCCCCATTTTATTGAGTCTTGAGAAGAATCTTTTTGACAGAAACCAAATATTTCACGAGGCTATTTTTTCAGAGATATTACAAAAGAATGAACCGAAGAGAGTAAAATAAATCTTTACATTTTCATTCATCTTCCTTGAATAATTGGAACATTCAAAACATCAAAGAATTTTCAAATACACATATTTAGAAATTCAAAGTCTTTGGTATATAAATGAATGGAAGTAAAGATAAATGTCTGACATTTTGGTTAAAGGGCAAGACAGGACAAAGGTAAAATAGAACTTCATCACAAATTGGAGTATAGACTACTACCTGGCCTGTTTTTGTTTGATCTTGTTTACATTCAGGAACCATGAAAGCCAACTTTTCAATCCAAGAATTGATCTTTGTTCTTCGTTTCCTTTCAACTACATGGATTATATTCACAAAACTATTAGATTCAGATCACCATCGGAATAAACAGAAAAGAAACGATAAAACAGAGCTGTTCTAGTGCATATATTTTGACATAAAATGTTTCAGATGACTCTCCTGTCAAATAAAATTAGTCAATGATAAATGAATATGTGAAAAACGAAACAGTGTTATCAGAAAGAGTTTAGGATGCCAGAATATAATAGATTCAAAATTATGATCTCAATACCTTCATTGTGAGTTGCACGTCTCCTTTCATCTCTAGCTGATCTTGATGGTGTATCCACTTTTCTAAAAATGTAACAATAATCCACATAAACATGAATCCCCTGGTATGACTTGGCCAGGCCTTTTTGTTTCACGCGGGCGATCACCCTCACCAGTGCAGAGCCCTCGCAAATTTTTTATGTGCGCTAATGACTCCTCCCCTTGCAAAAAAGTATTTCGCTCGAAGCTAAAACAGGAAGCTATCATTGCCTATCATTGCCTAAAAACAAGTAAAAACGAGGGACTATTTTAAGGGGGTGATCACCCTCCCAAGCTTAACTATGAGAGCGATAGGATGCCCTTGTGGAACTTTCTTTACAAAAAGGCCTGGACTTGGCACTGTTTTTGTTTATTTCACAACAAATCAGAGAGATGTATGGAAGCTCAATGTCATTAAGTTCACCCCTAATGTAAAGAGAATGTATAAATTTTACATCATACAAACTTCTTGTTTCTCCAAGCAGTCACCTACTGTTGACATAAATTATGACAAAAATTCTTTGATCATACCTGAATTCAACAGGAATGCTTTCTGCTTCTACTGCAAATGTTGCTGCATCTCCAATCCTTCAAAATCGAGAAAAAATTACCCTCATCAAAATTAATTTAAAATGTTCTACTTACAGCACAAAGCTCAAGAAATGGAATTGTTGGAATTGCAATGAAATTGTTGGCCCCAAGGTTGGAATTGAAAATAAAATTCACTAAAATGTCCATGAACCTTGCAAATTTGTCACATGAATCAACTTTTCAATGAAGAAGCTGAAATATACTGAGAAGGAACAGTTTCGACAAAAATCCAACAACAAAAGCAAAACAGGATATGTTCTTTCAGATGACATAAAATCAATGTCCAGAAGTTATGAAACAAGAAAACTTCACAGAATTCCCAAGGAACATAAATTCTTTCAAACTGATTCTCAAAATTGGCATCTATTTTACAACTGACTTGGTGCACAAGGAATTTTTACCAAGAAGAGTCAATGGTCCATCCAGTTTTTGAGCATGTTACTATCTGGCAGCTATCTATACAACATTTCACACCTGCTTTCATGTGAATTGGATAAATTGTTGATAATATTTCCACAGGAAGAGATCTTACGTTGAGATTGAATGTCCTCTAGGTGCAATAATCCTTTGCTGATTTGCTCCAGAGACATTTGGTATCATATCTTGGGGTGACATCATCACATAAAATTGTCCTGAAACAAAATTTTGAAGGCCCGGTAAGAGAATTGTCTGAGTGGGCAGAATTTCACACAATGAAAGGTCACTCAGCCATGACTTTCCATTCAACTTTAGAGCTGACTTTAGAGCAACATTTTCTCTATAAACAATGGACTGGAAATTAGCCTTATCTACTTAGAAAATCCCAATGACTTGACATTAGGCTTTAGAGGTTCCTGTGAGATTACTCCTTGTTCTGCAATTTTTCAAATATACTTTGATCCAGATTTGAACAATTTCTAATAATTTTCCAAATGTTGGAGGAGGGGGTGGCTGCCATGCCCCATGGCTTGTATGCTAATACTTCCATCGTGTCCAATAATATTCTATAAGAAGAATGTGTCCAGGGTAACATTTGGCCTGGCCTAGGTAGGGGGCATTCATATATTTTTCCATACAGGGACATGTTATTGAATAGGTTAGCCTGCGTGCAGACTGTAGAAAAATAAGTGAAGCCTGCATGATGATGGACAATTCACTGTTTTGAAGAGTCAGCAGCACCACTCCTGCACGTGTCTTTTATTGCCAGCCCCATGACAGGGTCCAGAAACGCTGGAGAGGGGGGCATGGGGGGACAAGCGCGCCTCCTGCCCTTTCCTAAGGGGGCAAGGGGGCAAAATGCCCTTTCAATGAAAAACAATAATTTACTTTGAAACTTGATAGAAAAGCTGCCATATCTTCATTCCCTTATCAGAAACACACCAGTAACATAAAATGACTGGCAATAACAACTTCAAAATAAGCAATGTGCGATCTTATGCGATTCGCAATGAGGACATGTGGAAAAATAGCCAAAAATGTCGTGAAAGAACACAATTACTGTTCGTTGAAACAGTTTTGAAAGCATTTTAAGCCATTTTAAGCATTGTAAGCATTTTAAGCCAATCTAAAGGGCGTGTCCACAAGAATTTTCACAGGGGAGTACCCCTGGACCCCCCCATCTTTCGGCTCGCTTCGCTCGCCTTCAGTCTCGATTGCCCTTCCGTTCCTAGTCGCCCCTTTGCCCTACCATCACTCCGGCGTCCCTGACAAGGCCCATTCTTTTCATAATTGATTCCATAATCGTTACTTCGGCCATATCCAAATTTTCTGATAGATATCTCCATAAGAAATTTTACATAAATTTTACAGGGCAGCCAACAAGCTTCTTTGAAGAAGCTCCAAGGCAGAGTGAGTAGCGGATTTAGGTTAGGGGGCAAATGGGGAATTGCCCCAATCAAGATTAAAACTGAGCTTGGTGCCCCTTGCTGGCTCTTGATGGCGAGAAGAGCACCAAAACAAACTAAATGCTTTATTGTTTAACTGTTTCTATTTTAATGTTGAGGAAACATAAATCACGGTGTTATTTGAAAGAAAAATCAAATAATTTTCTTGAGTAAGAGGCCAACAATTTTCTCAAGCATGCCTACTTAAATTTTTGGCACCCTCTTTTCTGGTTGCCCCCTTTCAACATTGGCCTGGATCAAACGCTGGGCTGGGTAGAGTATTGTTTTTGAAAATCTTACTTTGGGACAGGCTGATATAGCAACCGCCCTGTGGTTTTGAAGACCAAGTACCCCCATGGGCCCGGGGGGGGGGCACTCTTTTGGGTAAACTGTACAAATGAAGTTTGGATGCAAAAAAGACAAGATATCTTGGGTATGGGGACGTGCCATCGGAAAGGGTATCAATTTTCGCGATTTTGGTTTAAGGTTATCAATTTTCACGAAACGGTATCAATTTTCACGATATTGGTATAAGTATAAGGTCGGATATACTATTTCGGGAAAATTGGTATAAGGTTGGGTATACTTTTTCGGAAAATTGGTATCAGGAACAGTTTTTGAAGCTTTGATGCCACGTCCCCAACCAAAACCTGGTCAAGTACCTCCCCGGGCCATGGGCAGTTGGTAACTAGTGAACAATTTACATTCATGAGATTTTTGTTTTATGCTGGAATATTTTTAGTATGCAAAATTTGTGGAATGCACCTTGCTTTGCTGGGGCCTAGTTAAGCGCAACCGAGTATCTTTTAGTATTGTGGCGCTACATAAATTTTGCATTATGATTATTATTATTATTAACATAACATAACAGTTTAACACAACAAAACCCTTCTTTTTTGTGGGATATGTTCCATGAAAAGGACAATAATTACAATCTACGATCAAAGAATCTGTTGATGTTGCCTCAAACTAAAACAACTACTTATGGCAACGATAGTTTATCTTTTCGTGGTAGCATATTATGGAATTCCCTGCCCAATGATACAAAAATTGCCACCTCCATCTGTTCTTTTAAGTCATGCATAAAAAAATGGATTGGAGAGACTTGCCGTTGCAAAATTTGTAAATAGGGTATTTTAGGGTATTTTCGTTTCTTATCATGAACTGTAATTTATTTTTGTTTTTGTAAATAGTTGGTCTTTATTAGTTCTTGAAGTAGAGCTATTTTTAATAACCAACTTTAAAGAATGTTATAATAATAATAATAATAATAAATTTAGAGGCTTGGGTGCTGGTGCTGGGGTGAGTACAGGTCTAATAAAGGCGGGGTGACATACCTGCTCCACTAGATGCATCTGCAGTTTGTACTGCTGGATAGTAGGTATACTTTGTCCCATCTGCATTGTCCACTGTCACAGCTACAGCACTGCCACCATTGTTTTCTACAACATCTGATGTTGGCATTACTTGTGATGCTTGGGTTGTCACTGCACTCGAAATGGCAAGGGCGGCTGCGGCACTTAGACCAGATACTGTCCCTTGTCCCCCAGGGTCATTGGAGTGCACTGTCATAACCCTGATATGACCATTGGGATCGTTGGCCAGGTTCAGTGTCGTTTGTTGTGTCCCGTCTGAGGTTGGTTGTGACGCAGATCTAAACTGAAATGAACCTGGCGTAGTTCCCCCGAAGCTAGCCACTGTCTGCCTTGCTATCTTCTCCCCGTCTACATTGTTTATTTGGTTTCCTTCCTGACCTTCCAAACTGGCAGAATTCGTTACAAAATTCGTGTTTGCGTTGTCTGTGTTGGTTGCAACTCCAAGGTTGAGGTCATTGATTGAGGTTTTGCCTTCTTCTTGGGTAGGCCCGCGTCTTATTATCTGCAAGGATGGCGTGCTTGGCTGCTGTGATAAAGAAGGGCTTGCACTGGTCATAAGTTCCCAAGTCTTCTTTTACCCCTTATTCATCTATTTGGGAAGTAATTCGAATTTTTCAGCACGTGAGCTAAGTTTCCCTCTCTTTTTCTGTTTGTATCACGCGGTAAAATCACATGACAAATCCTTCTAGTCATGTGGTGCCTTCCAGCCAGCCTTCTTCTACTTCTGAATCCAAGATGGCCGACACCTGGCGCGCTCTGCTGCAACACCCGCAATCCGGCATCAATTTAAATAATAATTAGCAAATAAATTATCAGAACAAAAGAGTATTTTTTTTTTTCTACCTGTTTTACGTATCACTACATTACAGTTAGTTAAATTTTGTTACAATTTCTCTCCATTTTCTTCTGTCACTTGCGATTTCTTCGAGGTTGTTTATCTCAACGTTTTTATCTTTGAGTTCCCTTAAAACTTGACTGTACCATGTTGTGATGGGATGGCCTTTTGGTCTTGTGACTGCTCGTTTGAATTCGTTTATTGCTTGCTTGCATGGTGTATTTTCAGGGAGGCGTAGTGCATGTCCAAACCACCTAATTCGCTGTTTTTGTATGATTTTTGACCATAATTCTTGTTTTGTCAACTTCATTAAATTTTCGTTTGATATCTTTGTTGGCCATTTTATGTTGAGTGCTTTTCTTAGTAATTTTCTTTGGGTTGCATCAATTTTGTTTCTAGTTTTATTGGTAACTGTCCATAGGCATGTGTTGTACATATAGACACTCCTTATGAATGCATTGAAAATTTCCATCTTTTTCTCTATGTTTATATTGCTTGTCCATATTTCTGTCAGGTTGTTCATGGCATTTGTGGCTAGCATGGTACGGTGTTTCCTATCTTCTTCAGTATCTAGCTTTGACCCTAAATATTTACACTTGGTCCATGTGCCATATCGATTGTCACGATTTACGATATGTTGTTCAGTTTTGTCTTCATTGCATAAAAGGTTTCTACTTCTTAATCTTCCTGGTATTGTTGATTTTATGTATTCAACTGCTCTTTTATCTTTCGTTACTATAGCGCTTCCGCAGTCATCAGCATATTGTGTGTCTATTTTTAAGGCTTCTTGCATTATTTTGTGGCTTTGCATGGGAGAGAGGCAATAATCATGATCTTTTGATGCTTGATGGGGTGATTCTCTTAGATGTGCTGGTAGTGCGTAGCTATGATCATTTAAATGGATGTTGTACTCAAGTGTTTTTGCAAGGTAAAGGATGAAAAATATTGCACTAAGACAGTCTCCTTGTGGCGATCCGGTGTTTGTTGTGAAAGGTTGACTAAAACTGTTTCCACATTTTACTGTGTATTCTATTCCTTCAAGCATTACTTTTATAATATGCAATTCATCACTATCAACAATGTGCTTCAAGTCTTCTATTAAAGTTTTTCTGTGAATTGTATCAAAGGCTTTTGATAGGTCCATTAGTAGGATGTGGAGATCATAATCATTGGATGATATTGCTTTCTCAGCTAGTATTTTGTAAGTGCATACATGTTCTGTGCTTGACCTATTTTTTTGGTATGCTGCTTGAGAACGAGGGATATGTTTTTCGATTTTATGACTTGTTCTGTTCAACATAATAATGGCTAAGATTTTTCTTAGCAGAGATAAAAGTATTATTGGTCTAATATTAGTGCATGGTCCTGCTTTTTTCCCAGGTTTCTGCAGTGGTACTAGGATTCCTCTTTTGATTTCAGTTGGAGTTTGTCCTGTTTCTGCTATCTCATTTAGTATTTTAGCTATTCTGTTGTGTATCTGAGGTGGTGCTGAGTGCAAGTGTTCAGCTCTTATGTTATCAATGCCAGCACTTTTGTTTGGTTTCAGTTTTGATATTGCTTCTTTAACTTCCTCTGATGTAAAAGGTATTTTTTGAGCTTGGACCAATCAAATTGTCTGTCGTTTTGGAATGATAACCAATCACGTTGCTTTATCTGCGCGCATTTCATTTCCGGTCGATAGGTCAAAAAATCCAACCTCACCTGCTGAGGGCTGGACTTGCTCTCGAAGCCCGGGGGGAAGGGTACTAGTATATTTTTCCGGGTATGTGCCGTTTTTAAGGGTATCGTTTTCACCAATTCTTTCTAGCACAGGGCATTGAAATGAGGCAATTTTTCTAGAGCAGGTTGTTAAAACATGTCAAAAGGGAATATTCTGCTAGATCGGGTCGTTTTTCGGTCAAATTTCATGTTTTTGAGTATACTTTTCACCAATTTTTTCTAGAACAGGTTATCATTTTGAGCGAAAAATTCTGGAGCAGGGTAAAAAACAATTTTTTCGTGGGCACACCCCCGTACAAATTCAAGTCAAGTACACACCCCCGGGTCTCGAAGTGTCGCTCTTGAAGCAATCTCAAGCTGACAGGTGACGTACCCGTTGCAAAATTTAGGGTCCTGATTTTTGCAATTTACTACCTCCTTTTGGGTAGAAAAAATTTCAAATTTACTAATTACTACCGCTTAGGGTTGTGAAAATTGGTATGATAAGTTCGTCGAGTCTTAACTACTGATCTTTTTAACTACTGATCTTTTTAACTGCTGATCTTTTTAACAAAGTTTGATGAATGGAATTGTTGTTAGTAAGATTGGTAAGATTCTGTAACAACGAAAATCAACCAGTTATTCAGGACAAGCGCATTTTGTCCAATTAAGATTGCAG
This sequence comes from Aurelia coerulea, assembly GCA_039566865.1. Taxonomy (NCBI): domain Eukaryota; kingdom Metazoa; phylum Cnidaria; class Scyphozoa; order Semaeostomeae; family Ulmaridae; genus Aurelia; species Aurelia coerulea. The sequence continues at coordinate 259,774 of CM076946.1, read as the reverse complement.
CACTCGTTTGATTATTTTAGTTAGCGAATTTACAAATCGATCTGCTAATGCAAGGTCTTCAAATAAATGAGAGAGAAAGGTGAGCATTTTAATGGAATGCATTCATGTCTTAACAATTTGTGGGATACTTTACGAGCCTGGTGGCACACTTTTAACTCCAGCTAGTCTAGTCGGAAAAATATGCAGAAATTTCTAGATTTGTCCGTCCTAGAATGTCAACATTTGAAATCAATATTTGGGGTCCCCAAATCATTAGGCTTAATATTTAGGGGTCAGCAAAGAAAAAGTGGCATGGACCCCCCGTATTGAAAGTTAGGGAGTACCCCCCCTGGGATTTGAAATCTCGCCATCTCTTCAGCTTAGTAAAGGAACTTCCACAAACATCACTAAGTTTCAAGGGTTGTTGGGTAGGAGTGTTGTACAATTAATTGATGAACGTATTCTCAGTGCATTCTTTTCTGTTCTGATCGTAATATCAAGGTATTTGATTGATTCTTAATGTGGTACTATTTCAAAGTAAATAAGAGTACATGAACTTCTTTTTCTAGCTCAAACCTGCTATACGATAGCACTATTGTTTCTGGAACAATTAACCTATTGTTATTGCTGCTTACCGAAAGAAGTTACTACCGCTTAGGCTACAAGTTACTACGGCTTAGGCTAAAAACTACACCGCTAAGGGTTTAGGGTTTTACAGCATTTTGCAACGGGTACGTCACCTTAAACTACCAACTCCCCCCCCCCCCTGGGCAGTTAACGGGGAAAAATTAGTATAAAATGCGGAAACATTTATGAAATTAGTCAGTCAATCAGGACTTTGTGGACTTTGCCTTGTTCTCGATTTGACTGACTGTTCCTTACGTCAGCCTCAGGATTCAGCAAAATTCGAAAACAAAATAGCAAAGCAAACCCGAAAGCAAACTGTAGGAAATATCATTTTTGCAACATCGTACGTACGTAAACTTTTGCTGTTTCGAATTTTGCGGCAGAAGAGCAGTATCATAACAAACAAAGAGTCAGTCACATCGAGAAAAATGCACCAACTTTACGAGAATGTAGTCATATAAGGTACACGAAAATTGCAAAAACGCTGCGCTGGTCAATCAGAAAACATAATTTTTGTGAGTGTGTTGCTCCTCAAGGAAAAACTGGTAGACGATCAAATCAACAGTGATTGGGGTGCACAGTCTTTGGGTGCAATGTGCAATAAAAGACAACAGGTTTTTCCGTCGGCTTTCCTTTCTTTAGTAAGTTAGGATCTTTGGGTTTGTTACTCAGAGGAAAAAATGAGAAAAAGGACACAACGATGTATGCGAATAAAATCATTCTCCACACAAATCATTCAATAACTTTGCCTGAAATTATAAGGTGTACCAAGCGGAAATATGGTAGTTTTCAAAAAAAGGTTCTCAAAGAAAGGTTAGTGTCTGACTTGTACAGTGAAACTTATGCAAACTGCAAATGGAAAAATTACAAATGAAATTTAACAGAAACGATCCTTAGCAATCAAAACAAAATCATGAATAACACATAATAACAACAAAGCTAGCATAGAATTTACAGCAGATGAGAAAATCTCTAATATTGATTAGTGGAAAAGCGATTTCTCCAAATATTGCCTGAGTAAGATTATACAGTACCTCATTTTTCTGTGTGACAATGAAAACAAATCATCCCTCCCTTTCTGGGGAACAAAGATAAAATGATATAGAAAGAAAGATAAGATAAAATTTAAGATATTACAAATAAGGGGCCTTGTGTACTGCTCTTGAAATTACGAACATGATTTGCACTATAATGCCATTTTATCACATTAAGGGCATTTTCATTCCTAGTAGTTCGACTTTCCACTTTTTTCTAAGGGACACACTAATCCAATAAAACTTGTGATACTGTAAAAGCTACTCTGTTTACAAACTCGGGATTCAGCACAGCAGGTAAGCAGACTTTATCATAAATTTAACGTTTGTCCTTTGTTTCATGGAAATTTTGTTGAAAGTTTTGGATTCCTCGATGTCGTTTTGTCCTATTTGCCACCTTTCGCCAATTGTTGACGAAATAAACTTGTCTTTTTCTCGTCTTGAACTTCGGCTTGCAGTTTCAAGAAAATGAACTTTTGTTGGCCAAAATTTAACCGAAATTTTTTCAAACTCCAATATTTTCTAAACTAAGACAGGAATTCTCATTTTGGAGATATAACGCAATAGCTGTAAGCATCTAGAGTACTGTCGCCCTGAATGGGTCTAATGCCGTTTTTCATCAGAATCGCACGCTCTTCTTTCGACGGAAATAAAAGGCGCCTGGATTAAAAATTTTTCAAAACCACAACAAAAATGTTTTGCTGATGCCTTTCTTTACAATATTCTTTGCTTGTGTTTCGTTGAAGAGGATATTTCCGAAAATATAAAGTTTTTCAGGCAGACTATCTTCCGTGGACTCGCAAGTTTCATCAAATCTTTTTTTCCGGTTCAAATCGGTTGAATGAGTCAGCCTTTATTTTTTCATTTTTGCACATTTGATATCCAGTTAAACTGTTTCGCAGGTCATACTAACCTTTAAAGAGTAAATTCTAACATTTATCGAAACATCTCGTCAATTTTTGTTTCCGAAGTGCATATTTTTCCAAAGGCAAATAAATCGGGAAAAATTCGCACTGAATGGGTCTATCTTTTTCAAACGACTCCACGTAGCGATCCAAGTCTGTGTGTGCTGGTATTGTGTCAGTTTAGAAAGGAAATGTGCTACTAAAGTTATTTTGACATATTTCGAGGGTTTCATCAACGTTGGTGTTTCGTCAGCTTTGAAAATTATCACAAAAGTTGAGTTTTACGTAAATTTGAGCTTCATCGACGCATAGCTGTCCGTTGAAGTTTTATGTTGCCAAGAATGCCAAAGAGCCAGATAATACAAAGATTCCCTTAAAGTTCACTCAGTGTGGTATCTGTAGAGAGAAGCTTGACTTTCCTGCTAGTAGAATTTCTCTGCTGAGGCCTAAACAATATTTAGACCCATTCAGGGCGAAAATTTGAGAAAGTATCATTTTGACTACTGCTGATGTCAGGCTCAGTTTCAAGAGGAAAAAAGAGTAAAAATATCTTTGGCCTAGAAATAACGGTTGGCAAGGAAATGAAGTCTATATTCATAAAAAAATATTTCCAAGAGACATGCACTTTGATAAGAAAATTAATTGTATTTGTGATTAGACCCATTCAGGGCGACAGTACTCTAGTTTCTAGAAATGTTGCCTTTTTTGCTGTAGCCTTTGCCGGTTTCCCACAATTTTCAAAGGCGATTTTTCCTTGAGAGCCATGACTATTTAATCTGCGTTAACTTTACGTGCTTCCTTTTACAAACTTGTCTGCTTTTAAGTCAGAAAACAAACGTTAACCTTGGTTGAATGTATCACTTTCGAACTTAATCTGATGTGTTCAGAAATGAAAGTATTTTAGAGTACTTGCTAGCTGTTTTGGCCACCAGAGCAATGAGAATAATAACAAAACTTTGACTTCGCTCTCAGAGAACTTTTCGTCGGGTTTGGCCTAAATGTAAACAAACATAAAGTTGCATTGTTGCTTATTTTCTTCAAGACTAATGGGGAAGCTCTGACCTAGAAATAGGAGATTTGCTTACTAAAACAATGTTATCAAGGCTACCTTGTACAAAATATTATCAGCTTTGATTATTTTGCCTATAAAAACGATAGTTTACTGCAATTATTTGCCCTTAAATCTGTTTTCTTTTTCTTGAGCAGGGTATTGCTGCTCTGATTTAAGTTTGCAAAGACATCTCCTATTTTGGTTTGCTGCTCTTTTTTGTACATGCAATTCTCTATGAGACAAAGTGAAATTCGCTATGCAGCCAACATGTTTTAGTAGGAGGAAATAATATCGTCTCTGTTTTATTTTAGGACCCAAACAGAACAAGATTATCCTTTACCAATCAAGCCCAACCATGAAGCAGCATTTGACAACAACCACAAAAGACTGCAATTCTTGCTTTTCCAATGCCTGAAGACTGATGCAAAACTAATGGACAAAGCATTCAATGAAAAACAATATTATGATATATCAAAAAATTTGAGCAATCCAATAATTGATACTCTGATGATTTTACTCTGATAATAGGAAGATGGTAAGATAATAGCAATTGAATCATCACAAAATTAAAATTTTAATACTTCCAATTCTGAAACAGTCTGAACCTTATTCTGAATTTGATCTGCAAAGACAATTTATGCAAAGACAAAGACAAAGCTCGCCCGTTTCACCCTGTAGCCCCTGCTGCCTTGCTTATTCTTGAGTTTCTGAAAATTACCAAAAAGCAGTTATTGCCGTTGTCCATTCAGAAATAGTCATTGCAATTTCGATAGACAGCATCCTTCCCTATCTTCCTTGTCTGTGAGTTTTTAGAGCCAGCAAGAGAAGATTTCCAGACTGCATTGAGTTGCTCCATCATTGACAGGAACTTGCCCAGTACAAATAACATATTTTCTATAATTTGCTATCCATTTGTCCATCAAAGACATCTGCCATCATAAACAAAACGATTTTAGTCCTTGATCCATAAATATCCGAGTTCTTTCGTTGGAAGCTGCTTCTTCTTGTCTCTTTCTTTCTGGCGGGCTGGAGACTTATTTGAAAACATTAAAGCATCTCTTGTCCTTCACTGGCAGTAAAAGGATCGCTTGTGCTCTGCATTTTGGTTGATTGCTTCGTTTCGTTCAGAATTAAAAAGTTTTCTTGAAAGCAAGCAGCAAGCAGACCACGCCGCTTCAAAACAATTTCTACGATCTACGGAATTTTCTAAATGTCATGGCTTTCAAGGCGCTCCTTACCGCACCAAAAACAATGAATTCGAAAAATTTGCCCAAATACGGATGAAAATCTCTTAAAATAAGACCATCACTCCTGTCAAATTGCGTGGAGTTTACCAGGATCTTTAAATCAAAACGATTTTAGTTTTAAATATTTCTTAGATAAATTCACTACCTTTTAAGATTAAATTAACGCGGAAAAATCACACCGCATCCCTGCAAGAAACGTTCAAAGTGGACGAAAATTTCACTTCCGGTCATTTTCCTATACATTTGTATAGGGGCATCAAAGCGAGGCTGAACTCCTCGAGAAAGGTGTTGTCGGGCGTGCACAGTGGGGAGTCAAAAGGGAGGCTTAGTAGAGAGGGGGTTTATTCACAAGATCAAATAACAAGGATATATATGACAGCTTTTCAGGTATTTTACCCTATATTTTAAGAGTCAACATAAGTTTTACAAGTCAAATACATAAATTCGACAGTCTTATCCCAAACCAATAGCAAAATTAACATGCAAATTTATTTAGCTAAATAAATGGAAAAATGTTGGTAGCCCCTAGAATTTGAAATAAGTAGGGGTCCTAATAGAGAGGTAGGGCCTATTCAAAATGTTGGCCCAGAGGAGAGGGGTTCATGAGAGAGGGGGCTTAATAGAGGGGGACCAAACAAGAGATTTTACAGTAAGCATATACAGGGACGTAGGAAGCATCTCAAACTTGAGGGGGCACGACATTTTAAGGGCACTTTTATCATTAAGCAAAAGGGGCACTTCTTGAAAATAGAAAGGGCACTTCTTTGTTTATTGCAAAATCTTGGGGGGGGGCACATGCCCCCAATGCCCCCCGGTTCCTACGTCTCTGAGCATATAATATCAGTGTGCATTTTAATTCATCAATAAATTCTCAGATATCCAGTTAGGAGTGGCACTGTCAGATCCAACAACATGCACTCAATATTTCCATCTGTTGCAGAGGAAAGCCAGGGGTGGAGAGGGAACTGGGGACATATGCTTCTCATTGAGGCAATCAAGGCTAGTTTTCCAATCTATTAAAATTTTAATTGGGAAGAGTCTTTTCTAAGTAAGATTTAGGTCTTAAAGGACAAATCGGGGCATTTGCAAACAGGTGTTTCCAAAGGTTGACAAGGCTATCCAAGACCTACACTTTCCATCACCTCCCTTGGTGTTAGCCAGCTTGTGATGCAAATAAAATTGGTTTGCATCTGGGTTCTAGGTATCATTGAACTAGTTTTGGGGATGACTTTTCTTAATTACAAACAATAGGATTCAATATGCTGAAAATATGTCACAAGCATCAAAATGTGAACAACCAAACAGGAAGTTAAACATGCTTGTGAATAAATTGCAAATAGCGGTTGAACAAATGAATTTCAAGCTTCAACAGCATTTTTTTGTTCTTTATCTCTTTTCTTCAAATCTGCACTTTTGCGCAATCTTGAAACTTCCTTTTGGAGTTGCAATTTATTGGTAAAGAACATTTTCTTCCAGCCATGTTCTTTAGCCAATACTTTGATGTCTTCTGTGACCCTTGCGGAATGTTTTGTATAAATTCCTTGCCACAGATCATCACTTGAGCAGACTTGCTTCAAAACTTTGCAAACTTGTGAAACTTTAATGAGATCTGTCAACTCAAGTTCACTGACAATTTTGAGCAGAACATTTTCTGGCATTCTAATGAGCCAGTCATGAAAAATAATCCCTTGAACATAATGCAGAACATCTTGGCCAAATATTCGAGAAATGTCTGCCTCCATAAGTGTATCATATCTGAAATCTTCATGACTGACTCGCTTTTGACTTGGAGGGATCTTTAGTTGGTCTTTACGCAATGAAATGCGCCATGATCGAAATAGGACTTCTTTATCTGTCACCAAAAGTTGATGGAAATCTTTTGAAGGCGCTGGTGCTTGGTCTGATTTTTCAAATAAAATGTGTCCTCTGCTCATATACGGCATGTTTACCTTTCGTTGAACTTCTTTCGTTTAAAATGATTGAAAGATCTTTGAATTTGATGAGTTATTTGTTGCTATGTTTTTAAGTTTCCCGCTTTGCTTTCTCCTCTTTCCAAACAGAAAACACTGCCGAGTACTTCATGTTACTTATCACATCTTCTGTCTCCTTCCAATGGGCTGATCACAGCCTCGTTCCCAGTGCGTCAACTTGACCTATTACTTTACAGCTCGTCCCTAGTTTTCGCTTTTGCAATTACGAAACTTTTTACTCATTTATCTATTGAGTAGTATCATTTACCTATTTATTGAATTGCTCGCTCAAACGAAAAGGTTAAAATAAAAAATATATTCAAACGAGCGAAATTTACGACGAATTGTAATCAGCCTAAACTTGACCGCGTTCGTGTGAAGGGTGTGGGGAGCGCAGCCCCCTAGTCGAAAATGACGTCACGGAACCAGACTGGGCTGGGCATATTGTTTGGTTCCCTGGCATAATTTGCGACTAATAAGACTGATCTCCACGGAAGGGGGCTCAAATAATGGCGAGAGGTCGACTGGCAACAAATATCATCGACGACTGGCAACAAATGGATGAAATTCTAATGTTTTCAGGCTACTTCTTTCTTCCCAAAAATTGAATGGCAATTTTGGAATCTCCCTGTTCTGTTTTTCCTAGTGAAAGCCTGAATTAGACTCTAGGACTTTTGCCATTTTTGTTTTCAGTTTTTAGAGCTAGAAGCGAGTTTCTTAACAGGGAAGGGTCACGAGGCAAGCAAGCATGGATTCTTATTGAAGTTTTGATATTGTGACGGCTTGAGGCGGCGGCACTTTATTGCAACTATTACGGTACAGAATCTCACAACAGGCCGATCATTGCATTGACGTAACGCTCGTGCAGAAGTTTACACTATTCAATTTCTAAATCCCTAAATCACCCTGAAATTGTGTTCTCTTTGTCCATTCATGTCGAGTCTTTAGAACATTTGATCGACGTTTTTGATCGTTTTCAGTGTTAAGAAATTCGCTTCTTAAGAAAAGAAAACAAACAATTTGAAAACATCCTAGAATCTAATTCAAGCTTTCTGCTAAAGATCAAGTCATAAATCTTCAAAATCAGTCCAGTGCTGGTCCAGTGTACGATTTATCGTGGCTTGCAAAAAGTGCATAGTTTATTTTGGCGGACCCGGTATAATTTTCGCTATAATTTCTCTTTTCAGGTGCACCGAGGAAACATTGAGAAAACAAAAATGTATTTTCAAGCTGAAATATTATTAGATTAAAATGATTTTACTATCTATCATGATAAATTAGAAGTGGATTTTCTGCTCTCGGAAAATGTACAAACCACTTTTCTGAAGTCTAGATTAGATGAAATTGTTTCAGCTCCAAACGATCTTTCTCTTTAAAACCCTGTCTCTTCTTAATAACATCTAGCCTTGATGAGGGTAATTTGAGTATGTTTGCTATACTGATGTAGCTGTGTGATATTTTCACTAACTATATATGGGAATGAGCTTCTAATATCTGAACAGAACATGTTGCTCCTCCCAACAAAAATAAAGTCGAGAGCATCTTGACCCAACAATAATATTTCTGGGTGCATTATGTTACTATTTAGCAACGTTGCGTTGACCAGTAGCAATGATCAATGACTCTGAAATTATATCCAGCATTTGACAAAAAGGGAAGTTCTCTAAGAATATATTTGAGTCATGGTTTGGCTTTCAAACCCAAAGGCTTTGGCATTTCCTAACATTTTCTCGCCTAACCAAGGGATTAGTCAATGTCGGCTCCAGACTAGATTTGTGACAATGCTGCGAGTTACGAGTGTATGCATTAATTTAGTTTTTAGTTGTATGCAGCACATTGCCACAGCAGCGAATCTAAGTAATTTAAAAAAGGACGCTACACCATCCTTAGCATTGCCCCTATCTCTCTCTCTCTCTCTCCCCTACCGGGTGCGCAAAAATAAACTATGCACTTTTGGCAGTCCACGATAAATCGTACATTGGACCGATTTTGAAGATTTATGACTTAAAGAGAATCAACGGAGATAAAAGCCCGCGCGGAAGGAGTCTGGGTATTTTATTATTAGCCTATTGTATTTGATGATTTCGAGACGATCATGGATATTGTTTAGCAAGAGGAACAATAACATGCGTAGGAGTTTTCAATGCCCTATTTATAGATGACCTCCTCTTAGCTCCGTTCATCCACTTTAATCTTTAGCAGAAAGACTGAATTAGATTCTAGGATTTTTTGCAAATTTTACGTTTTCAGTTTTTAGAGCTACAAGCGAGTTTCTTAAAATTTTCGTTTTCGAAAAAACTGAAAACGATAAAAAAACGTTGATCAAATTTTCTAAAGATTCAACATGAATGGACAAAGAGAAAACGTTTTCAACGTGATTCGGGGATTTGAAAATTAATTATTGTAAACTTCTGCACGAGAGTTATTTCAACGATTGGCCTGTTGCGAAATTCTGTAGTAGTTACAATGAAATGCCGCCCCAAAAGCCTTCACAAAATTAAACATGTGACAAGACTCCATGCTTGCTAGCCTCATGACGCTTCCTCACTTGTCCTTTTAACCCCCTTGACACAGGAACACAACCTGCACCAAAGCATAAATTCAATGATATCACAAAAGAAAAGACAGTTCTTTGTATCCTTGAGAATATTATTACATTTCTCCCAAGATAGTACGAACTCTCGTACAGCAGCTTGCAATTAATAAATTTCTAAATCTCAAATCACCACGAAAAAGTTTTCTCTTTGTCCATTCATGTCGATTCTTTAGAAAATTTGATCAACGTTTTTTTATCGTTTTCAGTGTTTTCGAAAACGAAAATTTTAAGAAACTCGCTTGTAGCTCTAAAAACTGAAAACAGAAGAATTTGCAAAAAAAATCCTAGAATCTAATTCAGGCTTTCTGCTAAAGATTAATTCATAACTCTCCAAAATCGGTCCTGTGTACGATTTATGGTGGCCTGCCAAAAGTGCATAGTTTATTTTGGCGCACCTGCTACCTACATGAGATCTATGTACCTTGTAAGTAAGCTGATTTAGCTCCATCAGCTGTACCTTCATTTTTGACATCAATATTTGCTTTATCTATTTCACCAATTTTTTCTAGAGCCCCCGTACAAATTTAAGTCAAGTACCCCCCACCCCCGGGCCCCTATCTCTCTCTCTCTCCTACCTACATGAGATCTATGTACCTTGTAAGTAAGTTGTTTTAGCTCCATCAGATGTACCTTCACTTTTGACATCAATATTTGCTTTATCTATTTCATCAATTTGTTTTGAGTTATTCGTTTGTGATAATGGCGATGTTCCTGATTTTCTTTGATTTAATTCATCTAAAGACATATCTCCAATTGATTTCAAAATGCTTGCAGGATTTTCTTCTTGAGTTCTATCTTTTGCTAAACCATCCAATGGGTTTATTTTCTCATCTTTTATCATTTCTTCTTCTTCTCCCTGATTTTTAAATTCCATTTCTACCCCTTGATCCACGGCGATCTTTTCTGGCAAAAAATCGACCAACCGTCCATGTATAGCCTCAATATCAATCATGTATAAATCATTGGAAGATTGTTGTGGATCTGAAGCGAGGCTTCGTCTGCCGTACACAACAGAAATAGCTGATGGCTTGAAAACAGCATGAAAGCATCGAATGATATATGGAAAGAATTCTTCGACAACAAAGGTAGTGAAAAAAATAATGTATTTCTTGTCCTTTTCTGATGGAGTCTGAGATTCCAACCTGAAATAAGAATATTTTTAAGTTGAAAACGTAAGATCGGCAAATATACCAATTTTTGGAGATTATCAGCTCAATTTTGGATCATTTTTAGAAACTAAACTTTGCTATATTTCGATTGATATTTGTTTGACAATGGTTTGATGATTCGTACGGCATTAATTCCTCCAAATGGTGTATTCCCTTGTTGCCTTTGGATGTACTTCAAAATTCACATTATCAAACTCAATCATAGGAACATATCGAGATTTGCTGCAACATTGATAATCATCAAAGCCACGTGAGATTAAGAAAGGGGGCTTTTAAGTGCTCTGAATTTTGTTCTTACCTTGCCCAAGAGCATGTTGCCACAGAAACGCGTTCAAGTGAATTTTGCAATGAATCTCGGACTAGTTTTATAAGTGGAATCGAGGCAAAACCACGCAACTCATTGAAGCAAGTTAGGATTCCATTTGTGTAATGTGCAAGCGGAGGAAATTCGAGGAGCTCTTGAGGAGGAGATAAACTTGTTTCTGATGTCTTCGTCTGAAAAATAAAGAGGAAATAATCTTAGAATTAATCTTGAAGAATAAAATAAAACTGAAAAAATTAAAAATAATTTCACAAAAATAAACAAATTTTCTCTCCTAGATACCAGGAATTTTCATTAATTAACTTGAAATCAATACCTTGAAATACTTAATACTGTCGACTCCCATGTATGAAAATAGATTAAAATAAAGCAAGAAAAAGGAAAGGATTAATATGTTAAAATCAACTTGAAAAATTCCATTGCAGCAAAAGGTTGTAAGGTAGCATTTGTATCACGTGCATTCGTGCATGTGTGCACATCAACCTAAATATTACAAGAAGCAATTTCAACAAAAACAATTGGAAACAGTCAAATATGAAAAAAATACCTTTAATCCTTGGTATTTGTTATCTTGAAGTCGTAAATTTTGGGCAATTGCATACGTCGTTAAGTTATCTTCAAAGCTGAAAGAAAGTAATGTATTTGCTCATGGGAAATTCATAAAGTAGATTGAATAACTTCGAACTTAAGAAATTCCCCATTGAATTGTGATGGTTTATTCACACGTAAAATTACTGAATATTCTCACATTTTCTCATGGCAAAAGTGTTAGATGACACAAAGTTGATGCAAAAGATATCTCTAATTTACTTTGTATCTGAATGAATTAACGAATTAATGAATAAATTAACGAATTAATGAATAAATGAACGAATCAATCAACCAATCAATCAATCAATCAATCAATCAATCAATAAATCAATCATAGATTTTCGTGCCACCCAACTCGCCAGTGGAAATATTTTGAGATATCAGTGTTCTGCCTTCTCTTATAAATTTTTGGTTTATTCGTTCATATTTGCAGCACTGAATTGAATTAAATTGAATTGAATTGAGCAGCAATGTTGTGCTGCTTTGTGCAACTGTTATATGCACAGAGTTAACGTAAGATGTCAGAAAGGATTGGCATCCCCAGCTACGAATTTCCAGCAGCATCAATTTCTTTCATACTTTACCTTTTAGTAGCCACTTCAAGACTGCGCATGAACGTGTTCATAACATTCCGATTGAATATGGGCATCAAGAGACTTCGAAAATCTGCACCAACTCGGCTGAACGAAAGACCAAAATACATGCACTGACTGAGAACTGAATCAAGACGGCCTGCAACTCCTTGTTCAAGATCTCTGTTCAATATTGACATGAAATCCGTTATCTGTAAAATGAAATATCCATCTTTCTAAAACAGAACTAGAGTTCACTAAATTGAAATAAAAAACGTGACATTTGTAACACTGTCGAGCATTTTTCAAAAAAAACTATTGCTGCATAGTCAGGAAGTAAACCGGTCAGTAAAACTGATTGAAAAAGAGCATTGAAATCTGATCACATCTCTGGGTATCATTTCTCATGTCTGAGTGCTAGACAACCATAGAACAGGTGAACATAACAGACAGATTTAAACGTTGGAAGAAACATTCTTAACTTTCTTCATTTGGAAAAAGCAATGCAAGCAATTCTCAACAGTTATTATTTTCACTTCCACGAATCTTCATTTAGTTTTTGGGATTCTTTACCTGGTCAATTATGGCTAATTTCGCTCAGATATTAGCAAATGACCAAAATAATCACATTCTTTGATTTGACAAAAAACAGTCTAAAACGTATACTTCAATTTGATGAAAATTTTAACGAAAACCATGTGGTTATTTCTTCACAACCTTCCACCAATTTAGGTTGTTCGATGAGCGCCAATATGTCCTGTCGTCTACCGCCAGTGATATTCAAATTCAATTTGAAAATACATACCTTACGTCCAATCCATGCATGTAATATATTAGCATAATTAAGGGCATGGTCTTCTTCCATCATGAAAATCGGATCATCATCTGAAAATATTGCACGATATTGCGTCACAATGTCGAATAAATGAACACGACTTGCTTCAATAACTTTTGTGATGTGATAATATGCTGAAAAAAGAAGCAAAAATCTGCTATATCAATCTGAGCATATCACATAGTGACAGCAGATAGACCAATTTATGCAAATATGTATGAGAAAAAGTCAACAGCTGACAATCTAACAACATAGACTTTACGTTGCAGTAAGAACATATATTTTGAACAATATTTTTGAAGATGCTTCAGGACTTTCAAATTCAAGCCACAAGACAGGTCTACAAAGGTCACAAGCGTTTTGAAACATCAAGATTGTTGTAAAACTTTCATGATCAACACCTATATGATGTAATAATACATAATGCAATTATTTAATCAGCTACTTAGGATGGCACCAAATAATGGAAGAATTGTGCATTGATCTGAAATGTCATTCTCACCATCTTTATTTGGAATTGCACCAATGACCCTTTGAAACCATGAATCTCTTGCCTGCAATCAATAATCATAGATGTGAATATACACATAAATGTAAATATAATAAATATAATGGAATAAAAAAGCACCATATTTTCCGTATTTCGACACATGATTCTTAAACATTTGTTAACATTGGGGACAGAGGTAAAAGTAGAGCTCTCGAGCAAGCGATGAGCCTATAGAATGGATGGGCATTATCAAGTTGAAATTATAGTCGGCTGTACAGGTCTTAACACAAAACTGGGTACAAAAATACTTGAATACCATGCAAATTTCGGTAGTGAAAATAAATCATAGTATCATCAAGTTAAGTGCCGAAACGTTCTATAATGATTTTTGAATAGGCTATGTCGTAATAGTTTGTCACTAACATGGATTTGCCTTCGTTAACATGGATTTGTATAGTTTCAGCTGCATCATGTTGTATATTTCTTCAACAAAAATTACCTGCAAGAATTTGATTCTCAGTTCAGGTTCATTAAATGTTTCTAACTGCCTTAAATATCCAATAATTCTGAGACATGCTGGCAATTGTATGTCGCCTTTCAATTGTTGCAAAAGTTGATTCAACATCAATCGAGAGGCTTTCTTTACTTCTTTACCAATATCCTGCATAAAAAAAGAGTATAAAAATTGACTTGAACGATGAAATCTATTGATTTGCATTGATGGACATAATAGTGAAAAGGAATTAACGACAGGAAACAAAAAGATTTCTATGGTAAGTTATTCATACTCCAAATGTAAATAACCTAAACAGGATAAAATGCCGTGAAACTAAGGTACCCTACTCAACAATGCTTCAGACAATAAGTATTGTTTAGATATGTGTGAGTAGAGGATTTGAATAAGTATAAAGCGAAACAATACATTGAAGCATCTGCCTTGAGCAAATCAGCATGTCTTAGATGCGGTAGTATGGTAGACCACATCTAAACTATTGCTGCTCCGTTTGGGACTGTAGTGGTGTTACTAGAATAAAGTCTACAAAATTACAAAACAGGCAGGGCTGCCGGAATCGTTACGGGTAGTCCTTATGATGCACCTTCTGTGGCATTTCGCAAAGAACTAGGCTGGTTGTCCATCAAAGAAATGATTTTGAAAGAGACATCTACTATGATCTATAAATCTTTAAACGTAAAAATGATCTTGCAGTACCGTTAATGCGAACAGTAGTGACCAAAAGGTATTCTCTTGCCGTGGTACAAAAGTGTGGAACATGTTTAACGACAATATCAAAGCGCCCCCCTCGGCGTAATCCTTTTAAATCAAGGTTGAGACAGTTCTTTTCATTGTATTCAGATATAAATTTTCATCTACTTTGTTTATATGTACTTTATTAGGGGCCAAATTGTAAAACAATATTTATTGAACTTTGTACCCTGTATAAAATTTGTTTAAAAATATGAAACTATATGAAATATAAGAAGTCATTGCTGTAAGGCCCGTGTAAGGAAGGAATGTTAAGGAAATTTACTCGTGATTTTGGGCACGTTTTGAAGGTTTCTTGAAGGGGCTGTCTCGAAAAAATCCCTCATAATTTCCGTACGAAGTGGCCGATTTCAGTCCGGTAAATTTTTAAAAAGGATTTGAACATGTCTACGATTAAACTATATATTTGCCGATATCATTCTCTTGATATCGAGGGAGCTATGACCTGTAAAACGGGGATTCTTTTTATTGGCTCATCCGGTATGTACGCTGGTTTGCAGTTCTGTTACATACAAAAATGGACAAGAATTCTATAATTCTTACAGATATGATTTTGATCGATGATAATTTTTTCTCCAATCTCTTCACGTAATTAGTCAGCTCTAGTGCTTCCTCGTAATAACTGTTTCGAACGCAAGTATCCATTAGCTGAAAGAACAACAACAATGTTGAAATAGCTACAACAAAATATGAATTGGACTTGCTTCATGTACACGAATGTAATGTAATAAAATTATCAAAGTTTTTTGTATTTCCAAGAAACGTTATTTGTAAACTTGCATGGTATATGCCTTGCCTAAATTAACACTGTTTTCTTGTCTTTTCTTGAATTCTTGTCTGAAAATTTGAAAAGGCTTTATCCTTTGAGTGAGAAGTATTGGATGTTATTGTACGCAAGACTTGCACTGTAAGATAACTTGCACTGAAATATGACTTTGTGATCAGCTAAAGATGGATACAGAATGTAAAAATATGCATTTGAAATATAATTCAATTGTCGTCTAAATCAACGATCTTTCTACTGCCATAAAAATTACGTTAAAAAATTTAAACAGTATATAGCCAAGGGATCATGAGATCACCAACAACTCCGAAATCCGTCTCCAAGATCTGAGCAACATTTTGAATCAAATGAGCCATTCGGGAAAAATAGGGGATCATAATTCAATCTTCTATCGACGTACCAGTGATTTTCAGATGGTTATCGGCCTCAGTATTTTGGTCTGCAAAAGTAAACTTTTCTAGTGCTCAAAATCCTTGATATAAACAAGTAGTCAAATTATATTCGAAGAGGTAGATACTTTTTTGTACATTTTATTGAAATGCAAGCTATTTGACTCTTAAGAGTCTCAAAAGCTAAGAAACTTCAAGGTTACTGGATTTTGGTTCAAAAACAATGAGGAAAAATTGATCGAATTTCCATGTAATTTGCAAAACTCTGGCCGCAGCCTTTTCAGGAAACTTTTTGCATCGATCGAATGCCGGCAAAATAGGGGATGAAATCGTAAAAATTAGATATCTACGCGTCGGTTTCATGTCGATTTCAGAGCCCGCCATCTTTGTTGTTTATTTACAATCTAGCAACTGCAAACAATGTAGAGTAACGACAACAGCTCAAGGCGAAGACAAAATTATAGCCCCGTCCTTAGCCCATGTTCGTATTGAAATGTTTGGTTTGATGTTCAATGGCCGGGGGTCAGCTTATGATAAGGGGTGAAATCCTTGTTGTTGCAAGTATGTCGTACATTTTTTGTGACATTGATTTCATGTTTGTATTCCCTTTCTGGCAAATTGATCGTTGAGCAAAGCTAATCTTTACATTTTACAGAATAATTTTTTACTTGAGGGTAAGCATGATTGCATTCAGAAAATATTACTCGCTCGTCAATGTTACTCGCAGTGATGCAGGGAGGGCGGGAGGTTTAGTCCATTGAAGGGTTAGTTGAGAGAAGAAACTCCAGAGGCTTTGCACGAAATTTTCACAGCACAGAAATAAATAGTTTGACTTCTTCATAACACTGGTTTACGATTAATGAAGTGGGTCAAACTCTACAGGTTCCTCGTGTGGGCTCTTGTGTAGCGTGTATTTCAATGTAAGCTCTTCCGTGTGACCATTACATTTGCTTGTTGTTGTTGCTGTCATGGTTTCAGCTGTAGTCAGTTCTGGAGTTGAAGAAAGCAGCGACGTTTGTAATGATTCTAATTTCACCATTGTCTCGGCTTCGAAGGATATCTGCGCGCGCATAAAAATCAATTTGGCAGACTTGCTATTACTGATAAGAAAAATATAACGAAAATTGAAATGCTCCAGGCTGTGTGGTTAAAGAGATCTTGTGTCTTTATTGATTAATATAGCTGCATTTACAAAGAAAAAACTTATAATTGATAAAATTATATTTGAGACATTTGATCTACCTGTGGTATCTCAAGGATTTCTAACAGCTGTGTGAGTCGTGATAATACCATTGAGTTTTGTTTACGTCTGGAAAAATGGAAAGAAATCATGGTTGAAAAGCTTTTTAGTGAAAAAGAATCTTTCTATATTATCATATACCGGGTGCGCCAAAACAAACTACGCATTTTTGGCAAGCCACAATAAATCGTACATTGGACCGATTTTGAGGATTTATGACATAATCTTCAGCAACAGGCCTGAATTAGATTGTGGGATTTTTTGCTAAATCTGTTGTTTTCTTCATTTATCGGGGCTAGAAGCGAGTTTCTTAAATTTTTCGTTTTCGAAAGCACTGAAAACGATCAAAAAACGTCGATCAAATTTTCTAAAGATTCGACATGCTGGACAAAGAGAAAAAGTTTTGGGGTGACTTGGAGATTTAGGAATTGATTTGTTTTGTGTAAATTTCTGCAGGAGCGCTATTTCAATGATTGGCCTGTTGCGGAATTCTGTAACAGTTGCAATAAAGTGCCGCCCCTATCCGTCACAAAATCAAAGATTCAACAAGGCTCCATGCTTGCTGGCCTCATGAGGCTTCCCTGTTTGTCTTTAAACCCCGTTGATACAGGAACGCAACCTGCACCGAATCATAAATTGAACGAACTTACAAAAGGAAAGACATTTCTTTATATCATTGAAAATGATGTCACATTTCTCCCAAGATAGAACCAACTTTCCTACAGCAGATTACAATTAATCGATTTCTAAATCGTAAATCACCACGAACAAGTCTTCTCTTTGTCCATTCATGTCGAGTCTTCGGAAAACTTGATCGACGTTTTTTGAATGTTTTAAGTGTTTTCGAAAACTAAAATTTTAAGAGACTCGCTTCTAGCTCCAAATTTTGCAAAAAATCCTAGAAGCTAATTCAGACTTTTTCTAAAGATTAAGTCATAAATCTTCAAAATCGGCCAAGTGTACGATTTATCGCGGCCTGCCAAAATATGATAGTTTATTTTGGCGCACCCGGTAGTATTAAACAACTTGTAAGCTTTTGAATGATAAAGAACCTTACTACATTATCATATAGTATAAAAAAAAATTAAACAATTTGTGGCATACATATTCAAACTGGTTGCTCCAAAAAAGTCCGAACGTTTGAAAAAATAATAAAATGCCATGTTTTGCATGATTGCCAAGATACAGGTTGATTTTGAGGAATGGGTGATTAAGGTCTTACAACCAATGCCAACACGCTGCTGGGAAAACTAAGCATCCGTTTCCTTGTCAAACAGAAATTTATGCATACAAATATCAATATTGGTACAGTATGTCTATCTCTACTTTCTTTTCAGTGATTAGACTCCTTTCATATTCAATTTCATTGATATTATAAACAAAGGGAAATTTTGGACACCATGTATCAGACAATACAACACTCCTAACACAACACTCCTAAGATGTAATATAAAGTGACAACACTCCTTCAAACTATTACCAAAATGAAAAAATTAAGCAAATAGTTCCACGACTCACTCCATATAAAAGGAGAAAATACAACACTGATCAAGGCAAATACAGAAATAACCATAAAGAGTCAAAGAGTCTTTTTGACATTTTGGTAAAAGAATAAAAAGGCCTCTTTCATTACATGTGAGTGCTTTACAATTTGGACTATGATGTTGTTTCAAGTCAACACAAAATTAATGAAAATAAATGCTATATTATGGAAAACCTCCTTCATGGGGCCACGTTTAGTTAATATGCTCCTCAATCTCAGCCTCAACCTCAATCTAATATAAAAAAAAATTTTATAGTGGATGTACCAACCTTGCATTGATTTCTTGAGAGCCTTTTGAAAAGGTTTCGATCATTGTTGAGAATTCAGGGATGCTTCCAAGCAATGAGTGTAGATTCTCTTCAATGATATTGAACTACAGTAGTAAGATGAACTATTATTTGGTTTCAAATATATCACATAAAAATCAGTCCATGAAAATTTTTGTGTGGTGTACTAAATGAAAGAAATGCAGAAAGAAGAGTTTTTGCACTTTATTTTCTTCATCAAATGTGGTAAAGAAAAGATACAGAAATGTAACTGGAAGATATTACAATCAAGCATATAAGAGAAAAAACTAAACGATTTCATGGGCTATATTTGATCCATATATCTAGACAACACACTGTCATGCTTTTTGGAAGTTAAATGAATTACTTCTTGAACGTAGAGCATCAAGAAAGATGCCATATTTAAGAAATGAAAAATTATTCTATCATAAGTGTTAAAGAACAAATACAGAGAGACAAATGAGCACAAAAACATACTGTACATCAAATATACATCAAAGGAGTGAATAAGGAGCTATTATCCCCAGATATACTCACATCTTTATAAATTTCTCGGGAGCATTCAGCAGCCTCAATAAAAGTTCTGTAATGTTTGAAAGCCAATGAACGTGTTTTCTCAAGTAATTGTTCATGTTCATCTTTTAATCTCTCTGGCTCTCGGCCTAAAACAATAAATAAATTCAATTGCTACCAGTTTGAGCCAATAAACCCTAAAATTCTACCTATATATTTAGGAAAAGAACAGAATATTCCTACTATATTTGTATGCATAAACTTATTACACTACATAAGATAGAGTAAAGAAAAACAGTTTGCTTGTTGCAAAGGAGTTCTTGGCTAAAATTCTTGCAAAATAGTCTGTTTCTCATTGCAGGAGAAGTTTCATCACCAACGATAAACTATTCAATTTCATCTTGGCATAAAAATATAAGCCTATATTATCTCTTTTCTTCAAAGATGAACAAAAAGAAAGACGAACAGGAATATACAGTATATATACAAATTTTCTCTCAATTCCCTTTCTCCCAATTCAATCTCTTTTCTTCATATTTTTTCTTCTTTTGAAATGAAAGATTTTTCAAACTTTCCATTAATGGAAAAAAGTATGGTAGTCCTGTGCTAGTGAATGGTTACTGGATCTTAGATCTCCTAGGTGCAACGTTCGATTTAGATTAGCTAACTTATGTATATATGTATATAATGTGTATGTATTTTGGCTAGAGTTAATTATCGAATTGAAATAAGATGAACAAACAAACAAACAAACAAAAACGTTGATGGCCGATTGAGATTTTTAAGTTCTTCTGAGATTTTATAGAATATTTAAAAACAAATACTTTTTGAGAAGCTTTTGGCCTTCCATAAATTCTTAATGATGTTGATTTTTCTCGTATTTATCCATTTCTACTCATTTTATCAAATAAACCACTTCCTTCGCTTGTTGCAGTACATACCTTGCACACTAAATGGCTTCCTCTCTACAACTTTCAAAGAATTTTAGAGAATAATTTAATATCACCCAAGAAATCAGAATTTGAAGAAATCTTGAAAAATGTGAAAAATTCTTGAGAATTCTTGTCATGCTAATGTATGCAAGGTGTACTCTATATTGATTAAAAGGTAACTCTGCTTTCAGTTCCAGTGCACATTGAGATGCCGTTTCGAAAAACAACGCTCCTCACAGAAAACTGTCAATTTCTCCAACATCACTCGACATATCGAAAAGTGGTAAAAAGGATGTTGTTCTGTATAGTATGGGCAATTGAAAGACGCATAAATCATAATTTTTCTATCAACGTTGGCATCCTAAATTCTAGTTCAAATCTTTTTGTTGATTTCAGAAAAGTGGATTTGTCTCCAAAACTATTTGAACAATTTTTGATTTTTCTTCGTTCCATGACCAAACAAGTTCGCTTGATCTACAACTTTGCCAAATTTGATCGAAAAGGCTCAGCTAGCTTTCTTGCATTCAAATTTTATGTTTCTGTTTACTTTTCAACAGAGAAAGGGAGAAACCTTATGGTCGACAGAATACCTTGCTTTGAAGCATGCTTGCAAATGCTCAGGCTCAAAAAACTTTCATAAATGTTTCCATTGGCAAACAAACGACCATGATCTGTTAGGAATACCAGACTCAAGTTTCAATAGACATCCTTGGTGCGCTTGTGAAATCATCATTTACATCTATTGATAAAAAGTTACTGACTGTTTAGATCATTACCAGCAACCAGGGTATGAACAAATAATTCTGCGACCAGAAAGAAATCATGTTCTTAAATTTCCTGCAAACTTTGAGGAATTAGAATGTCCAGCTTTCTTGAAAAGAGGTCACAAGTTTCAAAGGTCCGAAATGTTTGTTTTTAAAATCCCTATGTCCATAGTATTTGTCAAATATTCGATCTTAAATATATTTCAACCCTAAATGCAGGAACTATCATGATTGGATTCAGTTAATTCTTTATGGATCACATATTTTTGTTACACTTCAACTATACCTGGTAAACGGGAAGTATTCCAGATCAGATAACTTTGCTTCAATTCATATATTACCCTATTCATTTTTTAACCAATAAATGAGCATCAGAGCATGCAAGAACAGGATCTATTCTGAAGAATCTTCCTGCAGGAAATTATGAATGGAAAATTTCCTGCGACCACCCGGTCACTTGGTTAGGTGGGTTTTCATGCCCTGCCAGGAACTTCACAAAACCATGCTTGGGATGTCTTTTGAGACTTTCATGAGAATTCACAAACTATCAATTTCTTTTAAAGTGTACAAGATCTATAACTAACTGTTTCTAAAGCAGTCAACTCCTTCTGTGTGTGCTAATCTACTGACCATTGCTTTTCCCCTTTGATGTTGAAACGTACACAAAAATATAAAGCTTGATTGCAGGGAATCTAGCCCAGCTTTTTCAACAAAACTTTGCAAAGTTGTAGATCAACTACAAAGCTAAAGATGGAGCAAAGAAAACTCGAAAGTTTTTGAGTAGTTTTGGAGATAAATAAACTTGTCTGAAATCAACAAAAAGATCTGAACTAGAATTTGTGAAGCAAGCGTTGACGCATTACGATTTATACAACTTTTGACTGCGCCCAGACTATGCAGAACAACATCCTTTTTAATGCTTTTTGATTTTTGATAGGCCGAATAATACTGGAGAAATTAACCATTTTCTGAGGATGGTGGTTTGGTGAAACGGCATCTCGCTGTGCACTGGAGCAGAAAGCAGAGTTACCATAAGAACTATCAAAATGACAAACAAACAAACAAACAAACAAACAGGGTTTCCTTACATAACTGACTGACACCACATGATGCAAGTTTGTCCAGATAATATAATGACTCAGCATTCTCTTGCTCACTTTGTCCTAAAATAAAACATTTTTCTTGTGGTACTGAATATGTTCAAACAAGTTATAATAAATGGGCCAGAAAAAATTATAGGCATTTGAAATTTCTGCTATGAACAAACGTAATTTATATAAGTTAATCCCAGCTGAACCCCCCTGAACCCAGCACAGACCAACCTGACCCGATAGAAATTCCCAAGAGGTCCCCTGCCAGGTGTGATGGCTCCATTTGGAAACATCAAGAACAATGTATCAAAAGAAGCGGGTGATAAGCATGCAGTTAACACTTTACGCAATAATGCTCTACTTTTATGGTGTTAAAATAACAAATCGTTCAGATCTCATGGGCTAGGAGGACAGTTTCTTCATTTTGGCATTTTCTGGTCGCTCTTAGTCAAATACTTAGGATTAACCATAGATAAACAACTTACATGGGAAAAACACCCAGAAGAATTAGGGTCTAAAATATTTCGCTATGCTTCAATATTTCGTAAAGTTAGACATCTACTTCCCTAGAAGAAATTGTTTACAATCCCTCTACTAGGCCTACAATGTGTTTATTTGGTCTAGAATAGAATATGACATTGAAATTCATGCTGATGCTTCAAAGAAGCTTCTCAAGCGAACTCAGGTACACCAAAATAGAGTACTCAAAATCTTGCAGTACAAAAATAGATGCATGTAAACCAATGCTAGGCCTAGGCTATACAGAGATTTCAGTGTGCTATTTATTATAGATCTATCGCCAAATGATCTGAATACTGTTAACACATTGCATATCATTTAAAACCTTACCGTCTTTTTTGTCAAGAAGTTCTTCAATCAAAGTCAAAGATTGCCCAGTATCACCAGTTGCACGGAAGGACGCCATCTTGACACAACAACATAAATGGAATGAATGCGCCTTCGCCGCTACATGAAAGGGACAATGGACAGATCCCTGTCTTACCCCATACAAAAAACATTATCTTGGAGGCAATATTGTGGTTTTTGATTACAAAGTCCAACTTTGTAATCTAAGAGGGGGCTCCAGGTCAGTCAGTAAGAAAGAAAGAAAATCAGAAAGAAAGTAAGTCCGTCACGCTCGTTAAAGCGATTGATTAACGTTTTACCTCTGCTAATTGGCATTGAAATAAAGAAAGCGCACAGAAAGCGCATACAAGACAGAAGTTTCCCGCGACCATACCCTACTACTAATACAATACCAATTGGAGCGAAAACTACGGCTACCTCATGGCAACATAAAACAGGAAATACGGACATACCACTGCACGTAACTGCTAGAGAGAAAAATAATTGCTAATACTACACGTAACCTTAAAGGGGACCTACATAAAACTACACGTAACTGCTACTACAAATAAAAGGAATGTTTAAAATACAAACGGAAAACTAAGGTACAAGCGAAGGAAGCTTGCAATTAAGTACGGTAATTGCAAGTGTAGGTTTGAAAGTTAGAGCCAAACATGGTGAATTTGCAAATCCAAGTTTGCAAGTTTGATTGCAAGCTGCCTTAAGACATTACATAATTACAAACGAAGAGAACTGCTAAAAAACAAGCACATACAGACAGATTTGATTTGACACCGTAAGATGGATAAATCACCATGATGTTTACCCTGGCACAACAACAAATCGACTCAGAATTGGCACGTTCTTGACTTTATTAGCAGCTTAATGATAGTATTCATTATGCAAATAAGTCAACCTTGGAGGATGATGTAACCGGCGGCCTGCACAGAGGCTAGCATTTGCAGCATCACCGAAGGTAGAATGACCGTCCTCCTACACAGCTACGAATGCAAACGTCGCAGGTGAAGTTGAAAGGAAAGGTGCAGAATTCCAGCAAACAATGACCCCATTGACTGGGGGAAGGCACGTGATCACACTGAACCAAAACATCTTCATGCATATGATTCTGCACAGAGATTATTTTCGTGACTGCTTGTCTCAAATTAGATGCCCGCGAATAGAAACGTTCTGCATGGTTCTGGATAAACATAAGTAATTTTGCATTATCGTAAATCTCACATGACATCTAATTTGAGACATACAAGGCGCTTGATTTTCTATTGAAGGCGACTTTAGCAGCAACACTCATCTCTCTGACTGTAGCTAAAAAGAAGCATCAACGATCATTTGGGGTTATGAAGAAATCAATTTTCAGATTTCCTTATGCTTGCTTAACTCAGGACGGACTTTGTAATCATCCAAAAGGATCTTATGTTTCCGATTGGGGAGCTCTTCAATAGACGATTACGGAGAAAATGGCATCCAGGGATGGCGGGTGTTTGAACAGGGAGCGCTTTATCGATTTGGATTAGTTTGCGTGTACATATGAAATTGTAAATAGTAAGCTAGATGATTATAATCAATGTAAAAAAAGTAAAAAACAAACAAGCCGAACGAAGATACACACATTACATCTTGGTCAAGTGTCCCCCGACGCCATCTTTTCCATAATGGTCTATTAACGTTATGGCATGAATCCAATAATACGAAATGGACTGTTTCGTTGAAAACACTTAGAGAAAGGGACAAACGACCAATGAAAGAAAGATTATTTCACACTAAATAGTTTCAAGAAAATTATTAAGAAGCAGACATTTTTTTCTTTCGTTTTCATTGTAAATCTTGAAAATTATGATCGTTTGGCTTTGTCGATACCAATCCAATAAAGTTTTCTCTCCGGCACCGTGTGAACGAAACCTCAGCCGTTGATGTTCTCGCGCCACGCGAAAGGATCCTACCATCGGGTCCCACCTTTGGGTCTCGGGTTCCGGTTTTATGGCATAAGTTTGAATAAATGAATATTAACAATTTTGCAAAATTTGGCTGAAAAGTAAACTTCGACGACTTGCGATAAGTTTTACAGATTTCCTTGAAGTTTTAGGTTGATAGCTTTTACATGAAGCAAGAAGATCGGCCGAGAGGAACTAACTTGTATTAATCAGGTTACAGTAAAAATTATAAAACAGGTGGTTGGGAATGCAAGAGACGCAGGGAGAAGAGACTTAAACTTGATTTTACGTGTTGGTGCGATTCGTTACAAAAGCAACGGAAAAATAAATGCAACAGCTTTCTGCTCATTTTGATATCGATAGATTATAATGCTAACATAATTAATTCAAAGTTTTCAAAGTGATAATTAAACTGTAATAAAGACAATAGACCATTTACCACCAAAAGACACAATGTTCTATTTACAAGTTTACAAGTTAAGGAAAAACAACAGCAAGCTCCAATCAATCTTTTATAGTTTTGACACTCACCAGTGTTCTACATCAATCGTTCAACAATGTCGTTCTCGTAAATTTTTCATCATAGTTATCATTATAACGGTCTTCAAAAGGTTGGAACTTACAATGTTCGTTATGCAGCGACGTGGCCAATTCAAGCGCATCGAAGTAAGGTCCAGTATATGTCGTATCCCATGATGCTCTTTTAACCCTATTATAAAAGAAAAACATGGCTCATGTGTTGGTCCCAGTATCCATGGTAACCACTCTTCGTCGTGCTGCAATCTCCTTCGCAGGATCAATGGTTTCATCTTCAGTGATGACAGCAAGGGTAGTAGGCGCATTTTTAGCTAATGATTGTTGTGTGGTAACCTCTCTTGGAACTTCGGAGAAGAATTCCTGCCCCGGATTGACATCTTGCTGTGTGATCAATTTTTTGACCATAGGCCCAAAGAGGCCAAACAATGAAACTAAACCAATGGCGATGGGGAAATCTGCAATGATGAACGTCAAGGCAAAAACATTTTCTTTATTTGTTTCAAGAAAGAAAATGAGGGTAATGAAAACACCCCATATGAAGCAACTAACGTACATAGTTATTCCGATGTTGACTGCTTCGTTGAAATTGGATGGAAATTTACGAGTCTTATATGCATAAACTGTACTTATTGCCATGACAACAAGGCATGGCACAAGATTAAGGACGACATTGAAAGCTTTTGTTTTGCAATAGACAGCAACTTTTGTATCATTTTGTATATTCATTGAAATGACTTTAGGAGGGTCTCCTACAACCCACGTAATTCCCAGAAGTAATTGCACACCAATCAGAGATGTACACATAATTATTTGTGATTTTGGGCTAACAAGGGCTGGTTTAGATGTCATCACTTTCGCTGCAGTGAAAATACGGTAAATGCGATTTGTTTTCAACATCAGAGGAGTGTAGCATCCAGCAAGACTGATGCCAATTATGAATCTCTGTAGTCCACACACTATCAAAAATGGTTTCATCAGAAATATGAGCGGGGAAACAAAGCAAATGTACAAGGCAATCAAGATGATCAGACTTAACTCTCTGCTTGATGCTTTCACGATTCGAGAATTCTTGTATTTGATAAAAAACACAAGAACGGCCGTATTCAAAATGATTCCAATAGAAGACGAAATAATAGTTACGACACCTGCGACTCCATCAACCTCCATGTAAGCAGATGGCAGAACATTGCACGCTAAGCGTGCGGCATTTGCTTTCGTGTGTTCATCGCATGTTTTACACGAACCATTCACGACAATGTCGTTCATTCCGCATTTCTGGCACTTGAAACAGCACGAAGAAGACCGTTCTCCGGGAGTTTTTATTTCTCCAGCTTTACAAGGTAAAGAACAGTATGATAGAGGGAGTTTGCCTTGAGCCCAAATAATATCTGCATTCTCTTTAAATTGTAGGCTTCTTCGTTGCGTTGTTTCGTTGTAACGCCACACTCCAACTTGGGTATAATCACTTCCATTGAAGTTCATAATATGAAAGTCTCGATAGTAGTAACCGTATTTGTTCATATTAACAGTATGTAATAATTCAGGACATGTGCTGTTTCCAGTCCGAAGAAACTTCACAACGTCTTTTTCAAAATTATATGTCTGACTTTTAATTCTGTTTATGCATGTAAGAGTTTTCTTTGGGCAGCG
This sequence comes from Aurelia coerulea, assembly GCA_039566865.1. Classification (NCBI taxonomy): domain Eukaryota; kingdom Metazoa; phylum Cnidaria; class Scyphozoa; order Semaeostomeae; family Ulmaridae; genus Aurelia; species Aurelia coerulea. Next base: position 232,597 of record CM076946.1, on the reverse strand, counting down.
TTCGATAATGCTCTTTCGCAAGCTACAAGCAATTGACTGGACGGCATTTAGCACTGGCTCCACCGCAGCGTACTTTGAAATAAAATGGCTGTTAGTAAGGCTTTCGTTGCCAGAACACTTATTGACAGTACCACCAAATGTGCAGTTGAAAACTTCACTCCAGAATTCTCTAAACCATTCATAGTTATTAGTGTTTGCTTTTAGATTCATGAAATATTCCATAAAATGTGTATCAGCAGAATCCGCTGGTTTCAATATCAATGCACCTTTCCCACCATTCTTTTGGGTCCCAACTGCATCCTCTTTCCAGCCAGTGCTCGATATCCACGTGATTGTGTTCACTTTTAAATTTCCCGCCATTTTTATTAGTTCCCTTGTGTCTTCTGGTAATGTGAACATTATGACAACCTTAGCTTTCGTTGCAGCTGTAAGGCTTTCAATGGCAGTTCTATAGTCATTTTCGGTAGGGTGCGGTGGCAGTGGTATGTTTTTCGCGATACAAATCTTCTTCGATTCAGCTAATAGTGAAAAACTAGCAATACCACGCTGTCCGTACTCTCCATCACTGTGTATAGTTGAAATATAACTCCAGTTGAAATACTTGACAGTATCAACAAGTGCTTTTACTTGCAACGCATCGGATGGCACTGTCCGGAAGAAATTACGATAGGTCTCCCGATTTTCAAACATGGAACTTGTCGCTTCATGACTTACAACAGCAGCCTCTCGTGAACCGTGAACAACGGCAGCGAGGCTAGCCTCGTCAGATGAAGTAGGGCCTATCACTCCCATGTAATAACCAGACAACGTATATGGGAACAAACGAGCGAGTGTACCAGTATTTCGACAAGTATCCAAGATTTTAAAACGAGCTTTCATCCCGAAAAGAAACTCACTGTTATTCTTATTGATAATGTTCAAGGCATATCGCATTGCTTCAACATAAACAATGCCACCATCTTTAATTACTTTGCCACAATAATTTACAGTTGAAAAATTGGTGTAATGAACGCTGATGTAACCAAGAAAGAGAAAATGATTCTCGCCATACTTGAAATCAGAGATAATATTTTTCTTCTTGGTCGATGCTCGATCCAAATCTGAATTAGAACAAAAATGATTTTGAGAAAATTTGTGAAGTTCAATGATCAAATGACGACGACAGTACGAACACATAACTACCATGATGATTAAGGGACTACCATGATGATTAAGGGACTACCACATACGACCACATAACTACCATGATGATTAAGGGACTACCATGATGATCAAATGACTACCACAGTACGAACACATAACTACCATGATGATTAAGGGACTACCATGATGATCAAATGACTACCACATTACGAACACATAACTACCATGATGATTAAGGGACTACCATGATGATCAAATGACTACCACAGTACGAACACATAACTACCATGATGATTAAGGGACTACCATGATGATCAAATGACGACCACAGTACGACCACATAACTACCATGATGATTAAGGGACTACCATGATGATCAAATGACTACCACAGTACGACCACATAGCTACCATGATGATTAAGGGACTACCATGATGATCAAATGACTACCACAGTACGACCACATAGCTACCATGATGATTAAGGGACTACCATGATGATCAAATGACGACCACAGTACGACCACATAACTACCATGATGATTAAGGGACTACCATGATGATCAAATGACTACCACAGTACGAACACATAACTACCATGATGATTAAGGGACTACCATGATGATCAAATGACTACCACAGTACGAACACATAACTACCATGATGATTAAGGGACTACCATGATGATCAAATGACTACCACAGTACGACCACATAACTACCATGATGATTAAGGGACTACCATGATGATCAAATGACTACCACAGTACGAACACATAACTACCATGATGATTAAGGGACTACCATGATGATCAAATGACTACCACAGTACGACCACATAACTACCATGATGATTAAGGGACTACCATGATGATCAAATGACTACCACAGTACGACCACATAGCTACCATGATGATTAAGGGACTACCATGATGATCAAATGACTACCACAGTACGACCACATAACTACCATGATGATTAAGGGACTACCATGATGATCAAATGACTACCACATTACGAACACATAACTACCATGATGATTAAGGGACTACCATGATGATCAAATGACTACCACAGTACGAACACATAACTACCATGATGATTAAGGGACTACCAGGATGATCAAATGACGACCACAGTACGACCACATAACTACCATGATGATTAAGGGACTACCATGATGATCAAATGACTACCACAGTACGACCACATAGCTACCATGATGATTAAGGGACTACCATGATGATCAAATGACTACCACAGTACGACCACATAGCTACCATGATGATTAAGGGACTACCATGATGATCAAATGACTACCACAGTACGACCACATAGCTACCATGATGATTAAGGGACTACCATGATGATCAAATGACTACCACAGTACGACCACATAGCTACCATGATGATTAAGGGACTACCATGATGATCAAATGACTACCACATTACGACCACATAACTACCATGATGATTAAGGGACTACCATGATGATCAAATGACTACCACATTACGAACACATAACTACCATGATGATTAAGGGACTACCATGATGATCAAATGACTACCACAGTACGAACACATAGCTACCATGATGATTAAGGGACTACCATGATGATCAAATGACTACCACATTACGACCACATAACTACCATGATGATTAAGGGACTACCATGATGATCAAATGACTACCACATTACGAACACATAACTACCATGATGATTAAGGGACTACCATGATGATCAAATGACGACCACAGTACGACCACATAACTACCATGATGATTAAGGGACTACCATGATGATCAAATGACTACCACAGTACGACCACATAGCTACCATGATGATTAAGGGATTACCATGATGATCAAATGACTACCACAGTACGACCACATAGCTACCATGATGATTAAGGGACTACCATGATGATCAAATGACTACCACATTACGACCACATAACTACCATGATGATTAAGGGACTACCATGATGATCAAATGACTACCACATTACGAACACATAACTACCATGATGATTAAGGGACTACCATGATGATCAAATGACTACCACAGTACGACCACATAGCTACCATGATGATTAAGGGACTACCATGATGATCAAATGACTACCACATTACGACCACATAACTACCATGATGATTAAGGGACTACCATGATGATCAAATGACGACCACAGTACGACCACATAACTACCATGATGATTAAGGGACTACCATGATGATCAAATGACTACCACATTACGACCACATAACTACCATGATGATTAAGGGACTACCATGATGATCAAATGACTACCACAGTACGACCACATAGCTACCATGATGATTAAGGGACCACCATGATGATCAAATGACTACCACAGTACGAACACATAACTACCATGATGATTAAGGGACTACCATGATGATCAAATGACTACCACAGTACGAACACATAACTACCATGATGATTAAGGGACTACCATGATGATCCAATGACTACCACAGTACGAACACATAACTACCATGATGATTAAGGGACTACCATGATGATCAAATGACTACCACAGTACGAACACATAACTACCATGATGATTAAGGGACTACCATGATGATCAAATGACTACCACATTACGAACACATAACTACCATGATGATTAAGGGACTACCATGATGATCAAATGACTACCACAGTACGAACACATAACTACCATGATGATTAAGGGACTACCATGATGATCAAATGACTACCACATTACGACCACATAACTACCATGATGATTAAGGGACTACCATGATGATCAAATGACTACCACAGTACGACCACATAGCTACCATGATGATTAAGGGACTACCATGATGATCAAATGACTACCACAGTACGACCACATAACTACCATGATGATTAAGGGACTACCATGATGATCAAATGACTACCACAGTACGACCACATAGCTACCATGATGATTAAGGGACTACCATGATGATCAAATGACTACCACATTACGACCACATAACTACCATGATGATTAAGGGACTACCATGATGATCAAATGACTACCACAGTACGACCACATAACTACCATGATGATTAAGGGACTACCATGATGATCAAATGACGACCACAGTACGACCACATAACTACCATGATGATTAAGGGACTACCATGATGATCAAATGACTACCACAGTACGACCACATAGCTACCATGATGATTAAGGGACTACCATGATGATCAAATGACGACCACAGTACGACCACATAACTACCATGATGATTAAGGGACTACCATGATGATCAAATGACTACCACAGTACGACCACATAACTACCATGATGATTAAGGGACTACCATGATGATCAAATGACTACCACAGTACGAACACATAACTACCATGATGATTAAGGGACTACCATGATGATCAAATGACTACCACATTACTACCACATAACTACCATGATGATTAAGGGACTACCATGATGATCAAATGACTACCACATTACGAACACATAACTACCATGATGATTAAGGGACTACCATGATGATCAAATGACTACCACATTACGAACACATAACTACCATGATGATTAATGATCAAATGACGACGACAGTACGAACACATAACTACCATGATGATTAAGGGACTACCATGATGATTAAGGGACTACCACATACAACGTAAGGCATGAAATATAACACAATCTCAATAAATCACATTTGGTTGTTTTTAATTTCGGTGAAACAACCAAGTAACCGTGGAAACTTTCTGTAAATTTGTAGATATTTGCCAAACTTTACAATCATACAGATTTGTTCACCAGAATTAAGAAACAGTTTGAAAAACAGCAGAGACCATCATACTTAACATGCTTAACAAATTAGAGAATGAGGGGATGATTTGTAATTACGCAGATGATACTTGCCAAACTTTACAATCATACAGATTTGTTCACCAGAATTAAGAAACAGTTTGAAAAACAGCAGAGACCATCATACTTAACATGCTTAACAAATGAGAGAATGAGGGGATGATTTGTAATTACGCAGATGATACTACCATCTTTGCGCGTGGTTCATATCTGGGTTCAATCTTAGAATCACTTGAAGGGGATGCCGCTTTGTTATCTCTCTGGTTTGAAAATAACTATATGAAAATGAATGAGGATAAAAGCCATTTGCTCGTCTTCGGAAATAGAGATGGTGAGGTAACTGTAAATATTTCTGGATCTTTAATAAAGGAAAGTGACGAAGAAAAACTTCTAGGAGTGACACTCGACAAAAAACTGAGTTTCAAAACTCACGTTAATAATCTTTGTAAGAAAGCAAGCCAGAAGCTGCATGCACTGGCACGAGTGTCGAGATATATGGAAAAGCCACAGTTAGAATTAACAATGACCTCTTTTGTAATGTCACATTTCACTTATCGTCCACTTGTGTGGATGTTTCATGATAGGAAATCGAATAACAAGATCAATAAGATCCATGAAAGAGCCCTGAGAATCATACACAAAAGATAGTACTTAAAATTTTGAGGAACTGTTGATAAAAAGTAACTAAGTATCTGTTCACCAGAGGAATTTACAGCTGCTCCAGACTGAGATTTATAAAACCGTAAACAACTTGAATCCGGCTTTTATGGCAGAAGTATTTGTTAGCAAAGATATGCCATATAACCCTCGTGGCAATAATAATGTTGTTTTGCCTAGAGCTAGGACGAGTCAATATGGCATTGATACTATCAGGTTTGTTGGTCAAAAACTATGGCAGACTCTGCCGAGAAAAACAAAAGAGTTCCAATCATTGGAGATTTTTGAAAGAAATATTAAGTGCATCAAAACTTTTGACTGCAGCTGTAAATTGTGTAAAATTTTTGTATCAAATCTACATTTTTCGTAATTAGTCTTTTGTATATATTCTGTATAGTTGGCCCTAATTAGCTTAACGCTATTGTTTTGGCTAACTTTAAATAAATTGTTTATCATATCATCATCATCATCATCATCATCATCATCATTATTATTATTATTATTATTATTATTATTATTATTATTATTATCACTGACACATTGTTCACTGAACATTTCATTCCCTAATATCCTAAAGGAAACTGTTTAGGGATGTTGTTAAAAATGCAAAGACAACACCGACAGCACCAAAAGAATGGCAATTTGATTTTTAAGCTGTTGAAACCTTTTCGAACTCCACTGGTTGGTTGCAATGGCCACTTGGTTTGAAACAACGCTCAGCTTGAAGTCCTGGACTGGACATAGCTCAATTTTAGCGTCAAAAAATAAAAAGCAAAGAGTTGTACGAAAGATTAGGTTGGTCAAAATTGATATCAGGGACAAGGGGGTATTTAAACTCAACAGGGGCAGTCTTCAACAGTGAGAAAAGTCTTGCCCAGGCTTTCTGGACATAAATACTACTTCGACAATATATTTTCAAAACGTCAAATGGATGAGTGCAGACAGACACAAACTATAAACATACACAAAAAAGAACTTACGTCTTTCTTGAAGACATTCAGTAAACATCACATGACATCCAATCAACAGAATAAATGTAGCCCATAAGTGAATTTCTGCCATTTTATCTGTAAATAAATGTAAACATTTATCAATATAAATGGTATAACGCAAAGAAGGTTCTTAGGCAATGACTTGAGTCAAGAACGTCCCCAGGGGGTGAACCTTGGGAGCCACTTTTTCAAAGACTTCTTTAAACCAACCATTGTCTTTATCACCAGACACCAGGCCTTACCTAAGTTACAAGAGGGGAAACAATCATCGGCTCCCCACCCCCCCCCCCCCTTTCAAATTCCTCTGTATGTCGCTGGCTTAAGTTGAGATTTCATTATCCATCTGTTTTTTCTATCAAATGTTAAAAGCTAAAGCTAGCTAGAAACTACAATTCGTTTGTGACATTCACAGCAGAAAAGACACAAGGTCATCAAGTTTCCACCATGACTGGCACTTATTATATTACGTAGGATTAGATACAATAAGAAAACACAAATATGGAAACGGTTAAGGAAAACAAAATACAAGACATAAGGGACATAAGAAATACTGCTGCTTTCCAACAATGAACTATTAACCTGCATTCGCTTCGTGTTTTCGATAAAGCAAACTGTTTGCTCCATAATCAGTTTATTCACATTCATGTCTAATTCAGAACTTCCAAAAAGGAGAAAATTACAGAGTGATTTTGATTCCATACCCGAAACGTTTAAATCATGAATGTTTTTGAAATGACCAAAAAAGTTTTGCCGTGATGCGTCATTCATGGAGCAGTGCCGAAGAAAATGTTCATTATCTTCATTCGCCTCGCTACAATCACAAATTGGGCTTAAACAGTCAAATTGTGCAGTTTCATACCTTAATATTGGCCAAACTGATCATTTTAAATCTGACGTATTCTTACCTTTCCAGAAATGCAGCACTCCTCAACAAACCATTGTGCAAAACCATGAACTGTTCTTCTATGTCTGTATTTCAATGGTCTTGTGGATACTGTACCTCTAAATTTCCTTTTTCTGAGGAGAGTAGAATCTAATTAACATACAAAAATTCACTTCAGCTGACAACAAAACTGTAAAATTCTTGCTGATAATCTCTGGGGAAGCAAAATGGTTTTTTCTACGCAAAAAAACCAACATAAAGTGAACGATTCGCGAACGAATTCTGAATGGAAAGTAACAAAAAGCGTGAGCGCAATATCAACTTTATAGATAGATATCATAAATGCTATCCGACATCTCACTTACCTGAATTAGTTAATTATTCAATAATTCATAAATTCTGTAAACTCTAACACACTGCATAATACAACCTGTATTTTTGTTGTCATATCTGAAATGGTCTGAACACGAATTGTAAAGATTCTTGATAAAACACACAATGATGAAACAAGAGAGGGCATGGATACGCATGTTAGTAAATGGAATTTTTAATTAAAATCATTCAATCAACCGCAATGGATGTCATGTTGTTTCGAAAAAAAGAATCCTGAACAATTGACCGAAATGATTTCTAAAACCTGGCATGAATATCTAAATAAGAATTTAGCTTAAAGGCACACTGTCGCGGCAGTGATTGGCTTGGATCATACTATGTTTCGAGAATAAAGGGAGTCAGATCGTTATGTACCGCCTTCATGAATTTCAGTGTGTAGCGTAATTACTGAAGCTTGCCTGATTCCTTTCTCTTTTATTGTCTTATTTAACCAATCAGCGCCACGACAGTGTGCCTTTAACAATACTTACATTACTTCCTTCCAAAAACTATAACAAAATCCTGAAAATATATTGAAAAAAGAAGATACACTTAACAGCTTTGTTTCGATAGAATTCTTTCGCCCGAAATTTCAAAATTAAACGAATGAAAGTTGGTTCACTCTTTATGCATACGACGAAGAGATTTTTGACGACAATATTTGTTTCTATTTGTTGACGATTCAAAAACACAACGTATTTCCAATTTTCAGAAACATCAAATCTATTATGTGTCATAGCATACAAGAGGAAATAAAACAGAGCTGAGCTGAAGTGAAGATTCCCATGAAAATAATGGCATCTTTTGAAGAAACTTAACAGATGCTAAATTTATGAATTTGCAAAAGACACTTTCTTCGAAAATGCTAATGCTGCAGTACATTTCTGAAATTTTGTTTCAGCTGGTCCAGCTCTTGCAATAATTACGAGATAAAGATATTTTATTTAACACTGAAAATGATACTTACACAGCAGTGAGTCATCATGTCTGAAATCACTGTGATCACTGTAATCACTGTAATCACTTTAATCAGTGTGAGCTGGAAAACGATACGAGAGGAATAAAACACTTACAAAAGAAGACGTGCTAAAGAGGCTACAAAACACGTATACTGTCGTTTTATTATGCAAATTAGTTACATGCTACGTAATTTTATTAAACATGAGAAGATGTCGCTGAAACCAATTTCGTTTGCGGTGAGATTTATTGCCATTGAATAGGATACTCCACTAGCTGTACATTTTTGGTCGTGAACAAACAATCCTTCAACTTGTTATTAATTAACACTTCCTTTTGATTGGCGGAGATGCGTTGTCAACAGGTTCTTTTAGTCAACTAATTAACACTCGTCTAGCTTGCTTCGTCATAGATCAGTATTTTCATAGTCACGGTATTTTGCACTTTGCGCATCCTTAATCGGAAATTGAAAATGAAAGCCTTCTTTCGACGTGTGTTCCTTTAATTATTCTATCTCAATCTAATTATCAAATACACCAAACTTGTACTCACCACTCCAATTATTCTTCGTTGCACTAGCAGCCTCCATATTCATCAGCTCCTGCCATTCTCTCTTTACTCTTCTTTTCTTACCCTGTCCACCCGCAACCTGGTTCCGAGGGCCAGTTTCCGAAGGCCAGTTTCCGAAGTAAGATTGGCGGTAGACTCCTTATGGGGTAGGGGAACGAGGTTGGTCTACCCGGTCTAAATGATCATCAGTTTCTAAGCAAAATTGGTTGTCTTGTCTTCTTGAAGGATTTTCATCAGACTCCGTTCACACTATAGACATCTGATCTCGTAATATAGCTGAAAGAGAGACGAGAGTGAATTATGAGCAGTTGTTGTTATTTCGAATCAGGACCATCCTGCACTACGTTGGTAGTTTATTAGATTTTCGATCACATTTGAGAAAATGTGGTATTGTCAGTAGAAATTAGACGAGAAAACAGATGTCAAAACAGCACGGGCTTTGGTGATCAAAGGGATAGGTTTCTAAAACAACCAGAATAAAAAGCCTTCTTTTCAACGAGAAACTGTTACATCTCTTTCTGCTTCTACCATGGTTCAACTTTGAAGAGAATGTGCAACGGTAATGAAGCTTGTTTGTAAATGTTTGTAAATAGAATGAAAATAAGAAGAAACGCTCAGGTACAGCTTGGCTATGTTCACGACGCGCGTGAAACTGTGATTTGAATAGGATTCCTAAGGATATTTAAAAATCTGTCTAAAATGTGCGAATTCAAGCTTCCTTCCGACTTTTAATCATATGAAAGAACAATCTTCCTTACATCCAGTAATGCAGCGCAAGAAAACTAAACTTTGAATACGTCAAAAAGCGGTAAAGAAGTAATCCGCGACTGGTTAAATATATTTTCTCGAAACTGATTGCATCAAATGACCAGATAAAGTGTGAAACAAAACAACTAAACATAATAACTGGAAATCGTTTTGAAAATAGCAGAATCAAAAACCATCGAGAGGTTTTGTATATATGGTGGATGTTTTCTTTTGCATATCTCCGCCATCAGAAAGTATCTCTTAAAGGGCCATTGTCACTCAGGATTCTTTGCGGGCACGGTTCAATTTCACTGTCTGAAAACTAATTTTGGGCTAAGCAGAAAATATGAATAGCAGTCAAAATGATAAAAAAGTACGACTTTAGTTGTGTTTCTCTGATCATCATGGTCAGGTAATGGTCCATGGTCAGGTCAATTATTGCAGTGCCTATTGAAGCGTGCCCGCAAAGGACCTTGGGTGGCACTGAAACTCTGACATAATTTGATCAACAAATGGAAAATGTAATTTTGGCATAATTATTCAACGAGGTCGAAAGTTTACCTATTCATGTAACCTCGAGTCTTCTTCGTGCACTCAAACCAAAATAACTTATTTTCTTACGAACTGGCGGTAAACTGCTATGAAAAATCTCCAAGATTGACATAAATTATTCAATGCTCAAGAGACGATAATAAGATGTTTGCCAACAGACAATCCGCAACGAAAAGAATGTTTAAAATTCAGAAAAGAATTGCTGGTATCGAAGCCAGTTTCCTTGGTGTACATAAACATCGTTTCATTCGGAGGATTCGGAGCATTTGTGCAGTGGCATTGTAAATCACGTTACTTTGTTTAGTCAATTGTTGGTCAAACTCCATGACAATGAAAAGCCAATTCGGAAACTTCCATATTAAATCTCTTCACAAAACAGTTTCAGCCTCACACTGAGAATGCATTTGATTATATGATGCTTTGAAGGTCTGATATGCTTTTATATTCTGAAGATTTGATATGCTTTTATCAACCAGATGAGTCACAATGGGGGAAATTTTGCATTATCATTCACGCAAAACAATCCTCACTGACGCGATCGTCCTTCTGCAAAAATGGCGATTAGGGTATTTCAATGGTATTGCATAATGGAATAGAAGTTTGATTTTATAGAAAGTAGGCCATTTGAAAATGCTGCATCTTACTAAGGAAGCATTTGCAGCATTTTTTGTAGAAGCACCTCTAAATCAGATATTCATTAGCCTGCGTGCAGACCCAGCAATGGGTCTGCGCGCAGGCTAGGTATTCATAAAAAGAAACCAAAAGTAATCTATTATCATAAACATTCTTATTTTACAACTAACTCAAGGATACTAAACATAATAAAGAGAGTGATGGAGGAATTTAGGTTAAAAATTAATTTAGGAGTCCATTTGGAAAGAAACCTACCTAAAAGAATTGTTTTCTTGAAATATATATGTAAGATAATATCATTACAAGACTGCATTTGGAGAAAACCTATTTATGCTCCCGTTCGTACAGTGTAGCATTCTACAGATAAGTAGCAAAACTTCTTTTCCTCATTCCAAAATCCAACCTGTTTCAATTTTAGTTTGAATCCGACATTGTCTATGTTTTTATCTTCACATGTTCAACCGCACAATATCCACTACGTTAATGCGTGGAACACGAACTTTTCTTCAAAGAATTGATCGAAATTGAAATTTAGTAAATATTCGTAGATTGTGGTGCAATGTTCTAGGTTGCTTTCTGAATTCTGCACTTCTTGAAATTTGTCAATATCCTGAGAAATTTCAACTTGCATATGCTGTACTTCAACCTTTCGATGACTTGGTCTTTTACATTTTGTATTTTCAATAAATATCTCTATCTACGTTATAAATCGTAGGGGTGCTTATCATTTTAACAGGAAAGAGATTACTAATTTTTCTATCAACATAGTTATATCTGAGCAGCTAAGTTAGAAAATTCGATTACACAGACTTGTTTTCTGCTTTCTTTCTTCAATTTGAAACGATATGAAACTTTTATGATGAAGAACTCCGGCCATCTCGACTCTCTGTTATACTTTACATCAAATGTTCTCTATTTGCACATTCCAAGCAAATAATTTTTACAACGTAACAAGATCTTATTACGCCAGATAGGTGTAAACTTTCCTGAAAAATAAAGACAGAAAATATGATTATAGCTTTTCATCAACTTTACAAAGGAATACATTATTTTTAATATTCAAATAAATATCCCCATTTGGATGTTTTTCCCTCAGCAGCTGACTGTTTTGACCCCCAACAAGGAAAAGGCTTCTAACGTACATAATAAAATATTTTGAACGTCTTTTATTTCAAATAAGCAAGGCACTATTTCGTTTGTAAGTTTTAATTTTATATGCAAATGTATTGTAATTCGATTAACTACGTATAGCTATTAACATATACACATATACCGGGTGAGCCAGAAAAAAGTTCCCATTTTCGAAAATTTCCAGCACCACAAGTACTTCATGGATCTGAATGATTCAAATTCTAGTTAAAAGCCAAAAGATCAAAGTATCTTTGGGATTTTTCTCGTCTTCTTACGAGCACTGCAAATATATGTAAATTCAACTTTACAAAAAATTTCAAGTTCTCAATATGACTTAAAAAGGGCCTAAAACACTTGATCAAATCATTAGGACTCTCCTCACACAGAACGCTACACACGGGCATTTCACTTCTCTCAAGAGTAATAAAACATAGATTCTCAAACAGATATCACTTAAAGATTTTAAATCCCATGGCAATAAATGTGAAGACTTTCATCCATCTCTCATCCATCAAAAATAGCATTTTCTCTGTTGTTCTGAGCGAGGAGTCCTTTATGATTTGATCATGTATTTTAGGCCTTTTTCAGTCATTGTGTAACCACAAAGTTTTTTCAAAATTTCAATTTACCAATTTTTCTAATTCTTGTAACAAATCCAGAAAAATCACAAAAATACTTCGATCTTTTGGCTGTCAAGCAAATATTGATTCATTCCAATCCATCCACTGCTCTTGATGCTATGAATTTTCAAAAGTGGGAATTTTTTCCTGGCTCACCCGGTATATATGTTGCTCTGATGATGGCCTTGCGGCCGCAATTAGTTAGGGGATAACTGAATAAATGAAAAAATGCGCAAAAGATCAACTCGATGCCTGCTTTCTGTAAATGTTGTTGCTATGTATGTAAATATTTGCCATATAATATGTCCCTCTTCTTCATCGTTCACTTTACCCATACAAGGTGTCCCAGAAAAATTGTTCGACGTTTGATTAAATATTAAAAAGTAACGATAAAAAGTACAGGTTTCTGGTTAGATAATCCTGTTCCTAAGATGTCAAATTAATTTTTGACGCTAGAATCTTGCAAATCCGCTAAGATTTCATGGAGCATAAAGCTTTTGACGTTTACGTTTGTGCGAAAACTGAAACCAGACGCCCCTAACTGATTTGTTTTTCAAAAAAAGTAAAAAAATCGAGGTAAAAGAAGACTGTCCAATGTTTTACCTTTTGTTGACATCAGAGCACACTAAATAGGATTTTAAAGGTAATTTAATTTTCGTAACCGGTGCCAAATTTTTCTTATGAATGCAAGTATCCAATAACATGGAATGAAAACTTAATCGATGAGAGACAGGATCATTCCAAATTGTACTCAACGGGATTCCTCCAAGCATCCATAACCTTGATTCAATGTTAGAGAAAGTTAGTTTATCGAAAGTGCTTTTTAAATTCCATTTGATTTGCTTTGAATAAAAAATCAAACACAGAGCAATTTTGACTCAACTTTTTTTGTTTTGTAAATCATAAAATTAAATTGCATTAACAGGTACTAAGCTATAGCATTAGATAGCGCTGACAGGCAGGCACTGACAAGCACTGCATTTGCAAGAGGACCCGCCTCATTGTTTTATTAGATGCTTAAAGCTTTTCAAATGTTCTGCTCCTTTTAGCTCGTTTGGTAGGCCATTCCAAATCTGTGGCCCAATAGACATCTGATTGTTGGACTCGAATGTTGTTTGATAAGGTTAAGTCATTTTGATTTCCTAATGAATAACTCGATAACCGTAATTGCAGCGCAGCGGTAGCGAAGCTGTCATTTAGACGAGATTTATCTCGAAAATACGTGTCCCTATGTGAACAGAGGAACGATAGCCATGACTCTTAAGGCCTTTGTTTACGGTTGCCTATTTGTCTTTGTGAATAAAGGAACAGAGGAACGATAGCCATGACTCTTAAGGCCTTTGTTCTGCACGCCTCCAGAAAAAGAATGGCCATGACTCTTGCTCGTTGCGTTGGAAGCTGGCCACACTGCATTGCATGTCGAGAAGAAGGGATTTCAGAGACTTTGGTACGTATCAAAATTTACCTCTATATCATTATTGCAAATATGAGAGACTTTCTTTTTATCCTCTCTGTTTCTCTGTTGTTCTTTTACCATTCTTCACAGAATCGGTTGTCCAGCTGAAATGTTTCAGAGAAGGGAAGCTGTCGCGGGCGTCGGCCTAAGCGTTGTTGACATTGCTCGTCCTTGCACAAACAAAATATGCTGAGTACTACAACCGGCAGCGGTTGAATAAAGGAACAATGTTCAAAATTGAGACGAAGATTCAAAATTGAGACGAAGAATCTCAAGAAATGGTTAGGTTAGGCCATATAACATCTATGTTTACAGTAAAACCTTATTCAATTTCTGTTTTTCTTGCAGGACCAAAGAATTGCCTGTTCAACTTCCTGTGATGCAGGGATTGGATCTGCATTCATGCAAAGTTAAACACAGTACGGAGTCATTATATAAAACAATCTGTTGCAGGATGGACAATTGAACAGTTGTCAAGACTAAAGATTGCCTACGCATACAAAGCATGTTTTTCGACATTTTTGGAATTCAACATTGAACAGTTTGTTGTGATGATACAGCTGTTTCATCATTCTTGTTAATGCAGTACAATGAACAATAAGTGAAAGTTAATTACAAGAAAATGATCAAAACCAGTGAAGCAGATATGCTTGAAATGGCGGAATGTTCTTACGACCCAGCGAACCCCGGATCATACGACCATAGGACCATAGGATCCTACAACCCAAGTTTCATTATTTAGCTGACAACATTTTATCATTATTTATAATAACTATTTATTTTATTTATATTGGATCATTTAGAATTTATTTGCTGTGATAGAGATCCATCAAGCTATTTGTGTGATCAGTTTTTAAAACGTAAACATTTTACATAACTGCTTGTCAGTAACCTTTGTCATGCGAACAATTTGACTAGTTTCCAGTCAGTGAAGCTATATTGTAAACGAGAGAAAATAATTAGAAGGCTGAGCTGAACAACCCTTACATTGTATAAAATTCAGCCCGCTTGGAAAATTCCACTTATTTTTATGGCTTTAAAACTTACACATGCATAACTTTGCTTTCTTTTGTTTGAATCAAGCAAGGAAGCCTATAGTTCTGGAAAAAAGGAAGCATCTTTAACTTGGAGGGGCATGGCACTTCAAAGGCACTTTTTCATAAGAAGGGCACTTTAATATAGATCGGATATTAATGATAAGAATGTGATACATGGCAGAAAATAATACCACAAGATAACTTGAGATTCCTTACTGATAATTACCTAATTTTTGGAATTGTCCTTTAACTCAAATCTTCCCTTGCAAAATTCGCCCTTATGGGGGGGGGCAGATAACTGCTCGTGAATGGTAATGAGTAATCGCCCCCGTCTAACGTGTTCTGCATGTTCAACTGTTTATTTCAATGCAAAGGACTCTTTGGAGAGCAACGGGCATCGTGCATTGATCTGATTTCGAAAGCAAATCGTTATACGAACTGGTATGATCATTATAGAGACAAATCAGAGCGCGTTCTGGTAACTGTTCAATGTCTCTAGTGATTTGGAGGATGAAAAATACCAGACCACAGGGCAGCAATCGAGATTAGAACAAAAAAAGCTCTGAACGAGAATCTTTTTTCCATCCCAACTGAAGAAATTAAAGAAAGCTGAGAAAAATTTGCAAACAAAGTGGATCTCTAGAGAGAAAGATGAAAAGAATTTTATAGGGCATCGCGAGCTGTGTTCTAGTTCTTTCAAGGCATAAAATGAACACTACACGAGATGAGATAAGAAATTCAGCTTGTGTATGCTCTGACCGACAAACGAGAAAATATATACGGATTAGAAAAAAAAGTTTATGATGTTAAAAAGAAACAGAAATTACCTGTCATCAGTTGATCTGGCTAAATATTCCCTTTCAATTAATCCTTCAATTCTTTTCTTTATAATGACTGGGTTCGGCACAAACCGCGATTTCAGCTGTTCTATTACCTGAAATTCAACCCATATCCAAAAATCAATAGAATTGCTTGCTCGCCATAAATACTCGATTTTGTTAAATAGAATCATTCGGCATTCGCTGCCACGGTACGGTGAAATATATTTATCACAAGTGGGCTACGACAATTGGAGAATTAATACATACCCTTGCCTGGAACAGAGCCAGGGGTGTTCATGTCAAGAGTTTCTCCAACAATTTCACTGCGCCACTCAAGCGCAATGAAAGGTTGGAGAGATGTGAAGTCATTCAGATCCCTAGTCCTGAAGGGTCAGCCTCCATCAGAGCCATGTATTCATACTGTATATAGAATCATTCGGCATAGGGCCAGGGATCCTGAATGACTGAAAGAGGACCCTCATGAGCACTCTCAAATGATCGAAGCCCTCCTCTGTACACATCTGTGTCATTATTATCATTATTATACTACTTCAGATTTCTCCAACATTTCATTTCGCTGGAGTGGCGCAGTGAAATTGTTGGAGAAACTTTTGACAAGAAGACCCCGGGTTCGATCCCAAGCAGGGGCACATTTCAATTCTCTGATTTTGCTGAAGGTAGTTGTAACTGAAAAGTTCATCTTAAAGTAGCACTGGAAGGATCGCCTTTACTCGTTAGCCATTTGATACATGCTTCCTTGATACATGATTTTCAGACATCTATTTAGCTTGGGGGCTACTTTTTGGCCCGCCCATTACCTTGGCATGTGTGTTCATCAGCAGTTTGAAATGAATCCATTCAACACAACAAATTGGAAATTTCTAAAAAAGGCTTACCTCGTTGACTAATGAGTTATGTGGTAATCTTTTCCTTGCTTTCATTATTCTAACGATGGCTGCTTCAATTCTGATAAAAATCAAGGAGCATGTAGCGATGATTAGTAGGCTATAAATTACAGAATTAACGAACAATGTAAACTAGAATCCCATGACAAATCAATTACAATATGATTGTATAAATCGTTTCCAATTGAATGTTCATCAGGAATTATTCTTACACTGACTCAATCACACCAAATGACATTGAACGCCAGATGAACGATGTCATTGCGGGAACATGAGTAAATCTAGACTCTCCAGCTTCAAAGGGCAAAAAGTTTGCAAGAAATTATCATGTCAATAATGCGGATACAATTACCAGACATGCATCAAAATCAGTTATATTTAAAATCAACCACAAAGTAAGAATCCATTTTGAAAAGGATACTCATGTTTTCGATCTTCGTCAACTTTTTGCCGCGTTTCTTTTCGTTCTGGATCTAATTCACCTTTTGCTGTTACTAAAAAGTAATACACATTTGTTGTGAAATTAGACTTGGCACAAATTTGTTCATCAAGACAGTCTGACCAATCCTATTCCATGAATCCTGGATCCACCGGTCCATCATTCCATGGGAAGTACGACACGAGGTCTGTCAGAAAGATCTTGCAAAATAGACTCGAGTGGGGCAAGCTAGCAGATGGTCAGAGAAGAAACGTAAACAGGCAATTCTATGGCATCGTGAAATGACAACGAGCACATGATCACAAGAAACTGATTAACTATCATTGACATAAATTTCGCCAAATCCATTTACCTTTTGCAAGCAAATCTATTCTCCCAACTGACTTTTTTGATAACGTTTTGGTACAGGATGTCAATGACAAGGATAGTTTATCCATATCTACTATTCGGTCTAACTTAAAAAAAGATAAGTTAAGAACGATGTAAATACGATACCTGTTTGAATTTTGACCCGATGTAGTTTCGATGTAAATTGGTCGTTTATGCAGAAAATGTGTGTCGGGCCTACAAAAAACAATGTTCTTTCAAGATCATATAATGTTTATCATCAGAGAAGTTTTCATCAAAGTACTCGTGCGTCATATGGAGATAAATGCGTACGATACTCAAGTGATTCATCTCAAGATACCTTGTCATCTTTCTATCTGTATGCTTTAAATAAATCTCTAAAATTCACCAAGCTAGATAGGAACCAATAATATATTTCTCCTAACTCTACTTAATTCTCTGCTAAAATTAACTACTAAACAAGTAAAACGTCCATTACATACCCATATCTTTACTCTTTGGTTCTTTTACAAGAATTCGTTGAGTTGGTTTTCCACACGCCAGTGATTGTAAAGCTCTCACCAAATCTTTTTCCGGTATGTCTGTTTCTTGACTTATTTCCTGAAATCATAATTTTCTTTTATTCACTTGTGATTTTGAGTTGATTTTGAGCAGATCATCTTATGAACTGGCTCAGAAGCTCTCTACGTCTAACTCTTCACTTTTACATGATCTACAAGCTAGGCTGTTCTCGTATTACTTCTCTGGCAGCAGAATCTCACTAACCAGTTAAGTCACAAAAATTATGTTAACTGTGTAGTTAATGAAGACGCAACGAAGTATGTAAGGTAGGATGAACTGATCTAACTATATTTGTTATCATTTCATTTGTTTTGGAGCACTCATGTTTCTCAATCTTACTAAATGAAAGACTTACCTCAAAAGTAATACTTTCTTTTTTATTCAAAAGAAGCAAAATACACATTTGGTAAGTGGAAACTTGAATGATATGTTTCTTCTGAATCACTTGACCGCCATCCTTTAGCAAAAAGAACAGAAACGATCAAAGATATTCATATATTTAAACGGTTTATGCTAGGCTAGAGGCTTGCATTTACAAAGAGCAAAAAACTCTTAAATCCCATCCAAATTGCACACAAGCCTTGAACAATCGATAACCAAAGAAAAAATGCAGTGTCTGAGTGTCTTCTATGTTCTACTTCTGGACAAGCCTATTCATCATTGCACACTCCCTTCAAGTGTGCAAATAATAACACTCAACACAGCACTTCCCATCTCTGATGATTTCAGATCTCAACCCATGACAAAGGGGGGGGGGGGGGGGTTCTTGGCTAAATTTTGGGTAGGGGTCTGCCGCGACCATATTCAAAATGGTACCTCTGGCTAGACCAATTTTGACGCTTCCCTCGACCAATATTGTCAAATATGATAACCTTGGTACCAAAAATACGATGACATGACCGTTCCCTGGATCAATATTACCAAATATGATACCCTTGGCTAGACTGTCGCCAGACCAAAATTGCAAAAAAGTACACCATTGGCTAGATTAGAAGTCCGAAAAGTATACCCTTGCTCGCGGCACATCCCCAGGTACCTTTACTATGGAAGAACCCCCCCCCCCCCCTGTGCTCCATGAGAATAGTCTACCGTGAGTCCTCGAATAAGCCCCCGGGGGCTTAATTCGCAAAACAAAATTTGGGGTGGGGGCTTACACGAGGGGGGGGGGCATATTTAGCAGCAGCCAAAAATATTACCAAGACTAAGACTAATTTTCTTCTTTTACTTGAGGCTGGTCAGCATGCTTAAAATAGCAGATATATTGGCATATATTGATTTCGAGGCAATATCTTAGCCCGAGCACGTTGAAAAAATATGAATCAGTCACAAAAAGAGAATTTAAAGTATTCACTAAAATAACAATTGGTTAACCCCGGGAATTATTTCGCAAAAAACTAGGTGTAAGGTTAAAGACCATCATAGACAAATAACTGTCAGGCAACTAATTAATTACGAAGAATGAATGGTGACTGTATCAGAAGTGAGTTAATGGAATTAGCTGGTTGTAATAGGGCTCATAATAGAATTTGTAAGCAATAGTGTTGCTTTTGAGGGCATTGGGCTAATTTGCCCCCCCCCCCCCGATGTTTTAAATTTGAGGACCGAGTGTAAGCAATGTTATGACTATTATTACTCATATTTAACGACAAAAAAATAGCAGAAGATGCTGACCAAACTCAAAACATTTGCAAGTACAATTTCTTAATTCGAACGCAAATCATTAATTGCAACTTCAATAGACGATTGCGCTAAAGATGGCGCCGCGCCGAGTAACTTTTTATTGCATTCGAATTACAAATCTTCGGCCATTCTATAGGAATTCGATCAAATAACGCAATGAATCTTGGTAAATAGTTCCTCGCCGCCATCTTTTAGCACAATCGTCTATTCGAATCAAAACTTTACTTTTTTGATTTGCGAACCATGTTAGGGCAGCGGGCATGAATGTTATTTGCAGCTCTGTAGCTTGAATTTGCGTCATTTATTCGTGCTCTACCAGAGTGGTTATGCCCGCTTTATGAGTAATGATACAAAATGTGTCTTTTTGCGACATTTTGCTTCCTGACACAAACAATTTTCTACCTAATCTCTTCGAATATACAATGCCCGAATATCACAAGACATAACCTTTTATACAACACCACTTCCCATTCTCTTTCCAGGAATAAATGCATTAAACCAGTGCTAATAACTTGGTGTACCATTTACAATTTTATCCTTACACAATGCAAGTGCCCAATGAGTGCAATGCGTGTGCCAAAGGGGTTTTGATATCAGAAGAGGAAAGAAATCTCATCATTTCAAATCCAACAAGAAAATCAATAACTATTGTGAGATCTAAAGAACTTTGTTTGCATCTTCTTCAGGAGGAAAATAAAAACATCAGTATACTGTAAATACCTTTTTGTTGTAAAAAACAGCATTTAAATCAGCAGACCCCTGAAAGAAAATTGTACGCTGTCTGTGAACTGGCAATGGTTTTTGAAGAAGTTCAGGAAAAGCACAAAACACAAAGATTATTTTGCAAGAGAAGCAAAAGGAATAACACAGAAAATCTTAATTTTGACAGGGTAAAATTTCTATTCACATGATTTTATAAAAAAAGGAAGAATTTCGAAGTGACAAGCACACAATAACACCACTTACCATCTGTGGTTGCAGTGTCAGTTGTCTTCCACTATGGCATGCAAGATAAAACCTGAGACGATGTGAAAGGAATTTGAAGTTAAAGCACGACATTCAGGAGAAGATTTTCAGGGGAACAGGAAATTTGAAGAATCCGGTAGCCGTCCCAATGCATGACAGACTGCATTGAATAGTTGCTATTTGATGATAACTTCAATGTATTTGTTTAATTTTTATTTGGGTGTATAACGCCTGCAAGAAATGCCTTCAAATGTCCTGTATAGTAATCCATGGAGATGTAGAAGTTACAGAGTTCAATCAAATGAATTGAACTTTGTCAGACTAATATTGGTAAAGGTTATAGAAACTAAAGCTAATATTGGCAAAGCTTAAAAAGCAAAGAATACATCAAAAAATCAATAAATCAATCAATCAATCAATCAATCAATCAACTAATAAAACAATCACATTGAAGATACGAACAACAAGGGGATTACCTTTTGAAGCAAGCATATGCATGCCTTGGTGCGGGTGGTACATTGCATGTAGGGTTAACAACTTGGGTTGGCCAAAAACCAGTTGTCAGTACACGAACAGTAAGATCAATGCCTTGTAATTCAAGCTACAACAAAAATGTTTAAACAATGTAAAATACAAGAAATGAATTAAGGTGAATTCAATTTTGACTTTCTAACTAGGTCACTGTCACTTCAAAACAGGGATACCATAGAATTAAAGCAAACGAGCCGTACGTGGTCAATGCAATTGAATACTAATATAGAAGTAGTAATAGTATAATACTTAAAAAATAATATGATAAAGAAAGAAGCATACGTGCGAATTTGAGACATGATTTCTGAATTCCTCATTTGTTGATGCTGACAATGCCATATCTTTAAACATCCCTTCAAGTTTCAATGTGAATTGACAACCGCATTCAGTCTGGCAAAGAAAAGTTATCAATCTAATTTTTAATCAAACAAAACGATTCCGTATGATGTTATAAGCTATGGTTGTGCTTTACTCTCTATTTTCAGAAACATTGTCAATTGATCAATAATTCTTGCCATGTTAATAACTTTGCTGCCGATGATTGAAAAATCTTCCTGCGTGAATAACTTTTTGTGATATTTTCGCTTTGTAAAGCAATTCTTAAGACAACTTTGTAATCTGTAAGAATGTAAAAACCCAACTGTAAAATTGTTTTGTCTTTCAAAATTGCTCCTCATGGTACATTTTCTTTGACATCATGGTCGAATGAGCCTGCGTGCATGTATAGAGTCTGCGCAACAAAGTCCATTTAGCCTTTCCATGACTCAGCAGAAATGAAAGCCTCGTTTTCGTTTGTCTTCGCGAGAATGTTAATAGTGAAAACCAGAAAATTTGTATGATTTTCGACGATTTTTCCAACATTGGGGGGGGGGGGCTGCCGCCCCCCCCGGCCCCCCACCCCGTACGCTTATGATGATGCTTGATGGAAAACTACCCATTTTTGACAATTGCTCTGTCAATTTCAGCCAATAATCCTACCCATGTTTCAGCAAAATCTGCTAAAAAAGATCCTTGTAGGAGAATGTTGGGTCCGAAAACCCACCTGTACGAGTGGCACATACCTGTACCCTCAACATATTATTATGTACCTCCCTCCATCCAGGGCCGTTCAAGGCTAAATAAGGTAGCAGATAATTTTTACCATGATATAAAACGATTCAAATAATCACAAAGAGACTGGTTCAGAAAAATGAATTTATGAAATTACGCAAAATCTTGCAGAAAACTAACCTTGAGTTTTGAGATCATATTCTTTTCTGAATCATCGGAAATACTTTTGTTCAAAAGCAACCTCTTTGCTAAATGTTGCTTGTAATATCTTTCAAAAACATCCTGCAAGAAAAAGTTAAATATTAGAGAGAACACTAGAAAGTAGCGATCATGGCATTATAATACAAATAAAGATGTAATTCCAATCTTCAGAGAACTTAAAATGATTACATAACACATATCATGTGGCAAGAATTTGTGTACACTCTTAAGAAATGAGACAATACATTAACTTTGTGTATTCAAGCTGAAAGGAATATGCGCAAAGGACGTTAGCAGTTACCATAATCTCATTCAAATTCATAAAATCAATTAAAGGTTACCTTTTCCTGTAAAAATCTGAAGAGAACCATTGTTTTATCTAACACTGCCTCAATTTCTTGCTCTGATAGCTGAAATAGATAAAAAGGGAGCTACAAAATTCAAATTTTCTTAAAGTAAAGAAAGTTGCAGACAAGATTTCTTGAATGTAACGATGTCTGCAATTTAATTTGGTTGCTGTCTTTATCTTCTCAATCCGAATGAATTTCAGTCATTTTCTTTAAATATCAGAAATTCTGAGTGGAGAGACAATTACCAGTAGACTAACTAGATAGTCCCAGTTATCGCAACAAAAACAACACCAACAACAACTTTTTGCTGAAACTGGGACTTATGGACTTTCATATAAAAAATTGTGACGGAAAGGGCAGATTTTTCTGGTAGTCATGGCAACCTTTGACAGTTGTAAATTCTCACTGCTGCGGTGAAGCTGTTGAGAGCTAAGTGGCCTTCAAAATGAGGAACTCCGTTTTCAAAGTGAAAGGTTTGTTGATTCTTGGATTGAGGGAAAATTCATCTGGATACTTCTGGCTTTCGCTCATGGCTAGCATCACCAAAACTTGAATTTTGAGGCGTTTTATCATCTGAGGATTGAGCCAACAAATAGGCTCATCCACCATTGCCTGAAGCATTCAGCTTTTCAAACAGTGTTGCTATAGGTTCCATATCCGGACATGAAACCGAGGGAAATAATTTCATTCTACTTTTCTATGTGAAAGTCAACGAGTCGTAGCTTAAGCGTCCATCAATTTACCAATAGCGATAACTACGAACCTGTTACCCTGGGTACCAGAGCCTCAAAATTAGAAGGAAATAGAAAATTTGGAAAAGGAAGAGAGAAGGAAGAAAGGAGGAACTTACTTTCCTTCTTTGTTTTTTAATCTTTTTTATTTTATTATTTTTTGGTTCTAGTACCCAGGGTACGAACCTGTAATCAGTCTAAATTACCAGTGTTAATATAGTGCACAGAAATAATGGCTGATTTTAGTAAAGGTGGTAATTGACAAGATTGGAACAACCAAATGATAACAATACTTGCATTGATATGATTTAAACAAAATTGAGGTAGGTTGATTGCCAAATTTTGTAACAGCTTAATTGCATAATACTAGCATCCAAAATGAATCTCAAGGTTATATCTTAAACTTAAAGAAAGTTCTAATCAAAATCAAAATATTTACAGTACGCTCAAATCGCAAGATTAGAAATAAAGAAAAGAAGCACTTACTCCTTTTGTTCCTTTCTTCAATTTATCATCAATAAACAAAGACAAATATTCAGGCGATCTGTGATTCAAATTCAGAAAATATTCGAAATCCTACAGAAATAAAAATAATGGTAAAAAACACAGCACGTTAAGGAAGTTCATCCTAACAGCACGGTCCATATCACATAAAGTAGTCTTACTGGAAAGTACTTTCATAAACTCATTTTCAAAATGGAGCTTTTCTCTTGAATTTCAATTTGAATGTCACTCAGCTTCAACTTTCAAACAGCTTTCAAGACTTTTAGTGAATGGGCAGACTCATTCCATTGAAGGTTATCTGTTAACGTGAAGTGAAGTTCCGTAGAACTATCATAATAATCATAACATAATTCGCTAATCACAAGACTCCCCAAAGATTCAATAGAGTCCAGTGGTTTGGTATTTGTTGAACAAGAAATTAAAATGCAGGGAGATATAGACTAAAATGGTAAAATGAAATGAAAATGACTTACCCCTGATATCATTTGTTTGAAAAGTTTATCACTGTTGAATGATGTAACGAAGAATTGATCGAATCTGCCCTTCAGGTCTAACAATTTCTGCAATCAAAACAAGGACATTAATCATAAATCAAAACTGAAGATCTTGTTAGTTAGAAAGATCACATTAGCGACCATACTGCGTTAGGCACATACATCTGCTTAGTAGATTATTAAATCCCGGTTTATGAGAGAAGACGTTTTAACTCTTTCGAAAATAACGTTTAGACCGAGGGCAGATTGTACAGCAGATTTAGGTAAATAGAAATATTACTACAAATATTTCGAGAAAAGCATATGGTCTGTTCTACGAGCAAATATATAGTCGTGTTGTTTGTTGCTTTTGTGCCATTCACGGAAAAAAATTCCTGGAGATCAACCAACTGTATCATATATCATATTTATCAAAGATAGTACGTCCACTACAAAGCAAAGTAATCATATCGTTCTGGAAGTAAGCACAAGAACTTAAAGCTGCCAATAAGACTGAACAAACCTGGATATAATTAATGGCATTCTTTTCTCCGTCTTCTTCATCTGATACAATTGCTTTCCCTTGTTCTCTTAAATAACAACTCATTGCGTCACAAATTGTTTTTAAACCATTGTCAACTCTGTAGAATAGCCGGTACATGCAACCAAGGTCTAAAAGAAATTAACTATTTTAACCATGTTTAATCATATCTCTTTTCTCTCTTATGTTTATAACAAGACTCTTACAGAAGAGATTAGTCAACTGGAATAGAGAGAAGAAAAACGAACCTTCGTATTTACTGTGTTTTAACATATGAACTACTCCTGAATTTTCCATCTGCAAAAGAAACGAGTATTTTAGCTCAGTTAACTCTTTCAATTTATCAGCAATTTCGACGACAAGAAACAAACGCATATTCCGTTAAAAGCTGACGAGGATGAAAAATCAAAACATTTAGAGCGTTATAGAAGATCTGAGATAGTTATGAACACTTTAAAAATATCATATATCTACTGGCATCTATTTTTGATGTAACATTCAACTAACATGTGTACTGAACAGCAGTCATACCTCAACAATAGTCTTCATATGTTTGGATATTAATTCATTTTCTACGACCTGAAAACAATGGTAATGGTCAGCCTAAATCTTTATTACATTAAAAAATAAAAAAAGCACTTGCGTTAGCTGTAAACTACACCAAAGGATGACAACAATAATCTACCAGCATTTCCCATTTGGATCAGATGATTCGGTCTTCTCGGAGAGGAAACAGTAAAAACATTACAGATAACAACATGCATTGTTTAAACAACTTTGTACAAGCCTTAAGAGAACGTGACTTTAAAATCTTTCTAACAAAAAGAACAATAATTTCGGATAATCAATGTCATCAAAAATAATTGTCAACATACAGCAACTATTGCCTCCTCTGTGCTTGAATCCAAACAATGTTTTGCCCTTTCTCGTTCTTCTTTTATCCTTGCATCGACCTAATCAAGAGGTAACACTACGTCAAAGAAAGCTACGAAAAGAAATTACATTCCTAGATTGAGTAAAATAATTGTATCCAAAGAGCAGTCTTGTGCCAGTGAGATCAACATATAAATACTGTTTTACGCAATTTCAAACTGTCAACTGTATAGAATTCCTGAAAACGATGGCCTAAAACTCTTTGCTGTAAAGATGTATAAATGCAAATTGTTGCCAAATGTTGTTATTACACTGTTAAATCGATGCTTTTTTGCCTAACATAAGTTATGCATGTACAAAAAAATCCCCCTTTATAGTATCTTTTCAATAAAAAGCATGGAAATAGCAATAATCTTAAAGCAGAGCCTTTAATATTTGCAATAGTTGTAAGGCTCCGTTGTATGAATTAATTCCTAAATCTTCTCGTAAAGATAAATTAGGATGAATGGAGTAACCTCTCATCCATAATTACAAATAATTAAGTTATTTATCATTTATCTATCTCACCTTCCAGATATAGACTGATGCGCTATTCTCAGCAAGAAATTTTTCACTTTCCAACTAGAAAGAAAAATAAAATGAAGCCTTGATATTCAACCTGATCGAAACTGGTTTAAATTACAGGGCGCACATGTTAAAGATCGTAGCCTTGGGATATGATGAAGAGCGAAGTTATTTTAATACAAATGATTGTTTCATTGTCGCCAATTTCATGATAAAATTGTAGCTGAAATCTATTGAATATCATCTGAAAAAATGAATTGAACGTAACCCGAAAAAATACGTGGAAACGTAAGAAAGAAAGAAATAATCAAAAGGGCTAACCCGGTAGAAATCTGCTGATTGGTCTAAGAATGGTTTTTCAAAATCTTCCTTGTAAACATCTCTTGAGCCAACGCCAAGTGTCATCAACATTTGACAAACATTCTTGATCGATGAACTTAAAATCAATGATACAATATTGAAATCAAACTTCGAAATAGCAAAATCAAATACTTTAAAACTTGTGAACAAAATGTCCTCAAAAATTAGTGATACGTTCTGCATCAAAGAACTTAAAAAAAACAATATGTTATCAAAATCAAAACTCAAAACAATGGTACGAAAAAACATTGTAGACTTGAAGTTAACTATCTAAAGGATTAATCGAATTTGACCCAATGGAGCCATTACAATATCAGGTCTTCTGTAAAAACAACTGCTTATGATTTTCAATTTCTTGACGAGAAAACAGCATGTGAAAATGCTGCTTCCCCTTGCCATTCTTTTGGAGATCCTCCAAATAAAATATGCACAATTAACTTGCTTGTTATATTTTTGCCCTTTGAAATCGTTGTGTCAATGAAAAATTAAATAATCAAGAATATTATGAACATATTTACCGATTAATGACTTCTCCTTTTCGTTCTCTTTCAATCATAGTCAATAAGGTATTTCGAAGTGACTCTCTGATGTTTCCATGTCTAACAATCTGCAATTAAGAGAAATTGAATCAGTTCACCACAAAATATGACCGATGTCCCAGGAAGCATACAACATTCTTAACATCACCACTGATAGGATGCTTTTTTCAGTTATCAATTTTCATAATCATATGGTCTAGAATTAGCTTTTTCTAAGCGAAGTAAAAATATGGTGTTATCAACGCTATCTGGGTCTGCAACTGAAGTTTGACGTTGCAAATTAAGATAAGTATATTACATACACGCAAGATTTTTCCAGTATATCCAAAGAATAAAACGAGAAATTCTCGTTATAACCTTCAAAAATATAGAAATATTAGATGAACTAAATTCTATCATAAAAATAATGTAATCAAAAAATATCTCACCAAGTCCCTGAATAAAATCAATCCTAGGTCATAAACAGATTCAACACTGTTTTGCTGCACATAGACTCTATCCTGTTGATAGGAGTAAAGATGAATTAGGCAAAGAATTTCCTCATAGCAAACCAATTGAGCCAAAGGCTTAATGTTAATTAGCTATGGCAAATATTGTACATGTAAGAGTTAAAAGTTAGGAACATTAATTCAAACATCCCTTATGATGATCCTCATGATCATCACTGTACAGATCAGAATGCGATATTAACGAAAGAGTCGTCAAAAGGGAGGGCAAATATAATGGAAGATCTTAATTTTCTCCATGGTATTCATATGCCATGAAGAAAAGCTACTCATTGAATATTCATGCACTGGCAAAGATATTGGGTTCTTCTAACCTTGTCAAAATATTTCAAATTTCTTCATTTAGTTTATTTGATTACCTTGTGCTTAAATCTTTATTATTTCCCAAATTAATTGCATCTTCTAGCAAACAGTTAATTATATAGCATTTTCACTTAATCATTTAATATTCCATACACCCATCATTTGAGCCACCATATAAAAATTAACAGCCCTGAAGCACATTAAAGCCCTGAAGAAGTCCTGCATGGCAGGACGAAATAATGGTATGAAGTAAATTCACTGCCTTCAAATTTATATAAAAATTACACACAATCTTGAACATGTTCAATCACCCTAACTGCATTTTGCTAAAACAGTGAAAAAACCCAAAAGCTAATTTCAAATGCTGTGAAAATGGGAATTGCTCACTTTGTCATTTTCTAGAAACAATCTGACACAAATAGAATAAAACAATCAGGACCATTTTTAACATAACAGCTGACTGGGCAATTGCCCCCCTAGTTCCTTCTTTAATCCTATTGTTTTAGCTTTTCAAACAATAGGCCTATTGTCCCTTTTAAACAAGGAAACAATAGATTGCCCCCAGTTCTGGTCCCTTAAAAGAGGTTCTGAAAACAATGGCCTTACCATGTACATGAGAATATCTCTTATCATAACCATCGATGTTTGATGGTCATCCCAGGCTGTATTTAACGTTCGAAGAAATTCATTGTTTAGAGATGCAAGCACTAGTGTTCGAACCTAAATAAGATAAGGATGCAGTTAATGCAGATTGCATAACAAGGGAGTGGACCATTAATGACCAATGAACAATGCAAGGGTGAATATACGTCAGTATGTATGCAACCTAAGATATGGAAAGGATAACAGCCTGATATGCGCTTCTGGTAGCATCACTTCTTTTGGGGGAGGCATTGGGAGCAATAAAAAAACAGATCGGAAAATGTCAAAATTTAGTTGCTATACAAGTGAACGCTTGCACATATTAGCATGGTTTTGCTGTCGAAGAATTCTCAAAAATACTTTGGAATATTCTTAGTTTCTTAAAAATTCTTCTTTGAAAAATGAACATTCTTTCATGAGGCTGAAGAATTCTTACCATAATATGAAAAGAGTACAAGGCATGAACCGTATGATTACCTCTGATTAACACTAAAAGAAATAACAAGTACAGTGTGGTATAAAGACCATGTATTTGCCCAGAACCCAACTTTCAAAATGTGACTTCAAGGCATTCAATGCAATAAACTGAGCCTTTTGAGTTACTGAGAAAATTGCAAGCCAAGGTTAAGAAAAGAAGCTTCAAAGTCCATTATTACAAAATGAACAATAGGACATATGAAAAAATGGACACACCCTACTGTATATCTATTGCAAGAAAATATGGCAGGGAAGAAATGAAACAAATAAAAAATAGAAAAAAACAGCCTACTTTGCATTCAAGATGTTCTGTAACCACTTGCTTCAGCCCAACATAAAGTCTTTCACCATGCTTATGTAAAACCATTGTGTAAGCATTTCTATAGTAATGGATAGGAATCATTGTTTACAAGACAGACAAAGTGTGGTAGGTAATAATCAATGGCTAAAAAGATCCATTTCATTATTGGTGAAAACATAATTTCACTACAAGGCGTCCCAAAAAAATTGTTTGACATTTGATTAAACATTTCAAAAATATTAATATAATGATGGGGCTTCATGATAAGATAACCCTGTTCCTGAGATCTTAAATCAATTTTAGACAAAAAATCTTGCAAATCTGTTGAACATCCACAAGGCTACAAGCTTTTGAAGTTCAAGTTTGTGCAAAAGCTGAAACCAGAGGCCTCTAGAGAGCATTTTTGGTAAATGTAGCATGGGCTATTGTTCCTTTTGTTTCTTACTTATTTCAAAGCAAACAAAATGAGATTTCATAGATTTTCGACAACCTAAGTTTCAAGCATATGGATGCTCTGAGGAACTCTGCTTTGAAAATGATTTAATTTCTCATTGATTATGTTTTCATTCAATGTTTTTTTGGATAAAAGTGTATTTTGACAATGGTTAAGAATTAAATTACTTGTGAAATCCTATTTGGTTTGCTCTAATATTAACGAGATGAATAACACTGGATAACTTTTGCTTACCTCGATTTTGGGGTTTTTTCCACTACAAATCATCTAAGGGTCTCTGGCTTCCACTGCCGCATAAAATGGATCTTTGAAAGCTTGTAACTCATTGAATTTTTAATCGATTTGCAACATTCTGGTATCTAAAATTATTTCACAATCTTAAGGATAGGGCTATCTTCCTCTGGGACTATTCATATTACTGCTATTTTTCAATATTTAATCAAACACTGAATTTTTTTGGACACCCTGTACAGTTATGAATGAGTTGAATTCTGTCTACAATACTGACAAATTTACTTGCTTTGTTTCCATGAGTTATCAACAAAAATTACATGTGCGTCTTTGCATAGTTGTATATTAAATAGTTTTAAAAGCAGTCTGTCTCCTTTGATGAATGGAAATAAACTCTATTATATTCCAGAGGTTTGTGCTAATTTGCTTTATTCTAAGAAGTCAAGGTCATAGGCTTGCTGATGCATGAATTTCGTGGCCAGGAGAAATAAGCTCAGAACAATAGAGGACAGACTGCCTTTAATTACCATTGCAACATTTTTTAGATTATTTTGTGTTTGTTTTTTAGGCAAAAACCCATCAGCTCAGCCCAAGAAGGAGCAGATGCTCTACTAGCCTGTGTGCAGACTCAAATCCTAATTTAGGATAGTTGAGTCTGCACGCAGGCTAATGCTCTACTGCATGAGTCAAAGCAAGGCCTGGCGTTTTATAGGCTACTACTCCCTGAATATATGAGCAATTACATTTTGCAATTATCTAATTGAATAGCTAATTGAAACATCAGGCGGAAAATGCAATCTCACAATAAATCGGAGGGCAAGAACGATGACAAATAAAATCATTTTGTGTAGTATTAGAGAATTATATCAGCATTTCATTTTAACGGATGACAAATCCAAGAGTACTAAATGACAAATCCAGTTGACAAATCCAAGAGACATAAAACGAGTGGCTAAGCCATATTGATATAGAACGTTTTGGATCAATTTCCAAGGTCCATCATCAGCGTGTTACAAGTGGGAGTAATCACCATTAAATAAGGCAGTTACTTAATGGCGATTACGCCCACTTGTAACACGCTGATGATGGATCTTGGAAATTGATCCAAAACGTTCTATATCAATATGGCTTAGCCACTCTTTTATGTCTCTTGGATTTGTCAACTGCATTTGTCATTTAGTACTCTTGGATTTGTCATCCGTTAAAATGAAATGCTGAAATAATTCTCTAATACTACACAAAATGATTTTATTTGTCATCGTTCTTGCCCTCCGATGAATAGCTAATATGCTCAATTATTTTTGGAATTTTCCCTGGCTGAAATTGGTAACTCCATTCAGATTTTACAAGGGATTTTCTTGAAAGAATTCCTTTGAGAAACCTTGAAAAATGTGCTAAAATCGTGAGCAAATTTCCCACATATTTTTACCTCAAAGCAATGACTTGAGGATGCTTTGACATGGGCTATCCTCTTAGGGGAATGGAACCATTCTCCCAAGAGGACAAAATGCATGAATGCATTTGTCATCATTGCTAGGAAAGAAAACAAAGGGAAATTTGAACCTAACTGGACATATCAGGGATAAAAAAGACAGTTGCTTGTCGTTTTTATTTGTTTTTGCAGGTTTTTAAAAGGGGCTTTCTGCAGAAAATCTCCCATATCGACAGGAAGGAATGGCTGATTAAATCAGGGCAAATTATTGAACCTAACTGGACATATCAGGGATAAAAAAGACAGTTATTGTTTTATTGCTTTGATATTCAGGGAATGAACGACAGTTATGTTGCTGCTAAAGCAGAAAAGAACTTATGCTGTAGTTCTTCAATGCGGAATAGCTATTATATTACATACACATATATTCCTCCATGGTATATAATTATTATATATACATATATATTCAGGGACTAGGGAGCAGCATATTTTCAAACACTGGGCCCTTTAATTGACTCACCCGGTATATTACAACAAATATATTACCTGTACTTGATGCTACATTATCAAAAAGGAGTATACATTCAGCCTTAACAAACTGTGGATGTATATGCATGATGGGGCAAGTACAAAACCCCACAAACAAAATGACTAGAATGCTACGTTCTATGGTAACCTATTATAGTATTGAACATGACTTTATGATTAATTGGCTAAATTCAGTTTGCTGTTGGTGTGTTCTCTCTCCAATTTTTCCTAAAACCAATTTTTTACTTGAAAGTGAAGCTTCGTCATTCAGAAAATATTTGCAATCATCACTAAGTGGCAAAAGGTCACATTAAAAGGTCTACCTTAACACAAAATATCACCTTGTTCAATAAAGAAATAGAGTTTGAATTCACCTGTAGAGTTCTTCAAAACTAAGACCACTGTTATTTTTCTTTTGGATTTCCTGAATTGCATTCTTCAAGAGTAACCAAATTTCTGTGACATATTTGTCATCCATTGTCATCTAAAGATTTTAAAGTATAAATACAGGATATAAAAACTTTGTATACTAGAACTATTAGGACTATGCCAAGGACTTCTGAGAGTTTTACTGAAGGAAGGGCAGCGGGTGCCATATTGAATAGTCTTGAAAGTTCATGGTGATGGTTTTGGGACACCACATTAATCATTTCTTTGGGAGAATGAAGAAAGTTTAGATTTGAATTATGATTTGGATTTTTATATTTCTTTCATAAATGTATACGTAGGTAGCTCAATCGAAAGTTGTAAATAAGATCAAGAAAATAGTTTTCTCACGCATCTCCCAATTTATAAATTGGTTTGTGGGTAAAATTTCATTACAAGAACCGATAGTCAAACAATTGTTTGAGCATTCAAGAACAGCAAACAAGACAAGGAAAATGAAGCAGAGGAGATCATACACGGAATACTTGCCAAATATGCATTGAAAAATAAATGTCTTTTGGCACAATCTGCATTGTGAACCTATTGTCGGAAAACCATCACCATTGCCCGCAAACCACCGCCAAGGTCAGTCTCAAAAAATGTTCTATTAATTCTTATTCTTCTTCTCATGAAAATAGTTAATTTTCCTTAAGTGTCCGACTTCCACTGCCGGCACCCTAATGTTGCATTTTAAAGATTGTTGATAGGGAGTGTTCTGTTGCAGCTTTTGAAATTTAATAATAATGTTTTATCCATTTTGGAGGATGAAAGTGTCATCCCTGCTAGCGTAGCACCATCTTTCCTGGCAGTTTAAGCCTCCTGCGAGCATAATGCAAGCTGGAACATGTCAAATTCAGAAGTGGCTGGAAGTGGCCTTTCAAAAGGGAATTGCTACTTTTCTATTTTCAAAAGGGAATTGCTACTTTTTTATTTTCAAAAGGGAATTGCTACTCTTCTATTTTCAAAAGGGAATTGCTACTTTTCTATTCACCCACTACCAGACCCACTGGTTCTTTTGCATTTAACCTCTTATAAGAATTTTGAAAGATTTCATACCAAAACTGTGCACAAACTTGTAACAATTCTTACAAACCTTGTTGTTTGAGGCATGTGGCCACGCGCCAGCACCTCATCTTGCACCAGCGCCTTTCCAGACGCATCATTTTTCACTCCCCTCCTTTTGAAGTTCTCATCAAATCATGCACCTTGACTGTTTGTTCATTATATTACTTTGCAATCTTTGGACTTCTTTTTGCAAATAATCAAAGGATTAGTCCTAATCCAAGAAGACATACAGTAACAAACTATTTCATGTGCACAACACTAAAATTCACATGCAATTTTCCATATTGGCCTCTCATTCCGAATTTCGAAAGAAGAAACAGTATCTTATTGAACAAGATGTCTTGTCGATATCACCATCTTTGGCTCTTCCCAGAACGGAGATTGGATCAAAATAAAGATCATTTGATATGTTGAAGAAGAAACAGCATCTCGAAAGAAGAAACAGCATCTGTTATAGTATCTTATTGAACAAGATGTCTTGTCGATATCACCATCTTTCGCTCTTCCCAGAACGAAGATTGTTGAAGAATAAACAGGGTCTCATTTGATATGCTGTGTGATCTGTCATGCATCCACTGAAAACCAAACGACAAGGTCTGTTTTTACAAAATCCAAAATATGTGTAGATGTGAAACAAAGACTGAAACTCCAAGATTGTATGTGTTTATAGATCAGTTAAAACATTTGTACTTACAGGAAACGCTCTGATTCGCATTTTGTTGTCTTTTTTCCCTGATTTTGAACTCATCTTTGTGAAGTAATTCTGAAAGAAAATCAAATCAATACTATGAGGAAGATCCCTAACATTTTCATTAGGTATCATCTACAATCCTGGCCAAAAGAAGCTGGGACGCAGGCAAATTTCAGTGTCTTCATGATGTTTCCTAAAATATTGAGGAGAAAACATACGTTTAGAGTCTCCTAATCCCCCCTTCCCCCTACTTCAATGTTGAGAAGGTTGAAAGGCGTTTGATTCAAGCAACTTTGAGAAGGGGGGAGCGGGGGGCACGTAATCAAAGACCGAAGTAGTGCAATTTTATGATTTGTCCCAAGTATTTTGGCCAAGATTGTCTGAAAAATTGCTTTCACTACCTATCATATATGTTTCTATGAATCCAAATCTACTTGTATCAGACAATTTCTTTCACTATGAATGGATAGCCACTAACTGTGGGCTTAACTCCAGAGTACTTCAGATGTTAATGTTTTCATTGTTACTGGTTCATCCATCAGAACTATGACGTCATCAAATTATGCAAAATTTTCCCATTACGTTCAGCGAGACTTCTCTTGTGCACGAAACCTGCCAATGATTTTCGCCTGAAAACATCACAGTTATCAAAGAGAACTGAAAACAAAGTTCCTTTTGAATCAGTGCAAATTCTGCGCCTCCGCAGTGCAATTGTCTTATTTTCAAATGTACCGTTAGCCAATTCTCTAACTATTCATTCATTTTCAATGAGATTAAATTCGCTCTACCAAACTTGCATTCACCCTGGACGGCATTGAATGGTCTATTGTGCCCGATGAATTGTAATCCACAACTTTTGTTGAAGAAGAATATACCTGTTGCATAGCAGCAAGGCGGATTTGCACAGTCTGGAAAATTGAGAAAAGGATCAAATTTATCAACGCCGCTCCCTACTTTAAACATTAATAACGTCGGCAACGTTTGCCCTATTCTAACAAATTTTGTCTCATTTTAATGAGAAAAATGAGCTTTATTAGCCTATAGCAGTATTTGCATCGATATTTTTGTGAAATATGATTCTGACGGTTCTCAATAGAGTTCAAAAGAAACTTATCCGGAACTGTTTATTTTAAGTTTTTAATTTGGAGCGCCGTGACATTTCCACCTTCCAGGCAATTTTTACTTGGTTTTTTTGCATGAATAGGAACACTTTGATGTTAAAATGTGGAATCAGACGAATTTGCCAAAAAAGCGTGACTTATCCCAAAATTATGGGGCATTTTTCTGTGGAGCGCCGTTGTGAGAACCGAAGAATTCACAAGAAACCGGACCTCAAACGATGAGCCCAAAAGCTTTCTTGCAATGATAAGTCATTTTCAAAGAGCAGCGGAGTACACAATCTTACGATAGCGGAAGAAAGCTCAGAATCCTAATGTATGTCACTTTTTATAAGGGAATCTTTATGTGAGTGAAAATTGCAGCAATTTTGCCACGCCCGTTTTTAAGAAGGTGTTCAGCGAATTTAACGAACAACGCCTATTTCGGCATAGATAGCTGAGAACTCACTTCTTGTGTTGGGGATGACGGCGTTAAAATTTCACACAGAAATCTCTATGGGTTCTCAAGCTATGAGGTATTATTTGTTAACAATCATTATCAGACAATCCTGGCCAATAGAAGCTGGGACGCAGGCAAATTTCAGTGTCTTCATGATGTTTCCTAAAATATCGAGGAGAAAACATACGTTTAGAGTCTCCTAATCCCCCCTTCCCCCTACTTCAATGTTGAGAATGTCGAAAGGCGTTTGATTCAAGCAACTTTGAGAAGGGGGGAGCGGGGGGCACGTAATCAAAGACCGAAGTAGTGCAATTTTATGATTTGTCCCAAGTATTTTGGCCAAGATTGTAGTTTGTACAACATGGCATATTTTGAAGCAAGGTGAATTTCCCAGAAGCCGTGGAAATTATTGTACTCTGAATATAAACAATTAGCTTCACAGAATCAATTTTCTGTGGAATTCTCTTTTGATGTAAAAACCAGTTTCCAGTCAATGGAATTTTCAGAGCGGATGGAAATTCTATTGTTTAGAAAAGAAAATGTCACTTTGCAATTGAATAGAAATTTACAGTTGAATGACTTTTGATTAGAATTCCGCCTGCTCAGAAATTTCATTGACTGGAAACTGGCCTTAAGAAAAAAGTGAATTCCGTGGAAAGACGATTCTGCAGAAAAGTTTTGCCTTTTGCTTGAGCGAAATAGAATAAACTGATCATTCTTTGTGAGCACATAGCCAAACTGAGTGAAACAGTAGATTTGTCAATGCCGTGTTTGCTTATTGTGTGGCTTTTGGCATCGCGCGGCAATATTTACCTTCAATGATTGCCTCATGAATAAAAAGTACTGTGAGGTGACCAAGAGCAGCATGTGGAGTGGAAAATTCAATGAACAACTATTACAAATAGACTTATAAAGCAGCATTCTTCCTGCAATGAAAGATGCTAATGTGGACAATCTGATAGAAAGTGTCCTGAAACAGGACATTACGTGCTAAGTATCAAGCAGCTTTCTGTGATATCGATTTTCCACAGAATTCATTGTGGCCATACAGCTAAAGTGGATTCAATAGTTAGAGAACAATAGTTTCCATTGCGCTGTTTCTGCAACTGCCACAGAATTCACCTGGCCACTTTTTGATGAGATCTCCGGTGTACAGAAGGAAATTTCCTTTGTTCTATTTTGAATAGCTCATTAAAATCCCTGGTGTGCAAGTGCAAACAAATTTCATGAGGGAAAAAACAAGAAACTTTCACTCTCTGCATCACCAGTGTCAGACAAAACTATCCAGAAAATGGTCCTTAAAACACAATGAGTTTTCAGGCTCTGAAATGAAACAAAGAGTTTGGTTTTATTCTTAGTGACATCTCTACTGCAAGGTTTGGACACATACAGTACATATGCAAACACAACTTTTTCCATTTGCAAGAATCTTGTTGCTAAATTTCATCCACGTTCTGTTTCATGAAAGGGGAATCTGCAAGCATGGCCAAAACTTTCACCATAAATAATAACCTACTCTTCCATTTCATCATTATCATCATTCAACATGCAACAAAATATGCTAATGATGCCAGACCAATATGCACTAGTTACACCTTTGCAATTCACTGCTGCACTTCATTCCTGCAATTCAACTGTTGCAATAAATATAAATTATGTTCTGTTTTCCGTGAACCAACCATTTGAATTGTAATGCAAGGAAACTTGTTTGGCAGTTGCAGAAGAGTTTGAGCTGAGTTTGACCACAAAGACAAGGATGCATAATTAAGAAATGTGTGACTCCCATGAAATTGCTGAAAGCCAATTGTTGATAGTGCTAAGTATCTTACTGGGAATACGCAACACTTTGAATGGTCCATACCTGTAATCAGCTCAACTTAGGCCCGTTTGTCTTGCTTGCTTCGGGTGGACGTCTTCTCAGTCCCGTGGACGCACTTTGTCTCTCTTTAATGGTCTTCCTTTGCACTAAACAGTCTTAAGGTATCTATTTTTACGCATAAGTTATTTCCTTGCTGCAGAATACCTCAGAATAGAAAGCAGAATAAAGCCAGCTGTTTGCAAATAAGACCATTATATTTGGACTTCACTCTCATATTCTTTCGGTCGCCATTTTCTTCTTCCCATTTGAGCTAAGCGAGGCGCACAACAGCCTTCTTATATGCGCAATATACGCGGGATACACTCAGAAACAAGTGGCATGGGGACCAATTTCTCAACAAATATTATATCTGTTCATATCTTTTTTACGGTTATTTCCAGCACTTTTAAGAATGGTACTTGACTTTGCTTCTCAAGTATCCTAGAACCATGCCCAGAACTCAAAGAAACCACAGGGTCGCAACTACGGGGGTCCTAGGGGTCCAGACCCATGCCCTTTTATTTGTTGAATCATATGGTTGAATACATAAGTTCTGCATGGCAGGACGAAATATTGGCATTAAAGAAATTCAACTATTTGCTGTTGTTTTTGTAGTATCGGGTGTTTCTGCCTTCAAACTTATGGTTGAATACTTTCTTGAATTGCCTACCCTGGAATATAGTGTTGTCAACATACATACTCAAGGAGCAGTGGCCTTTTAAATAGGGTTTGCTTTTTTCCTCACCCGGTAAAAGAATTGGCCCAAACAGTTAAGAAACCTTACGACAAAGTTACTCAGAGTACAGTTTCTTAAAAACAGCGTGTACGAGCAGCATTTGCAGTGTTACTTGGTCTCTTCTACCTCTTCTACAGGCGGGTGTTTTTCTCAGCTCGCTTCGCGCGTTGCCAAGTTTGTTTATTGATATGCTGAAGAGATGAACATTACAAAAATATTCTTGATTTATGCCTTAATTCGCATTCAAAATAATGTCCAAACAGTTGCTACAACTTTTTACTGTACAGTGTCAAAACATTTTTGAGTTCGATGGGAAAATTAAAACTGCAAATTACAAAAGTTTCTTTAGCTCTTCAAATTCAGTGAGGGTTGTTTCTTAACTTTCGAAAAATTGAGCCTACCGATTCTCATAAGATGTTTTTTATAAAGAAAAATTATGTGTGGACGATTACGAAGGATTCTTTCTGAGGGCATTTGATTTTACCAAGATGCATTGCAAACTATAGTGGACTCAACAACTCAACAGTAGTTCTATTGAAGTCCCAACCTCATTCCCAAGGGTATCTGTTAGATTTTGGCAAATTTTGAATTCCATATATTCGAATCTCATATTCGACATTTCGAAATGTATACTCCATGTTTTGGACACCAAGCACTCATTGTAAACAAAAGCCATTCGAATTAGCACCAGACTCCAGAAAAAATAAATTATTTTTTCGCAATGGTCTGGAACACAGGCTAATTCGAATGTTCTTTATTTCGACTGAACACTGAATGCCAGGTTTTGAAGGCGAGAAACTTCTTTTGTTGTTTCAAAAAGAGCCAATCAATTTGCAAAATAGCATCCCAGAGGGTCATTGTAGGAGTTGCAGTCTGCAGTTTACGGAAAACCTTCCTTGTCATTGGGTACGAGGTTGTTGAAATCCGATTATCAAAGGCAACGAAATGCATCTTGGTCAAATGCAATGTCACTCAAAGCCATCTTTTCCACAATCCTCTTTTAGTAGATATTCTCATTTGCATAAAATATGACAAAATGTAACGCAATATGAATTGAAAGTATACTTTACAGTTCCTTACAGTAGATTACTACAAAATCTGCAAAGCGAGGCTCAAACATAAAGATAGAAAGTGTGTGCAATTGTCGTCGGTTTGGTTAAAAATCTAATCTGCCTAAAATATTTCTATTTACATTCAGTAACGAAATTGAGTTCTATCACAGATTCAAGATTATAGGATAAATGTCAATTAACATGCTCCATATTCTTCGCCATTATTACAATGAAAAGTTCTTTACTTCGTTCATTCTACCTGCTTGTGCTATATATACATATGAATGCAAACAAATTTACAATATCG
Source organism: Aurelia coerulea (assembly GCA_039566865.1). NCBI lineage: Eukaryota > Metazoa > Cnidaria > Scyphozoa > Semaeostomeae > Ulmaridae > Aurelia > Aurelia coerulea. The sequence continues at coordinate 191,982 of CM076946.1, read as the reverse complement.
AATAAACAAAATTATAATTTTGTTCTCCAACGCAGTATATTGAAGTACTATTACAAGGTTTATAAGCCAAAGTCTTGCATTTTGTATCGGACTCCGCCGCACCATCTTTGTCATATGTATTTGTCTTATCGCTTGACCAACATTCTCCTGAAATACAGCAATATATATCTTCTAATAGACATGAAACTGGGGTACTTGTCATCTTTCTTTAAGATGACAAAACAATCATATCCATCAACCATACGGCCCAAAATGGGGTAGGCCAACATTTTTCCCAATTTTCGCGGCCCCCGCGCTCCGCCCCTGGGGGCAATATTGAACCCCAAATTCGTGATAAGACTCACAAACGAATTATCTCTTGTAAATTTTGTTCTGTTTTGAAAATAGTTGAGTAACCATCGATTATCGGCTCCAAATGCAGCTTCGGGTCAGAAAATCGGACCGGGTCGGCTTGCCGATTATACTGTAATGGAGAGGACTCCCCGGATTTCTGACTGTTACTAGGGCTGTCGGAATTTTTTCTTAATTGGCAAATGGTCTATTATTCACCTACAAAATTGAAAGAGAGCTGAAGTTCCTATCGTTATTCGAAAACCATTCATTCAGCCATTTGAATTATCCTACATCTTCTAGCAAAATAAAAACCTAAAGCGCTGAACACAATGGCGATTTGTTTGCTCCCGGTCGGTCATTTTTGATTACAAAGTCCAACTTTGTAATCTAAGAAGGGGCTCCAGGTCAGTCAGAAAGTCAGAAAGTCAGAAAGAAAGAAAGAAAGAAAGAAAGAAAGTCCGTCACGCTCGTTAAAGCAATTGATGAACGTTTTATCTCTGCTAATTGGCACTGAAATAAAGAAAGCGCACAGAAAGCGCATACAAGACAGAAGTTTCCCGCGATCCGATAGTAACATTTGACGTCGGCTTATTTCATGTTTGACAGATTTGACACCATAAGATGGATAAATCACCTTGATGTTTACCCTGGCACAACAACAAATTTACGCAGAATTGGCACGTTCTTGACTTCATTAGCAGCTTAATTATGTTAAAACAATCGTTTTCTAGAACGAACGCATCATTAGCCACTTATTGATAGTATTCATTATGCAAATAAGTCAACTTTAGGGGATGATGTTACCGGCAGCCTGCACAGAGGCTAGCATTTGCAGCATAACCAAAGGTACCCTGGGTAACAGAGCCAAAAAATGATAAAATAAAAAAATAAAAAAAAAGTAAAGAAGGAAAAGAAAGTTTCCTTTCTTCCCTCTCTCTTCCTTTTCCAAATTTTCAATTTTTTTTTAATTTTGAGGCTCTGGTACCCAGGGTAAACCAAAGGTAGAAGGAACCCCCTCCTACACAGCAACGGATGCAATCATCGCAGGTGAAGTTGAGACGAAAGGTGCAGAATCCCAGCAAACAATGGCGCTATTGACTGGGGGAAGGGACGTGATCACACTAAACCAAAACATCTTCATGCATATGATTCTGCACATAGGTTATTTTCGTCAATGCTTGTCTCAAACTAGATGCCCACGAATAGAAACGTTCTGCAGGGTTCTGCATAAACATAAGTAAATTTGCGTTATCGTAAATCTGACATGACATCAGTGGCGCGGCCAGGGTAAATTAAGTGGGGGGAATCTAAATTAGGGGGTCTGGGGGCGAGGCCCCCAGGAAAATTTTTGGGGCCACGCCCTTTACTTTGGCTTAGAATGCATCTCCCAATATCCCCACACAAAATGTAAAGATCTAAACTAGATCTAGATAAGATCCGAATCACGGGGGGTGATTGAATTGATTTAAAATCTAGGTAAAATGCTCGAAAGATCTAGAAAGTGTGAATATTAATTAGGTAAATCTAGATCTTGTGAAAATCTATGAAACCCTTTCAAGATCTAGGTTAGATCTTGACCAGATCAAATGGATATCATGGTAAATCTGTCACATATCTGTTTGCCATCTAATTAAGATCCAATTAAGATCTGTTCTCGATCTATCTTAGATCAGGACTGGATCCCCTATTAGATGTGCAATAGATCCAATATAGATCCATCCTAAATCTGTTTGCCATCTAATTAAAATCCAATTAAGATCTGTTCTCGATCTATCTTAGATCAGGACTGGATCCCCTATTAGATGTGCAATAGATCCAATATAGATCCATCCTAAATCTGTTTGCCATCTAATTAAGATCCAATTAAGATCTGTTCTCAATCTATCTTAGATCAGGACTGGATCCCCTATTAGATGTGCAATAGATCCAATATAGATCCATCCTAAATCTGTTTGCCATCTAATTAAGATCCAATTAAGATCTGTTCTCGATCTATCTTAGATCAGGACTGGATCCCCTATTAGATGTGCAATAGATCCAATATAGATCTATCCTAAATCTGTTTGCCATCTAATTAAGATCCAATTAAGATCTGTTCTCCATCTATCTTAGATCAGGACTGGATCCCCTATTAGATGTGCAATAGATCCAATATAGATCAATCCTAAATCTGTTTGCCATCTAATTAAGATCCAATTAAGATCTGTTCTCAATCTATCTTAGATCAGGACTGGATCCCCTATTAGATGTGCAATAGATCCAATATAGATCCATCCTAAATCTGTTTGCCATCTAATTAAGATCCAATTAAGATCTGTTCTCGATCTATCTTAGATGAGGACTGGATCCCCTATTAGATGTGCAATAGATCCAATATAGATCCATCCTAAATCTGTTTGCCATCTAATTAAGATCCAATTAAGATCTGTTCTCCATCTATCTTAGATGAGGACTGGATCCCCTATTAAATGTGCAATAGACCCAATATAGATCCATCCTAAATCTGTTTGCCATCTAATTAAGATCCAATTAAGATCTGTTCTCCATCTATCTTAGATCAGGACTGGATCCCCTATTAGATGTGCAATAGATCCAATATAGATCCATCCTAAATCTGTTTGCCATCTAATTAAGATCCAATTAAGATATGTTCTCGATCTATCTTAAATCAGGACTGGATCCCCTATTAGATGTGCGATAGATCCAAAATAGATCCATCCTAAATCTGTTTGCCATCTAATTAAGATCCAATTAAGATCTGTTCTCCATCTATCTTAGATCAGGACTGGATCCCCTATTAGATGTGCGATAGATCCAATATAGATCCATCCTAAATCTGTTTGCCATCTAATTAAGATCCAATTAAGATCTGTTCTCCATCTATCTTAGATCAGGACTGGATCCCCTATTAGATGTGCAATAGATCCAATATAGATCCATCCTAAATCTGTTTGCCATCTAATTAAGATCCAATTAAGATCTGTTCTCAATCTATCTTAGATCAGGACTGGATCCCCTATTAAATGTGCAATAGATCCAATATAGATCAATCCTAAATCTGTTTGCCATCTAATTAAGATCCAATTAAGATCTGTTCCCCATCTATCTTAGATCAGGACTGGATCCCCTATTAGATGTGCAATAGATCCAAAATAGATCCATCCTAAATCTGTTTGCCATCTAATTAAGATCCAATTAAGATCTGTTCTCAATCTATCTTAGATCAGGACTGGATCCCCTATTAGATGTGCAATAGATCCAATATAGATCCATCCTAAATCTGTTTGCCATCTAATTAAGATCCAATTAAGATCTGTTCTCGATCTATCTTAGATCAGGACTGGATCCCCTATTAGATGTGCAATAGATCCAATATAGATCCATCCTAAATCTGTTTGCCATCTAATTAAGATCCAATTAAGATCTGTTCTCAATCTATCTTAGATCAGGACTGGATCCTCAATTAGATGTGCAATAGATCTAATATAGATTATAGTACTTGATTTTGGGAAAAGTTTCCAGAGCAGCAAGGTACGACAAGGATTGTAACCAAAGTAGTTGAACCATATCATATATCATATATAAAAATCATTACAATTATTTATCACAAAAAGCAGACCTTGCAATGCTTAAGTTTGTTAAAAAAGCTATACTATTTGGGATGTATAAAAGTGTTCTTAGATCACAGTTTATGTAAAATGTAACCTCATGACTGAACATCGAGTTTCTTCTTCAGGGTGTCACTGACTGTTTGCATCTTTTGAGCTAGCAATCTGTTTAATTTCAATTTCGTAGCCTCATCTTTTCGGTTGTTAGCAGCAGCGTAGTCAAATGTGTAACCTGAAATTGTTGAAATAATGTTGAAAGTATGTTGACTTGATAAGCACAATTTTAATGCACAAATCTCCCAAAGCATTCAGCAAATTTCATATCTTATTGCAATTTTTTTCCAAGTAAGATATCTGGAGACTCTTATCCATGTTGAATCCAGTCTATCCAATGACACAATTGCAGCTCAGGACATAGAGACTTATAAACGATACAATACAAAAACAAGTAACATATCCATCCAGGGTTTTCCTATCAAGGAACGTGTCTTTGCATTTTCTACCCTTCTTGTAAATATTGCAGGTTGCAAGCTGCTCCCTTCCAAACACCCTATCTAAGAGGCAGCTGAAGCGGCGGATGGGACTTCCAGCAGCATCATATAAGATCTTTTAGCAGTTTGGAAATGAAAAAACTCAACTGCATTGCCATGCTGTTGGCTGTCAACATTTGAAGTTCATTTTGTCGCACCCGAACGTTCTAAGATGAACCCTAAAAAGAGAAGCTATTACAGCAGGTTCTCTTAATAATTATAATAACTCATAGGTATCCTTTTATAAAGACTGTCGGTTAACAGCTTTTAGCACAAGATTCTGCACACACCAGGCAAACATATTCATTAAACTCCATTCTGCCTGATCTAAATGGATCTAAATGGCACAAATGATTAAAGATTCAAGGAATGCCAATTGCAACAGTGGAACAAGTGTTAAGCAAGAAAGCAACGATCCAGGTATGGCAATTTTATACACAAACTAGCTATACCACAAAGATAACATATTATTGTTCAAAGTTCTCCGCTTCCTTGGTTTTATCAAAGATACTCGTTTGGTTTGCCTCCCCCTCCCGTTATCTTCAGCATTAAGAATAAACATTACACATGTAGTATTGATTTAGAAGCTAAAAGAACAGTATTATTCACCTCATCCAATCTTTAGTGGTCATTGCTTGATTGTGAAACTTCCATCAGCCTCCATCTTTATCGACCTTGCAGTGTCGTTGAAATCTCCTTGCCGTTTCCGTTATGAAACCAGCGCGCTTTTTCAAATCAAGTTCAAATCTATTTCTTTTAAAAAACATTTCCCTCTCCATTTACTGTTGTTTGTTCTGTTTTCCATTCAAAAACTGAAATGTTAATTGCTTTGCTTTGTTTCAATTTTCCCTTGGTAGCGTTTAAACACCTCTAACCCAAAGCCTGACTTAATTAGGAGTCGGATGAAAATAAGATCAAATATAGATCTGGATGCGATCCTGCCACCAGATGTAAAGAAACTGCAGATTTGTGACCACTTGCACCAGATTTCAGGCAGATCTATTTAAGATCTGAGTTCAGATCTTTGAAAGATTGTAAACAGATTTTGTTTCCAGATGACAACTAGATTTTCATCACGATGAAAACAAGATCTAATTCAGATCTGGATGAGATCATACATCTAAATATGAAAACGGCAGATTTGCAACAGATTTCAGGCAGATCTATTTTAGATCTGCAAGTTTAGATTTTCCAAACATCCTGAAAAGATCTAGCATCCAGATGACTTCCAGATCTTTATTTGATGTGAAAACTAGATCTAATTCAGATCTGGATGAAATCAGAGAAAATGATGTAAAATGGCAGATTGCTAAACAAGGATAACAGATCTTATGTAGATCTATTCATGATCTAAGTTTAGATTTTCCAAACATCCAGAAAAGATCTAGCATCCAGATGACTTCCAGATCTTTATTTGATGTGAAAACTAGATCTAATTCAGATCTGGATGAAATCAGAGAAAATTATGTAAAACGGCAGATTCTAAACAAGGATAACAGATCTTATGTAGATCTATTTATGATCTAAATTTAGATTTTCCAAACATCCTGAAAAGATGTAGCATCCAGATGACTTCCAGATATTTATTTGATATGAAAACTAGATCTAATTCAGATCTGGATGAAATCAGAGAAAATGATGTAAAATGGTAGGTTTCTAAACAAGGATAACAGATCTTATGTAGATCTATTTATGATCTAAGTTTAGATTTTCCAAACATCCTGAAAAGATCTAGCATCCAGATGACTTCCAGATCTTTATTTGATATGAAAACTAGATCTAATTCAGATCTGGATGAAATCAGAGAAAAAGATGTAAAGCGGCAGATTTCTAAACAAGGATAACAGATCTTATGTAGATCTATTTATGATCTAAGTTTAGATTTTCCAAACATCCTGAAAAGATCTAGCATCCAGATGACTTCCAGATCTTTATTTGATGTGAAAACTAGATCTAATTCAGATCTGGATGAAATCAGAGAAACTGATGTAAAACGACAGATTTGCAACAGATTTTAGGTGGATCCATTTAAGATCTAGCTGTGATGTTTCAGATAGATGATCAAACGCTAAATCTAGATCTTGGTCAGGAGTGATTTTATATAGATCCTTTAGATTATGTTAATAAGCTTATCATCCTTGTTTGATCCAGAATAGATTGGTTTTGGATCTATATATGATCTGTGCGTTTTGTGTGGGACAGATGCACCAATAGTTTAATGCAGAGACTAAGCAAACTAGGGGTAATGACTTTTGATTTTTTGCGTATCATCCTCGTTTGACATAAAGATCAAAATATTGCTTTTCAGGGGATTCTTGTCCCTATACAAGGACAAGGCGCTTGATTTTCTGTTGAAGGCGACTTTAGCAGCAACACTCATCTCTCTGACTGTAGCTAAAACAGCATCAACGATCATTTGGGGTTATGAAGAAATCAATATTCAGATTTTCTTGTGCTTGCTTAGCTCAGGACGGACTTTGTAATCATCCAAAAGGATCTTATGTTCTCTTTCACGGGCAAATAAAATGCATTCGATCTGTTAAATTGATTAGAGTTAATTAATTGATTAATTAATTAGAATAATTAAAGGGCCCCGTTCGAAAACCTGGCTTAGTTGGCTGGCTTAACTTGAAAACATAAGATCCTTTTGGATGATTACAAAGTCCGTCCTGAGCTAAGCAAGCATAAGAAAATCTGAATATAGATTTCTTCATAACCCCAAATGATCGTTGTGATGCTGTTTTTAGCTACAGTCAGAGGGATGAATGCTGCTGCTAAAGTCGCCTTCAATAGCAAATCAAGCGCCTTGTAAAACGACAAGAATCGCCCGAAAAGCAATATTTTGATCTTTATGTCAAACGAAGATGATACGCAACAAATCAAAAATCATTACCCCTAGTTGGCTTGGTTCGTGCATGAAACTTTTGGTGCATCGTCTAAAATTAGATGTCATGTGAGATTAACGATAACCCAAAATTACTTATGCAGAACTCTGCAGAACGTTTCTATTCGCGGGCATCTAATTTGAGACAAGCAGTCACGAAAATAACATCTGTGCAGAATCGTATGCATGAAGATGTTTTGGTTCAGTGTGATCATGTGCCTTCCCTCAGTGAATGGCGCCATTGTTTGATGGGATTCTGCACCTTTCCTCTCAACTTCACCTGCGACGTTTGCATATTTGCATCTGTAGCTGTGCAGGAGGGGGTCCTTCTACCTTCGGTGAGGCTGCGAATGCTAGCCTCTGTGCAGGCCGCCGGTTACATCATCCTCTAAAGTTGACTTATTTGCATAATGAGTACTATCAACAAGTGGCTAATGATGCGTTCGTTCTAGAAAACGATTGTTTTAACGTAATTAAGCTGCTAATGAAGTCAAGAACGTGCCAATTCTGGGTAAATTTGTTGCTGTGCCAGGGTAAACATCATGGTGATTTATCCATCTTATGGTGTCAAATCCGTCTAACATGAAACATGCCGACGTCAAATTTTTCTATCTGATCGCGGGAAACTTCTGTCTTGTGTGCGCTATCTGTGCGCTTTCTTTATTTCAGTGCCAGTTAGCAGAGGTAAAACGTTAATCAATTGCTTTAACGAGCGTGACGGACTTTCTTTCTTTCTTTCTTTCTTTCTTTCTTTCTTACTTTCTGTCTTTCTGACTGACCTGGAGCCCCCTCTTAGATTACAAAGTTGGACTTTGTAATCAAAAATGAATGGTGAATTATTGGAAAATGTTCATATTGAATTGTAAGTGCTAAACATAGTAGAAACTCGCTGACATTAAGTCCTTTCCCACTATGGATAGGACGTAGTTGTAAATAGTTTCTTTGTTTTGATGAAAATAAAAAATACCGTCAAATCATTAGAATTTTCAAAATATAAGTCTGCGATTTTGATTTCATCTGGTCATCTGCTCCTCGATGATTTTCAAATACATGTAGTTTATACAGGGTGTCCCAAAAAAATTGTGCATTGTGCCCTGTTTGCCTGAGGATTGCGACAAAACGGCCAAAGATTCTCGCCAAACTTTCACATGATGTTGCTCTTCAGATATTCAATCAAATTTTGCTACCATCCCCATAAAAATCCGTTGAAAAATGAAAGAGCTATGACCTTCAGGAGACCAAATTTGCCCGATGACTGAAACCAGCGGTCGCCCATTTTGTATTATTATTTTGCAGGTATAAATAGCTTCATGGATTGAAAATGAAACAGTAGCCTCCAATGTCATAGTTCTCGTGAAAATTCCGATAATCCTAAGAGAGTTCCACTATATCTTACTTCACAGAAATTATTTCTTTCCTCACTTGAGACTACTTATCACTGCAAAGTAGTAAGACAAAATGGCCGACTGCTGGTTTCAGTCATCAGGCAAATTTGGTCTTCTGAAGGTCATTGCTCCATCATTCTTCAACGGGTTTTTACGGGGATGGCAGCAAACATTATTTGAACATCTGAAGAGCAACATAATATAAAAGTTTGGCGAGAATCTATTGCAATCTCACATTTATTGCAAAAGAATTGATGAAAAATTCATTAAATCAAAGAAATGCACCGAATAAACTGCATGAAAAATATGCTTACCATAAAACTGTAAGCCAAATAACTTGTTTCCTTTTTTGTCACTTTCTACGGCACATCTGCAAACCAAATTAGGGAGATAATTGTCCCAGTCTTTCCAATTTATTTTTATTCCAGAATAAACAGACGAGGATGTATCTCTGTCAGTAAAAATTAGCTCTGGCAGTGGCCTTGGTTGAATTAAATTGTCCCTGTAACATCCTTGGCCAAGTCTTTTGATTTTCTTTGCACCGCAAGCTATATCTAGGAAAGAAGTAAGAAAGAACTTCGAAAATATAGTACCCCTATTGCACACTCAAATGACGCTTCGCTGTCGCTTCATCAGAAAATCATCAGAAAAAAAATAGAAGTAAACTATTGAAGAATGAAGATAGCATAAGAATGAAATAAGTCCACCAAAAAAAAGAAAGGAATCTGAGGATACACAACAACCTCCATCACCAAATGGAAGCTGCATGAAGCTATAGGATTAGGAAAAAGAATGAAGATAGCACGAATAAGATGCCTATTAAATGAGTGGCATTCAATCTATGGGACACAATCATATATCCTCATACCAATCGGAAACAGTACGTCTTGTGTATTTTTTTCATTTGCTCGCTCCTTCCTGATGAGTGACCAAACGATCGAGACTTGGATCAAGTCCGCAGGGGGGGGGGACTTGGTTGTTGAAGGAGACGTACCCGTTGCAAGATGCTGTAAAACCCTAAACCCTTAGTGGTAGTAGTTTTTAGCCTAAGCGGTAGTAACTTGTACCCTAAGCGGTAGTAACTTGTAGCCTAAGCGGTAGTAACTTTTTTCGGTAAGCAGCAATATCAATAGGTTAATCGTTCCAGAAACAATAGTGCTATTGTATAGCAGATATGAGCTAGAAAAAGAAGTTCATGTACTCTTATTTACTTTGAAATAGTACCACATTAAGAATCAATCAAATACCTTGATATTAAAATCAGAACAGAAAAGAATGCACTGAAAATACGTTCATCAATTAATTGTACAACACTCCTACCCAACAACCCTTGAAACTTAGTGATCCTTCTGAACTTTCTCATTTCAGACATTTTCATGGTTTTGGAATTTCCTCGAAGCTGAAGAGAGGGCAAGATTTTAAAGGGAATGGACATAGCTATATCTCGTAGCCGCTATAAATAGGCTGAAGAAACGCCCACAAATCCATTGTTCCTTCAGCTACACAATGAGACCGGATGCGTCAAAGTAGTCGAGTATAATAGAATATATTTTTGACCTGGCCCGGGCCAGCTTTTGACTATGTCGATGCCCTTTAAATGTTGACGTTCTAGGACGGACAAAGCTAGAAATTTCTGCAGATTCTTTCGACTAGACTAGCTGGAGTTAAAAGTGTGCCACCAGGCTCGTAAAATATCCTACAAATTGTTAAGACAGGAACGCATTCCATTAAAATGCGCACCTTTCTCATTTATTTGAAGACCTTGCATCAGCATATCGATTTGTAAATTCGCTAACTAGAATAATCAACCCAGTGCTGGCATCTTAATTGGACAAAATGAGCTTGCTAGCAAATCCATTTTAGAGGAAGAATGAATAACTGGTTGATTTTTGTTGTTACAGAATCTTACTAACAACAATTCGATTCATCAAACTGTTAAAACTCGACAAACTAATCATATCAATGTTCACAACCCAAAGCGTTACCTTCAATTACTAAGTCCCCCCTGGGATCAAGTCTATGCAGCAAAATGAGATATTCTGATAAGGAAAAATGAGGAAACTAAACTTCACAGATTCTCTGATAAACATCACAGTGGTAAGCAGGCATGAATGGTTGCATAGAAATAATCTGAAGGCCCCATGATGCACAATGAATGCCAACATTCTCTTGGGATATCGAGCAATGACTTCAGGCATAGTCTAAACAATGCAACTTCTCATCAAGACGACTGCTTACAACAACAACAACATTGCACAATTAGTGAAGGAAGAGTGTGTTGTCTCCTAATGGCTGAAGTAATTCCATACAGTGTGGATTTTTCTAAAGCCTTTGATACGATTGTTCATGACAAACTCATTATGAAAATGCACCAGCAAGGTTTTTCGAAGGAATTCCTTTCATGAGTACAGTACAAGCTATCTAACACCCGGTAATCAGTTCGTTCACATTGATTCAAGCTTGTCAGACAGTTTACTTATATAACATTTACAGTACCCCAAGGCTCTATTCTTGGCTTAATGATATTCAACCTGTACGTATATGACCTGCAAAACCACTTTCAATCCAGCTCGGTACAGTATGCTGACGATACTGCAATCTACGAAACCTGCAAGCCAAAAGGAAATACAGAATGCACAATATCAGCTGAGCGATTATCATTATCATTATTATTATTACAGTGTAAACAGTATGCAATGCGGCAAAGTATTTGCAACATTCAGTGCCGAGCCGAATACAAGCTACATTACATTCAAGCTACATTATGTCCGTCGAACGATCCCTAGTTAGAAATTTCAATTACTTACTAATTTCATTTCTTTCATCTTTACATGGTTTTTCAGCTGTTTTTTGTATTTCTGTGATCAATTTCGCAGAGTCTTCAATCATAAAAACATGAGATGTATCAAGATCATTGGCAATGAACTTCAAGATCGAATATTTCCTGTATTTGCCAGTTCCAACAGAAAATGATACGACATTTGCTGCTCTCAGTTTATCTCTTGGACTTTGCAGGTAAAATTCATTCTCTTTGCCATTCCGAAATGTCATGTAACTAATTGGAAGAAATAAGATGAAAATTGCAATTAGAATCAACATTACTAATAAAAACAATGATACATCCCTCCGTACTAGAATCTAAACTTTCCAACTGCAAAATTTCTATCACTCTGTTGTGTGCATAGAGGAGAGGGGGGGGGGGGGGGGGGAGGTTTCTTGGCTAAATTTTGGGTAGGGGTCTGCCGCGAGCATGTTCAAAGTGGTACCGTTGGCTAGACTAAATTTTACGAAAAGCAATTTTGATCATTCCCTTGACCAATATTGTCAAATATCATACCCTTGGTACCAAATACAATAACAATGACCGTTCCCTAGATCAGTATTGCCCATTGCCAATATGATACCCCTGCTTACACAATGGCTGGAGAAAATTGGAAAAAAAGTATACCCTTGGCTAGACTAGAAGTTCAAAAAAGTATACCCTTTCTCGCAGCACATCCCCACAGGTACCTTTACTATGGAAGAGCCCCCCCCCCCGTGGTTGTGTGCCTGTCAAAGATTGATAATAACAAAAAGAGACTTATGACTTCCAATGCCGGAAATCTCGATCTGCTGCTATGCTCCTTTCAACAACCAAAAACGATGGCAATTGAAAAAAAAATGGCTCCCCACTAAAGAGAGATTCGAACAATGTATCGCTACAAACTTTTTCAAATTTTTTGATAACTCAGCCCCATCCTATATGTCTGAGATACTCTTACCAGTTGTCCAGAGCCGAATCACTAGAATTTGAATCAGCCTTTGAGTAAAGAGTAAGACAGGGAAAAGTGGTCTCTCCTTCCTAGGACCTAAAATCTGGAGCAGTCTACACTCTGACCTAAAATCTGTCCACCTCTGGAGGGACCACTATGGAAACGAGGTCACATTGACCACACTGACCTTTCAATGTTATCCCAGCCATTTTAACCTGGGGGTGTTTTTTGATTAGATTTTATCATCTATATCTGTATATCGTGCACATGTAATTAGATATCTCTTTTTTTCCTTCTTCCTAATATTTTATAATACATTTAATTTTTAATTTTGATGGCAAATTTTACATACATACATGCATCCATACATTTGATTCAAGAATTCGGCTACTTTTCTGGTGTTTTACGTTAAAGGTTTAAAGTCTGCGTAGCTAAAGTAAATTGCTATCAGATTCATAGCAAACAAAAACAAGCAAAGCAATAGAAAGATAATAATACCCATCAGTTACAATTAGAAAGACATCGATGTCATCATTCGATGTCTTGGATTGGAATATTTTGGAAGCTTCATTTAAAGCTGAATCTAAATAAGAATGTCCATCTTTGAAATTCTCTTTCAACGCATTCAATGCAGCAATTGCCTTTGATGAATCTGCGTCCAAATCCAATCTTACCTGATCAAAATAAAAGAATGATTAATTCTACATCATTATCATTAATACAAAACTATATGAGATGAAGGAGGTAAACGCAAAAAAAAACAGATTAATTTCTAGCACACCGGCATAGTACAATTTTTAGTAACCACATTTAGTATCAAGTTTTTGATTATCATGAAATATCATCAAATAAAACCATGAAAGGAAACAATTCCTAGAAGGTGAGACAAACGCACTGATTGCAACATTCAATATTGAACGACCCGGGGAAGGGGGGGGGGTTAGGTACTTGGTCTACGAAAATGCGGAGGGGGTGCTCTGTCCCGGAGTAAAATTCCCGAAAATGACACTCTGTCTCGGAGTAAAATTTTTAAAACAATACCCTGTTCTTGAGTTTCTTCATATAAGATTGTAGGCTGTCCCAGAAATTTGATAAACAACCATCAGTAAATGTGAAATGCCATCGAAACGATTCGCGGAGTGAAAATGGCCTACATATGTATCATAACGTCGTTGAATCCCGTTGAATCCGTACATGGACGTTACGGAGTCAATCATACAAAATATGGACCCTGTCATGGAGCCAACTATATAGAAGTTATACTCTATCCCGGAGTAGGAATCCTGAAAATGATACCCTGTTCAGCGGCACGTTGATCGCAGAGTGTCGCAGAGTGTCACAGCATTTTAGTACAGCAGTTTCCATTCGTCGCAATGTGTTGCAGAACCAAAATTCTGCGACACATGCGACACTTGCGACACTTTGCGATTTAATGGAAACCAGGCTTAAAATATCGTCAATGTGATACCCAGTCCCAACATTATATAATGCTCACATTCTACAAAAACCCCTTCATCGCAGCCATAAAATTTAAAAATAGGAGGCTACTCGCGCCTGCTGTTGTGTTCAAATCGACAGAAGCTAATTTGTTTCCAGTCTTCATTAATTTGAATGATTTCAAGATTTTTGTTCTATCTATCCTTTCTTATCATTTTGAGACTAAGATTTTCTACCTTCTTTGAACATTGATGTATCCAACAAATTAACAGATACATAATAGGACAATCCTTACGCTTGCTTTTGTACTAAAATCGATGATTGCAAATTTGTTGCCACTTTTTTCATCTGTATTATTTTGAACAATTTCTTTCGCTAGCTGAATTTCTGATTGCCATGTTGCAGGTTCAATGCTTCCAGAGGCATCAAGAGCAATGACCAAATTCATAGATTTGTAGCATTTACCATCTGTGGGGAAAATGTCGAATCAAATTATATGACTGCCTGGGTGTGATTGTGTCCGTCATTGTGCTCCACTTTCTTTCAAATTTTAAGAAACAAATTTGGTTATCGTATTGTCCAGCAAGTTCAAAGAAACAAAGAGAATAAGACCCAGATTCATATCTCTTATACATACACCATATACAAATTATACCGGTGTATCAGAAAAAACAGGCCACTTTCAAAATGCGGTGGCCATTTAAATGCCATGAACTCAAGCAATAAGTTTTTACAATCGTTTTGAGTTTTTTTAAAAGCTGACATCCTCAGAATTGAATTTGATGCGCCCAACTGTAAAATATTGCCATTTGTAGCTAAGATTTCTAGGACAGGCCATGACAGAGGGTTATTTCATGGAGAAAAAAGTCTACAGGACAGGTAATGATCATCTGAGCGCTAAGGTTAATGAAATTTTATTTTATTCCTATCTAATGTGCATAGCAAACCGTTAAAGATTTTTATAAAAGAATCCATTAGTTGGCCAAAAGGCCATTGGCCATTATTAGTTGTGTATGCTCTGCATCAGCATCTCTTTGCATCAACGACTCTCATACTTTTTTGCCGTCTCTCGTTATGACACCATAAGCTCATCTATGTTGTAAAGCGGACGATTTGTTGCGACATCTCAGATTTTTAGGATGGAAGCCGAAAGAGAAACGTAATTGCAAGCATGAAACTAACCATTCCGTACCAAGGGAGAATATCAATTCCAAAATTGGGAGAATGATGCCTACTTCTTCAAACGTGGTCAAAAATTAACGTTTTCAGGGGCTAAAATTTGCTATCACGAACGTTAAAATCACTGATTTGAGGTAGGAAATAATTTATTCTAGTCTTTAAAAACATTGTTGTAAAGAGTCATACAAAAACAACCAAAAGATTTATTTTCTGGGAAATTTAAAGAATTGAGATGCATCATAAAATTGGGACCGTCTGTCATCGACCGGTCAGCAAATTTGGGTAACTTTGAGTGACAAATCTTTTTAGTTGGCAAATATAGGTAAAGGGAAAACATCTGAATTTAAGTCAAGGCTTATGGATTACGAAAATCGATGCCATAAATTTGCAAAGTTCAAGTTGATACCGCAGCGGCACTTTTCAAGTGGCCCGTTTTTTCTGATACACCCGGCATATAGACATAGACATGCATATACACCATATACATACACCAGACTACACAGTTTAACTGTATTTCTAATTAAAACAAAATCATTAGACACACCTACTTTACGTTTGCCAAACAGTATCAATAAATTCATGAACGATTCCTAAATTGAATGAATTCAAGAATCAAATACATCAACTTAAATAAATAAACTCGAGAATGTTACAAGAAAGATGCATGTTTGTTCTGCAATTCACGGCCTATATTATAAATCTTCATCGATTAAGTGAAAATGATATATCTATGTATGTATGTTTGTATGCATGCACGTATGTATGTAATATTTGCCATCAAAATTAAAATAAAGTGTATCATAAAATATTAAGAAGAAATCTCACTTACCTTTCTTGTAGGCAGAACTTAAGCTGATGAAAACTGATGCGAAATAATGAAGAAACAGCAATTTATGGAAGAGAAACATCTTTAGTTTAATTGCAATGGCAAGATGAGATTGTTGTCATCTGATTTAACAAAATGCTTCTTATTTTTGCGTGAACTATGAATAAGAGCAAAACGTACTGGCCCGTACTATCATATCAACATTTATACCATCCGTATTTAGAAATCTCTGTTCGAAGGATGCATGCCAGAATAAAAAGATGAAGCGTGTGTGTACAAGATCAAGCAAATCTGATCGTACAATGAGCAAACAAGAAAATGGAACTTTGACGAAACAATTAAGCACCTTACAATCAAAGCCGTCTTATATTTTCTGAATTGAAACACAAGTCAGAATTTCTGGTGTGCTCCTAATTGCATATCTCTACCATGAATAAGATTAGGCTCATTGTCCAAGAGACCCGCAGTCAAACTACAATGTATGCGAATACTAGTATTCAATTTGTGCATTCAACACAGTTAAAAGTTTCAAAATCTATGGTTTATAGCAACTTCTTAAATTTATGACCTAAAAGCTTTATGATTTTGGGTATGCAATACATGTTGGTTGTTTAAAAGGCTGTCAAAATGCGATTGTGCTCAGCAATTTTAAAGGTTTTTGTCATGCTCCATTTTAAGTTTAGAAATGCTAAATATGATAGCTCGATTGTGCTGCACTGAACAAACATAAGATCCTTTTGGACGATTACAAAGTCTGTCCTTAGCTAAACAAGCATAAGGATATCTGAATATGGATTTCTTCATAACCCCAAATGACCGTAGATGCTGTTTTTAGCTACAGTCAGAGAGATGAGTGTTGCTGCTAAAGTCGCCTTCAATGGAAAATCGAGCGCCTTCTATAAGGACAAGAATCGCCTCAAAGGCAATATTTTGGTCTTTACGTCAAACGAGAATGATACGCAAAAATCAAAAGTCATTACCACTAGTTTGCTTAGTTCGTGCACGAAACTATTGGTGCATCTGTGTCAAATGAGATGTCATGTGAGATTTACGATAACGCAAAAATACTTATGCAGAACCCTACAGAACGTTTCAATTGTTGCTATTCGCGGGCATCTAATTTGAGACAAGCAGTCACAAAGATAACCTCTGTGCAGAATGATATGCATGAAGATGTTTTGGTTCAGTGTGATCTCGTGCCAATGGCGCCATAGACCTTTTAGCTATTCAGGAAAGAATCAGAATCGAACAAACTTTTGCTACACTTTGTAGAATTTTCGAATGTGCACAATAGTGATAGAAGCTCTAACGCCACTCGATCGAACGTAACGTATAAAAATGTATACAAATAACGTTCGATCCAGGCTCCTTTTAGAATAGCTAAAAGGTCTATTGTTTGCTGGGATTCTGCACCTTTCTGTAGCTGTGTAGGAGGCGGATCCTTCTATCTTCGGTGATGCTGCGAATGCTAGCCTCTGTGCAGGCCACCAGTTACATCATCCTCTAAAGTTGACTTATTTGCATAATGAGTACTATCAATAAGTGGCTAATGATTCGTTCGTTCTAGAAAACGATTGTTTTGACATAATTAAGCTGTTAATGAAGACAAGAACGTGCCAATTCTGGGTAAATTTGTTGTTGTGCCCGGGTAAACATCATGGTAATTTATCCATCTTATGGTGTCAAATCTGTCTAACATGAAATTAGCCGACGTCAAATGTTGCTATAGGATCGCGGGACAAGCAGTCACGAAGATAACCTCTGTGCAGAATGATATGCATGAAGATGTTTTGGTTCAGTGTGATCTCGTGCCTTCCCCCAGTCAATGGCGCCATAGACCTTTTAGCTATTCAGGAAAGAATCCAATCTCGTCCCCAGAGTGAGTTCGTTGCTCTACCTCTACTCTGGGATACAAGAGGCCGTTCGGCAATTTGATTGGCTATTCGAAAACAATAGTAAAATCAGATTAAACTTGCTCCCATTCAAAAATGGCCTTTATTGAATCGGTAATTTCACAAAATCAATGGGGTGTATGGGGCAAGTGAGGAGTTTAAGACGGGTAATGGACCACGGCGCATCCGAATTTCGGAGTTTCAGGAAATGTTGGGGTCATTATGACGTCATAACAGGAGGTTGAAAAATAAATGTTGCGATTTTCCGACCCGAGGTTACGTTTGGAGTCGATGCTCCATGGTTACAAGCCTGATTTCAAAACGGAAAAATGTTTTCAAGAGACCATTCATTTGCGAGTCTAATAACGCAATTTGGGGTTCAATATTGCCCCCAGAAACGGAGCGCGCGCCCCCCAAAAATGGGGAATAATTTCGGCCTACCCCATTTTACGCCGTAACTCCGTTTTGCGAGGAGTAAACGGCCGCGGCATGTCAAAAATCGACGGAAAACTGTATTCTTTCACTAAAACACTTTTAATCTCAAATTTATCTCTAAAATTCGCTGAATAACGAGCCATTCTTTTTTCAAAGCTGTGGGGGAAATTCTGGAAAATTTCAACTTAGGCCCTTTTTCCACCCAAATGGATCGTGCTCGTTTTCCTACTAAATGCACTTGCTAACCCCGGATTAATGATTAAATACCTTAAAAAGGGCTAAAATAGGGTCTTCAAAGTGCTTGTTTTTAATTTCTCAATTCATATACTTCAGAATTAGCGCTAGAGCAACGACCATTTTTCGTCGATTATCGTTGCCTAGCAAACTGCAAATCCATAATGGGGCGCATCTTGCCATATATTGGCAAGATTGATGCCAAGTGTACCAGGGTGTTCTTTCGGCTTCGTGACCAGCGTATGACGTCAGAACACCCTGGGAACGAGGTTGGAAAGAATCAGAATCGAACAAACTTTTGCTACACTTTGTAGAATTTTCGAATGTGCACAATAGTGATAGAAGCTCTAACGCCACTCGATCGAACGTAACGTATAAAAATGTATAAAAATAACGTTCGATCCAGGCTCCTTTTAGAATAGCTAAAAGGTCTATTGTTTGCTGGGATTCTGCACCTTTCTGTAGCTGTGTAGGAGGGGGATCCTTCTATCTTCGGTGATGCTGCGAATGCTAGCCTCTGTGCAGGCCACCAGTTACATCATCCTCTAAAGTTGACTTATTTGCATAATGAGTACTATCAATAAGTGGCTAATGATTCGTTCGTTCTAGAAAACGATTGTTTTGACATAATTAAGCTGCTAATGAAGACAAGAACGTGCCAATTCTGGGTAAATTTGTTGTTGTGCCAGGGTAAACATCATGGTAATTTATCCATCTTATGGTGTCAAATCTGTCTAACATGAAATAAGCCGACGTCAAATGTTGCTATAGGATCGCGGGAAACTTCTGTCTTGTATGCGCTTTATGTGCGCTTTCTTTATTTCCGTGCCAATTAGCAGAGATAAAACGTTAATCAATCGCTTTAACGAGCGTGACGGAAGTAGGTTACTTACTTTCTTTCTTTCTTTCTTTCTTCCTGACAGCCTGACATCGAAGCCCCTTCTTAGATTACAAAGTTGGACTTTGTAATCAAAAACGATCAAAAACATGTGATCTAAAGGCTTAGTGCTTTAGTTGCTTGTTGAAGGGCTGTCAAATACGATGCTACTCAGCAATTTTAAAGGTTTTTGTCATTTTCCTGCCATGGGTAGCATGTGTTCAGTGTAGATATCTTATTTTTGATCACTCCATTTGTACGCGCAAAATAGAAAGTAACTGATGACAACCACAGAAAATAGAAAATAGCAAAATTTTGAAAGCAAGAAGGAAAACTTTGTATTTGGCATCAACAATATAATTTCGTTCGTTAGATGTAAGTACAAAACAAAATAATTTCAAAAATATAGTAGACTTATTAATATTTCGCTAATTCATTTCCTCATAACATCTATGCAATACTTATTTGGTTATGCTATAGGAGCTCTTTCAAACGAAGCGAAAACTGCATTTGAATTTCACCTTATGATCTACTAAAATTTTAAAATCAAAATGAAATAGAGCTATCGTTACAAATTTAAAAGAAGCATATTTTCATGGGGCGGGGGGACTACGCCGAAATTCTTACTTTTAGTTATTCTTAAGGCTATGTGAAAGATTTGCTACTTTTAATTGTGTGTGAAGGTAGCATAACATACGAATTGAGAGACCTTTTTTTCATTCACTTGCTGGTATAATTTTGACGTCACCATCACTATCGTTCTCAATTTTAAAACACTTTCACATCATCACAACTTCCCCACTTTAAGAAGCCAAAATCTTGTTTACCTTTGCTCACCCTATTATTAAAGTCTTTGTTCACCTATTGTTCAAGCCTTTGTTCACCTATTGTTCAAGTCTTTGTTCACCCTATTGTTCAAGTTAACGGTGCATGAAATTAAAACATGCATGATATTCTTGGATCTTTGTCATTTTTGATCAAAACGATTTTGACAGATGTAAAAATTGCAACGTCCATATATATGCTGTTGATACAGTGATATCCTTTTTCACAAAAATGTAAACGTCACTCATTGAAGAGATATTAACTGCTGAGATGATAAACGTTTCTAAATGGTTGGATGATAACTATCCTGCGTGCAGACTCAACTGATTTCTTTTCAAAGTGGCTGATTTCTTTTCAGAAATCGGTAAAGTCTACATGCACGCTAATTATAACAGAATGATAAATAACGATAGCTGACCAAGTCAGGGGCAATTGTACACGCCGTTACAATTGCCCCCAGATAAGCTCGTCGATTGTTTGGTTTTGATTCAGTTTCTAATCTGGTCGAGCAATGTGCATCCATACAGTATTAAAGAGTTAAAAGTTGAAATTTTTAAACAAAAAACAATGTTTTCTCAATCGATTCAATTTTTTTCAACTGATGCACCGAAATTTACAGAGAAAGAAATTGCAGGTTTTGTTTTTAATTCATGATTGATAATGAAAAATCTTTATCAAGTAGAAATCAGTCTTATCAAGTCTCATCAAGTAGAAATCATTCTGCTTCAATTTAAATCAAAGGAGGATGAAATGATTACCATTCTTTAAGATTCCACGATTTCATATTCTTACGTTTATTACTCAAAACAGGTCAGGATGCCCACATAACAATCTATATCTAGATAATGCTTAGAAAAACCTTTCATCGAAATCAAAACAGGCTTGATTCCAATGATTCAGATTTTGTTGAGTGTACATTGCTAAGTGCTAAGTTGAGTGTACATTGCTAAGTGCTAAGTTGAGTGTGCATTGCTAAGTGCTAAGTTGAGTGTACATTGCTAAGTGCTAAGTCGAGTGTACATTGCTAAGTGCTAAGTCGAGTGTACATTGCTAGCTATACCAGGTGAAAGCCACTTTCAATGATTTGCAACAAATAATGAAAATGTATGAAAAATGCGTCTTATCTACTTACACTTCATTTCCTATGAAAATCAATTTTTTAAAGACACATTTTAAGTTGTTTTTGGCATTCGAAGATCATTCTGTGTTTTCGCAATTTGATCTCTTGCTTCTTGTAGTAAGTCACAAGCTCCATCCTTTCGAAGTATGTCAGCTAATGCATTTCCAATGTCTTCAGCCTTCTTGACCGCCTCTTTTAAAGATGAATCAATCACCACCATAGAATCTGTGACATGGTATTTTTCTGACATTGCAGATGGAATTTCAATGTGGGTACTAATTGATCTTTGAATACAAACAGAGCCATCAAGGCTCGACACTGAACCAGTCAATTCAAACTGAAAAACAAAACCAAATGTATGTACTTAGGTAGGAATTTTGTGTGACATGGTTTATCTGTTTAATGTGATACTTTGGTGATACTTTGGTCAGTTACCTTTTCATTGCAAATTTGTAATTATAATTAGATACCTTAATATGACCTGCATCGTAAAACAGTTTTGGCAGATAAAATTTTAACCTCTCAATGAATTTAAAAGAAAAGTTGAACCTTAATAAGCAAAAAGTTAAGTTGCCGAATCAACGTCTTAAACGTAGAGTAAAATGGCAACAAATTTTTTCATTACAGCACCAATCATGAACGATGTAGAGATGCAAAATGAGCTCACATTAATTCATCGACTAAAATATGTTCCACTTTATTTGTCATATTTTCGCTTTTTTCAAAGCTTTATAATAAATATAATTATAACAGGATTGAGACAATAAGACAGACTACAATCTTATTGTCTCAATCCTGTTATAATTCGCTCTGCCTGCATGGCATTGAGCACTGTTTTAACCAGCAAAGACACATACAACCTTTTGTGATAATAAATGTAATTAAATGTCCACCTTAGGTTGATCAAAGTCACACCAAACTCCAATAGGTACACTGCATCCACCTTCCTGCAAAAAATATACAGTGTGACAATTTGTGAATTATGGGATGTTTGCAAGCTCAAATTAAAGACAAAAGGGACAAAGATAAAAATAGGATTAAACCAGCTATATGACTTGTTAAGATAGGAATTTGCAAGTTGATAAAGAAGCCACATTTTGATGAAGTTTTCTGAGTTTATTACTAGAATATTTCTGATAAGATGGAGTTCCCCATGAATTTAGTATGAGACCAGAAGTATATTTTTCAGTACAAAGAACATTTTACGATGCCAATCAGACTTGAATGGAAAAGAGAACTTACAAGCTTTCTCAAAAATGCTCTTTCTGATAAACAACATAATAAAGTGTTTGTATCATTTAAAGCTGCATAAATTGAGAGTTGTTTAACATCATTGGTTTTCACTTCAATAGCCAGAGCGCCCTTGAAAGAGAAAATTTAATATTAGTTCCAAATAAGTTTTGGTCAACATAATTCTTATGCTCCGATCTACAGGCAATAATTTTCTATCTTCAACTAAAAATAAAAAGAAAACGAATTACTTAAGACACTGCTTACAGTCATGGCCAAGAATTTAAGACCACATTGTCAACAACGTTTCTTGGCGTAACGAGATGGAACCCTACGGCTCTGCCTATTTTACTCTCTTGGAGTTCGTTTAGGTTAACTTTCCATGTAGATTTCGAAATTTTGATATTGTTTTTTGAATTATGAAGTCACAATGAAATCTATCTAAATTCTCGGAAATGATAGTGGTTCTGCCGGCAAGGGGTGTGACCCCAAAATTTTGTTACTCAGCATGATATTACATCAATCTATGCACAATTCATTTCTATGATTTGTCTGCAAAATATCGAGACTCCACGAAGAATATTGTTCCAGGGAAAAAGATAGTAGAGGGCCTTCAGTCCACAGCTATGGCCAAAACTTTACGACCATGCGTTGATTTTTAGTTTGAAGTAACAAATCACATAGTTATTCGAATTAATGTTCAAGAATTATTCTATCATTTGAATCATCGAATATGACAGGCTCTTGCCTGAATTGATAAGCCTACAAGTACGGTTCACTTTCCTACTATTGCTGAACTTATTCTTGCTGGACTTTAACCATAGGAAACCCTAGGAAATCATCTCCTGTAGGAAGCATACCTGCGAAGGTCATACAAGAAAATACTGATCGCTGGACTTTAACCATATGAAACCCTAGGAAATCATCTCCTGTAGGAAGCATACCTGCGAAGGTCATACAAGAAAATACTGATATTTTTGCACCAATTCTTCAAAGATATTTCAATGCAAATCTTTTCATTCTTTTCATTCTCGGTAGAAATTGCAGAAAAATCAACTGTTCAATGTCGGCATAAAAATCATTTCATAGCAAAGGGCTTATTGGCTCGAGAGATGCATTCTATTTGGTGAAGCTTTCTTTCAAACTGTCCATTATTTTTCAAACATTGAACACTGTCAATAATATGATGAAAGGACAGTGAATGTATCAAAATCAGTGCTATATCTCAACTATGTCTTTCCATTATCACAGTTATATGCGATAAATTACAGATAAATCAACGATCCATCTCTAGGCTTCTTGGAGAGGTAGGTCTTCTGGTATGGTGTAACTTTAACAACCATTTAAATGCTTCGGGACGTTTGGTAATGATACCATACATTTATGTAATCAATTGATTAATTAATTAATCAATCAATCAATCCATCAATCAGTTAAGTTTTATCGTGAGGTGAGTTAAACTTATTTTAGTCAGTTAATACATTTTTACAGCACGAGAGATCTGTCTAAATATGAATAATAAGAGTACAGGCATCAAGACTGTTTATAATTAATTGGTAGGAAACGGGATAACATTTTAGAAAATAAACAACTTGCAGAAACACGACCAAAAAGAAGAAAGAAAATTATAGTACCTGACCAACAGCATAAAGACAATCATTTTTATCCAACATCTAAAGAAAGAAAAGATCACGAATAAGATACTGCGAAAATTACCTGCTTTGTATCAATCAACTGATTTGCAAACAAATTCTTTTTTGCAGAGGCCTTTGGTTGATTGGCATGAAGATTCCGGAAACATTCGCTATTTTGAATGAATTTTCACTTCCTTTCGTAAAGGCTAGTAAGGATAAGGAAATACTGCCCGAGTATCTGATACATAAGATTTCTGGAACAGATTTTAATTTCTCCTGAAAGTTCAAAATAACGGCTGTAATTATTAGCACTTTAGTGCTTTCAGTACTCCTTCAATGCTGTGCTCTTCTTATAAGACATGGGTACCAACAAATTCGATGGACATCAGGGTGTACTCAAAGGGAATCGACATAGTTAAAAGCTGGCCCGGGCCAGGTAAAAGTATAATCTATTGTACTCGACAACTTTAAAGCATCCGGTTTCATTGTGTATGTAAAGAAACAATGGGTTTGTGGGCGTTTCTTCAACCTATTTATAGCGGCTACGAGATATAGCTATGTCTATTCCCTTTGACCAATATTTAATATTTACAACGAAGCATACATCAGCACATTGACGTTCATGTCACTATACCACCATTTGGACAACCCATATTTTAAGAGATTAACTGTCAGCTTAATTCTCCATTGACAACTCATCCGCAATTACTTGTCCCAAAAAGCTGCATACAAGTTTGACAACTTCTGATGACACGAGTTTTCACTAAATAAGCCCAAAATCATTTCGGTTAACCCTCCTTTAATGGTTCGATTTAATGTTGATGGTTTTCTTACACATTTCGGTAAATTGGTGGCAGGGCTATAATCAGCAAACGTAAAATTTCCTCAAACCAGCGCTTCCGTCCAATGGAAAAGAGCTAACTAATATGCCAGGAAAAGCAGAAGCTTGTAGGCTTTCGAGATCCTAAGCAGATATGCTCTATGATGTTCATTTATTAGAACTCAAGAGAAAATATTCTCAAGAGACAATTACATTATTTTATCATTAATCAAGGGATTTTGTTACATTTGCTTAAAATAAAATTGCAATATTGACGATAGCTGATGATTCATTGCAGCAAAGGTAAAGAATTTCCATGACCAATGACGAGCAAAAGAGAGTCTTTGATTTACATTCTATTTGAATCTGATGACGTTTGCCATTCTTCAGCCGTTTGTGTCACCTTTAGGGGCATAATGATGGCAGCTCTGGTTTGGGCCTCCAGGTAAGTTTACGTTTGTTGATTTATAGCTCTGCAACAAAGTTATGGAGAATGGTAGGAAAAATACCCACATTGAATTTAGCTATTGATGGTTTGCGTAAAGTTATTTTTTGCTAATTTTTGAAGCAGTTTTATAAGACACCCAGTATAAACATTTTACGTACCTGCCCAATTCTGTGGGACCAGCGCATTCTGTGTACACCAGCTGCTGCTAAAACCAAAGCATCATATTTGTCATCTTCATCCAACTTCTTTAGTCTGGTGTTGAGATTGCCACGCTTATGCCAAGGTTAAGAATATCTAAACTACTGAAAAGATTTGAACAGAAGGTCCAGAAAGTTGTGAAAAAACGTATTACGCATTTATGTTTGATGGCAAAATACTGCATCAATCAAGGTACATATGCTCAAGCAGACTATTTGCAAATTACAAAATTAAGATCAAAATGAGCCATTTGAATAACCTGAATTAATTGAAAGATATTTTGGCAAATAAACAAACACCAAGAATTCTTAGTTCTCTATTTTATGAAATTTTCTTGATGCCAGCCACCTTATTGATCAATACTGGAATTGAAAAACGGGAACAACTTGTTAAGTTTTAACGAAAAGATTTACACTTTTGCTGCAAGAAGATCAAGTTACATCTGGTGAATTAAAATTTGCAAACAATTACTTCATAAAAATCAGCTTGAAAGGATACGACGTTTTCAAATATTAAATTGGGATATTTTCTTTTCAGTTGTGCTATCCTTCGCAGTGAACTCGTTCCAATTACGCTGCAATGAAATTAAAGGTTCATGATCATATTTTCAAATCAAAAATAAAAAGACAATAATCACAAAATGAGGTCTTCAACTACCCTGACAACCCTAACCCTTACCCTGACCATAATTACAGGATTTCAATATGCTTCAAACTCTATTCCATATTAGGCTTTATCTTTTCCTGCTTTTAACTCACAGGATATTAATATTGACAAGTATTCTTTGCGCTCTTTTGCATATCTGAACATCGAGCACACGGTCAAATAGACTAATGGCTGAGAAAACAGGCTAAGACATATTTCGAATGATCTGACCAACCAGTCAGTTTAAAATCAATCTAACCTTCCTTCTGGCATTTCATCAATTGCTTTGCATATGTGTTTCGGGTGAAATATGACAACATCGCGAGGATCATCTCGGCTGGGAATTGCACCAATCGCCATTTCTTGCGGTAAGGCAGTTGGCAGGTCTTTCAATGAATGGACAAGAAAATCTACCCTATCAAAATAATGGAGCCCGTTAGCCGTGCAGGAAGAACATTGGTATAGCTAAAAAAGAAAATAGATCTTGGATGTGCTTTGTTTGGCATGGCGTCTGTAGATTTATTGCACAAATGGCAAGGGGGTAACTCCCATAGGCGGCTTGGTATATGTTTGTGGATTATTTGCAACAATGGTATGATCACTGGAAAATCTTTCAATGAATGGACAAGAAAAGATAAACCATCTGAGTTAGAGGGGTCAATTGAAGGGGGTCCATTAGCTACAAGCAAGGAGGGGGATTATATATTTATAACAGTGGAAAATCATTAGCTGCGTACTAATAATGGAAGGAACTATCAAAATTGAAAAGTCAGATAGCATTCCCCTGTTATACAATGTATTCAAGATCCCTAGTTAATAAGGGGGTGATGAACTTGGTCTAATATAGAACTTGAATCGATTCCCCCGGTTATGCAATGTGTAAAAAGATCCCTAGTTAAAGGGGGCGTGATGAGTTAAAATAGAACATGAATGTCAGTCCCCCTGTTCATTCAATGTCAATCACACACCTTCCCTCAGCCAAAGCAATTTCCAAATCTTTCGTGAAGAGACTTTTTTCTCCCATCTGTAATAAAATAAAATAAACCAAATTTCAAAATTTAAAGGGAATGTAAGCATATAAAAGTGGCTCAAGCCACTTGCAGTCAAACTCTGGCCTATCAGATATCAGGATTTCCTGTTGACGTAGTTCAGTTACCCAAATATGGTGCGGCACGTGTATCATGCTATTGTCTTTGCAATGTTATTTTTATTGAAGGCTTACAAAATTGAGCCTTTGAAATCTGACCAAATCGAAAAGGCTTTGATTCAACAAAAGGAAATACAAGTCAACTAAACGGAAATAGTCAACAGATAGCAAATTACCAGTAGCTAATTATCCTGTATGTTAGTTCTTTCTTGAACAAATTTTTACTTTCCTAGATCGTAGGCTGGAATTAGATTTTATTTCATAGCTATTGTACATATGCCTATTTTAGATAAATTAATAGTAATAATAATAATAATAATAATAATAATAATAATAATAATAATAATAATAATAATAATAATAATAATAATAATAATAATAATAATAATAATAATAATAATAATAATATGAAAAACGAAACTGTTAAAAGCCAAACGTTTCGACTATAAAATCTTCATCAGTTTTAATAATAATAATAATAATAATATTATAGGAGCTTTTTTGGCAGTATAAATTGGGTTTATTTTCTCCACAGGGCCTAAATGAAAGGGTAGCGGATGTCGAGTTGGACTTGTTTGCCTGCGGGAGCGCTTAATCCTTCTACCGTTGCACTTAGATCTCAGGGGAAGGGGAGGAGATGCTGGCTGGTTAACTTCGTGCAATTTGCACGTGGTGTTGGGGTGGAATTCCCCATCGGGCCATTCGGGATTTAGCAACTTAAGCAAATCCTTGGAGGGTTACTGGCTGGCGTCTGTTTTCCTGTTTCCTTGTAAACATTTATATTTCGGCTGACACTCTCAATCCCATGTGGGTAAAAGGTTAAAAGATAGGCTGTATGATTGTAATTTTATGGTTTGGAATGTGTCTAGGGTATTTTTGTTTTTATCTAAATAAGTTTATGTTAATTTTGTTTACGCTGTAAAACGTCTGTCTTATTGTAAGTCTATAGTTTGGAATGTATCAAGGGTATCGTAATTTTGATTTTATGTAAATTTTATGTTAATCTAATTTTATTTACATTGTATATAAACCTGGCTGTTCGGAGTTGTAAAGTAAACTGATGAAGATTTTAATCGAAACGTCTTGACAAATAACAGTGTGTTTTTATACAATAATAATAATAATAATAATAATAATAATAATAATAATAATAATAGTAAGAATAATAATAGTAAGAATAATAATAGGCCAAAATCTAAACAGCAGACCTTGCGTCCGAGGATTTGAAATTCCATTCCTTGATTAAAGACGAAACATATCAAAACGAAATGGCCTGTCACCAATGCTTGGTTTGTACCGTGTATCTATTTTCATTGGTCCATAAAAATTACTGTAAATAGATGAAAGGAAGCCACTATTTCAATTAAAGCACGTTAGATCGTACCAATAGCAGTGTTTGCCAAATGTTATATAATCAATTATGGACCGATTTGAATGAAACACAAATCATTCTGTAGCTGAAAGCCTGATTTAAATTTAGGAATTCATTTCGCTTAGATACCCTTCTGTAGAGTTACGGGTTATTTTGCTTGGGAGGTATTTTGAACACACTTCAAAGAGCAATAAAATCGTGATAACGTTTTCTGAAGCTTCAGCTTCAAAACATAAAAGTAAGCATGCTAATCCCCCAAGGAGCAGAACCCAACGATGAAGACATCCTTCTTTCGTATCAATGTCCATGTGTTGCTTAGTTAAAGTTACTTGATGCAATTGCAATATGATGTATTTTTAGCTTTTCTCAAGACTCTTCGTAAACAGCCTCCAATTAAATTTTCCAAAACTCTAAAACCATGTCACCAATTTTGGTGAAATAAATTTCCATATCTTAGTTAGCCTCTTGACTTCAAAATGGTAGGCAGTTCATTCAAATTGGGGCAAATTCATGATTTTACGATTTAAAATTTTACGGCTTGGCAAATGCTGATACATAATTTTAGGACACACGGTAGCAATTCAGTATACTTAACCAGTCTAACTTCACTAGCCTGTCACAATAAGACATCGTTCAAATCAAATAACAATAATTCAATACAGCAATTACCAATAGATATTACTGAAATGAAAAGTTACTATCAGGAGCAGGAGGATAAAGAGAACAAAACAAAAAATGTCAATTATTTACGTACCTTAGGTAAAGCTTTGTTGAGAACTCGATCACCAAATGTATTCATTGTTTCTAAATTAAAAAAAAACTGAAATATAAATTTTCTTCTTGGATGTCACGAGCTACGGTATATTTCATTATAGTTAAGAGAACAAATTGACCACAAAAATGTAAAACAACCTCTGTACCAAAAAATTATCCAGTTCTTCAGGTCATAATAAACCGTAAATCATGCACTGAACTGATTTTGAAGACTGATCATTTAACCATCTTCTGTCAAACTCAAAAATTATAATTGGTGATTTATTTTGATTTTTCAACATTCTGCAGCATAATGTGGCAGGGCGTCATCAAATTTTCTGAAGTAGTCTACATATTAAAACAATTAAAAGGGAGGGCCCTTGGAACTACGAAATATTGATTCTCTCTTTTGTTCTCTTTCCATTTAGCAGTATATACATACACTGTAGAAAACCTCCTCACTAATAATTCCAATGAAGTCTTTGCATTGAATGCGAAAATATTCTCTTTTCGAGACCTTGTTACAAGTGACTTTTCAAGTTTATGGTGGGGCTATCGTGGGGGCTATCGAGGGGTTATCATGTACAGGCTGTCCTAAAAACATGTGCACTGTTTCAGTAGCTGCTGCGGAGCAGCCATAAATCCAAATTTTTCCGTATTAAAGATTTTTAATAGAAGAGACTTCAACTTGAAGGATGACATCAAGTTTGAGTAAATCTGATCAGTAGTTGCTGATTCATGGAGCAAGAGAACTAAAATCATTGGCTGCCTCAAAACCAGAGGATTCATTATTCTCCATTATGTTAAAATCAAAGAAATTGATTGAAAAATATACCTAGCCCGGTTTCCTGATGTTCATAAGTGAAACAGGCCATGAACTGGATTTTGTGATAACCAAGAATATTGAATACATTTAGGGTTGCTGGAAATGGTTATGGAACACAAGTGCTGCAGGCCATGACATGCAACCATCAGTTATTTTGCTTCTCAAAAGTGATAAAGTCGCTTTAAACCAACAATATTGCGTTCCGCAGGCTTCCTGGTTAATCTTCTTGAGTCATGTGGGCAGAGGCGTACGCAGCACCCTGGGAGTGAGGGGGTCTGGGGCGTAGCCCCAGAAAATTTTTGTGACCACGCCCTTCAGACGCTCGGAAAATGAGGGAAACGCCCTTTTTACTTATATTTTGCATCGTAAACATGACTGCAATGAACACAAATTAGGTAAAAAGAGGCAGGATGTTTTGTTGAATTTGCATTGAGAATTTATACCCAGCATATCAAGTACGAATTACAAAATCACTTTTCTTCTTTACTGTAAAATTTATTTGGCGCTAGTTGTTGTTATGATATTCAGGAAATGCCTCTTGTCGCCACTTCATCGTTGTTTAGTCAGTAAATGGCATCTTTTGCAAGAATCGTTTGAAAACAGGAACATTTTGAAAACAGACATTCTACTTTGGCTTAGAATGCCTCTCCCAACATCGTTCAAGCATTTCTTAGAAACCCAAAACATTGCCCACCAAGCCTTAGACAAAATCATTTTCTCCTTGCTGTTCAAGAATCTCGAAGACCACCGCCTGACAGATCTGCCTGACCCCCCCCCCCTGAGGTACAAATTTTATTGCATTTTTGTACGAATCTCGAGGACCATCTTTTTGAAAAGTGGGGGGGTCCGGACCCCCCATTCCCCCCCTTGGGTACGCCACTGCATGTGGGCATTAGTTACTCCCTGACACAAAGGCTCAGTTTAAGTCCATTTGATGGTAAAATTCAAGTTATAAGGTTAAGTACGGAGATAAAATCCTCTGGTTTTGAAACAACCACCGATTTTGACTTTCTTTCTCAATAAATCAGCAACCACTTGTCAGATTTGCTTAAACTTGGTGCCAAACTCTGAGTTGAAATTCGTCTATTCAAAAATTTGAAAAATGGAAAAGTTGGATTTATGGCTCCTCCACAGTAGCTATTCAAACAGCATACATGTTTTTGGGACACCCTGTAGAGACAAGAGAGATTTTATGGGCCATCCTGGGGTGGTCACCCCTCTTCCCCTCTCAACGATAAGAGATGTTAAATTGCTTGAGATATTGAGTAGTGATTTTGTTTGAGTACAACAATTCACAGATACCTATTTTAAATGTTGTTTCTGGATAATTCTTCTTCAAAGACTCCATGATGCATTCTGTTTGAATAACTGCAAGCTAAAAAAGAACCTTAAAATAATGAAAAACGAATAAAGACTCATTCAAGATCAACACTTCATTTGAATTTTCATGTAGGAAAGAAACGTGCTTTGACAACAAAAAATGAAGTTAGCTGTGAGGAGGAGAATGAAGCAACGGAAAACGAGGCAGTATATAAAAAAAATTGCCTGTCTTGGAGCCTGCTACATAACAGGAGATGATTGTTTCTTAATATCAAATTAAGGAGAAAAGATTGCAGTTTTAAAATCGCATGAAATATATTGAAAAGACACCTGGCTAGGAAATGGCTAGATAAATTTGGTCAATTGGAGTCTCCCGTAATTGAAGGGCTGTGCCATCGTTCTTGCCAATGTGAGATTTAATTTGTAAAAAAGCCTCACAAATGTAATTAAAGGTAAAGGTTGGCCAATATTTGGTATAATTTTGTACAGCGTATATGAGGGAATCAATCTGAGGAAAATGATACAGTTCCTGAAAAATTTTATTTGCAAAAATTTAGTTTCGAGTTTGATGGCAATAATTCTGTTGTTAAAAGACTTTAACTCCTCGATCGCAGCAACTGCTCCTTCTTTCATCTAATGGGTGTATCAGGAAAAACGGGCCACTTTCAAAATGCCTCTGCGATGGCAATTTAAAGGCCATGGACTCATGTAATAAGTTTTTGTAATTGTTTTGAGTTGTTTTAAAAGCTGATATTCCTCAGAACTAAATTTAGTGCGCCCAACAGCACAATATTGCCATTAGTAACTCAGATTTCTAGGACAGGCAATGACAGAGGGTTATTTCGTGGAGAAAAATGACTACAGGACAGGTAACGATGGTCTGAGCGCTAAGGTTAATGGCATTTTACTTTATTCCCATCTAATGTGAAGAGCAAACCGTTAAAGATTTTTATAAAAGAATCCATTAGTTGGCCATCATTAGTTGTGCATGCTCTGCATCGGTCTCATTGCATCAAAGGCTCTCATACTTCTTTCCATCACATTGCATTCTCTCGCTATGGCATCTTAAGCTTGTCTATGAAGGCGGATGATTTGTTAGGACATCTCAGATTTTCAGGATGGAAACCGAAAGAGAAACATAATTGCAAGCATGAAACTAACCATTCCGTACCAAGGGAGATTATCAATTCCAAAATTGGGAGAATGATGCCTACTTCTTCAAACATGGTCAAGAATTAGCGTTTTCAGGGGCTAAAATTTGCTATCAAGAACGCTCAAATCACTGATTTGAGGTAAGAAATAATTTATTCTAGCCTTTTAAAACATAGTTGTGTGAAGAATCAAGCAAAAACAACCAAAACATTTATTTTCTGGGAATTTTAAAGAATTTTCATTCATTCATTTCATTTTGATTTATTTTAACAGGGTTAAATACATTCAGTAAATATAAATTAACTGATTTACAATGTGCCCTGCTTAAAAACATAACTAACCTAAATACATGATATTACAAATAAACTTGAAGATCCTACATAAAGAAAGAAATATATGTAAAAATAAAGGGACTCGGAAGTCAAACGTATGTGCTGAATGTTGAATTAGATTATCAGCCTCTTTGATCTTTCAAAAATGCTTTTAGCCTCGTTTTGAAAGTGGCTAGCGAAGGAGCAGTTTTTATTTCATTGCTCAGCTGGTTCCAAACAGTAACTCCTCGATACGAAAAGCTCCGCTGCCCATTTGAGGTCTTACAGAGTGGAATCCTGAGGTCAGTACTGGTATTACGTAAGGTCCGATTGCAAGAATCGGACAATTTGTGAAACATTGACTGCATGTAAGGGGGTGCAAGCCCATTCAAGGCTTTATATACTATACAAGCTGTCTCGAAGTCGATCATTTCTTTGACTGTTAACCACCCTAGTTGTGATATTAATGGCAGCGATGATTGATCGAAGGGACTGTTTGTAACGACACGCGCTGCTCGATTTTGCAGCATTTGCAATTTTCTTAGTGCGGTATCACCTGCACATCCCCAAACAGAGCAACAATATCTAAAATGCGAGTCTACTATGCTAAAATACATCCTTTGGATGGTTTCCAACGAGAGATATTTCTTGGAATACTTCAGCATTCCTATTCCTCGTGAAATCTTACCGATAGCAACGTTGATTTGCTCTTTCCAATTTAGTAATGGATCAATTTGTACCCCAAGATATTTAATTTTTCCCGTGGATTCAATCTTTTCGTCATTTATTTGAAAGGTGGGAAGATTAGTTGAATCATTGTAATCTAGTTTTCTGAGGTTGGGACGCATCAGAAAATTGGGACAGTCTGTCATCGACCGGTCAACAAATTTGGGTAACTTTGAGTAACAAATCTTTTTAGTTGGCAAATATACGTAAAGGGAATACATCTAAATTTAAGTTAAGGCTTATGGATTACGAAAATCGATGCCATAAATTTGCAAGGTTCAAGTTGCCATCGCAGCGGCACTTTTGAAGTGGCCCATTTTTTCTGATACACCCTGTATATAACGTCATTTCCTTGCGATTTCACTTGAAATTTCTCTCATTTGTTAGAATGCTTCTTTGTTTTTAATTGCCCTTCCTCCTCACAGTTAACTTCATGTTTTGTTACAAAATGCATTTATTACTATTTGTTTTTCAAATTTGTATTTCTTCCTTGATTGCTTGATCGATGAACAAAATTTTGGTGGTAAATGATTGGTTTCCATTTCCTGAAATGGCCGCATTACGGCTGAAGTCTTTGGGGGCTTTTGGGGGGTGCTCTCTCCTCAATTAGTTTATCTATCGGCTTCTGTAAAATGCGGGTCTGCATGTCTGATAAAATGCGGCTCCCACTCCAACAACAGTGGCAGGTCTCCTTGTGTGAGGCATAATACAGCAGTTGAAGGGTCATGTGAGGCTTGCCTACTTCCTGTTTTCATCCTTGAATGCTTTATCAATTTATTTTAGTCCCATTTGTTTCCCATTCTTTATAGCCACTGGTCTCTATTTGAGTCAATGAACCGATAATATGATAGCAAATCATGATTGAAGACATGAAGGTGGAGAGCGCAGAGATTCATGATCAGAACAACACACAGTTTCTTCCTACCGGTTGTTTTGCATGTCAAAGAACATAGTTGCAGCAGTTCATAAAGTGGATAAGAGACGGGGTAAGACACTTAAGTATTAAAAATTCAAAATCTTTCATGTTGAAACTTAAGTTTCTTGTAACAAAAAGACGTGTGTGTGTGTGTGCATGGTGTGTATGTATAGCCCAATTTGTACTGGGGGGGGGGGCATTTTTCACCCCCCCCCCCCTCTACCAGACTTTGCTAAAACGACAAGAGATCTAACCACCAGTTTTGGTGACTTTTACTCAAATTTCATAGGCAATTAAGTTCTTAACATTTCATTGTTCTACCTCGGATCACGTGACCACAGTAATACCAAATTTGGAGAGTTGTCAACAAAAAAACCTTAAAATGTTCGTAGTTTTTGTATCGTTTGTCCAATGGATCTCAAACATGCACCATTCGATTGCATTAGATGAGTACTGTCATTTGATATATAAATTTTTCATACTTGCTAACGTTGGCAAAATTTAAATCTTTGACATCATTCACATTTATGAAGTCGTTGTAAGAAAGAAGTGTAAAATATAAATTTTTTTTCTAATTTGCTTCATCTTATTAATTTGATTCATTTTGAGTCTATATTTACTAGATAAAAGGACAGGACTTGCAAAAACCTGCGATGAAAATAAATCCATGCAGCAAAAGGCTAATTTAAAGCTAATTGTGCTAAAAATAGAAACTAAAAAATGTTGAAAGGTATATATTTTGAAACTATGACATGTTCCTACTATTTGAAAGTTGAAACAAATTTGGAGAAAATCTGTTAAGCGGTTGATTAAATAGAATTTTTCTGAATGAAGGTATAAATTTGCCAACTTTCCATAGTTTTTCTGTTGCCTAGCAAAAAATCACGTGACTAATTAATTGCCATTGCTCTATTTGAATAGCCAATTTTCTAAAGAACAATAGGGGTATATCTTATTGTTACATCTTTTGTAGTTTTGGAGAAAAAGAGGGGGGGGGGGGGCAAAAATGCCCCCCCCCCAGTACAAAGTACCTAAAAATCGCCCAGTACAGATGAGGTTAAATTTGCCACAACAGTAAAAGAGCATTGAATGATGTACAGGGACATCCCCATGTGAAGGAATCCCCTCTGAAAGTAAAGTACAAAGTCAGTTCCATTCAATTTCCAAGGGAACTACTGTATCCATATTTGCATTGGCATTGAAATTCTTAGCAAGCTGTGACTCTGTCAAAGAACATCTTTTCATTGATCAGGGGCATGAGAATTTTTACAATTTCACAATGACTTTTCTTTTATGACATTTGTTTTGATTTGCGTCACCATTGAATCCCACCCACTTGATGAATTGAATTGATTGACTGCAGCAAAGAACTAATACTTGATGAATTTCTGTCCCAGCAGGAAAACTCGTACATAGAAACTGGTGATTATCGCTTTGTTTTGTACAAACGGCTCCTTGCCACATACAACAACCGCCTGTATGTAACCACAGGACCTACATTTATTCAAAGAGACCCACAGACCCACATTTTATCGGACCTGCACTGGATTGGAAAGTTTGAAAAGCGCGCAGGGGATTTTCAAACAGGGATAAAAATGGTGCAGATTATGCAAATTTGAGTTACTGTAACAATGCGCATATCAGCATAGCACAACTTACTTACTATACAAGTAGACTGCGTGTATGGCAGTGCTGTAATATAAAAGTAATATAAATACTTTTGGTTACAAATAACGATATACAAAAAATAGAGGCAGACTGAGGATAGAGGGAGGAAGGAAAAAATGATAAAGAAAAGAACCGGGAGAGTTTATACACCAATGGGTTTTTAATCACTAATAAGTCTGCAGTAAAAGTTGCTTGTACCGCTTTCCAAAAATCTTTTTTGAATGAGAAGTCCTAATGTTATTTGGAATCTTGTTCCAGATTTTTACACCAAAGTTGGTTATGAGTCTACTTTTGTAATTAGTTCTGCCTACTGGGGGGGGGGGGGAGGGGGCAAAATTTCCAGAAGTTGCTTGTCTGGTCTGAATGTGGTGTCTTTGATTAGTTAGTTGGAAAAGATCACTGAACAATTTTTCACAGTTTTCTTTGGAGATGTCGTACATGAATTTGGCACATTCTAGCTTATAGGTGTCTTGCAGGTTTAATGAGTTTAGTGTCTTGAACAGTGCAGTGGTTGGCTATGTTCATTTCGTTTTTTGAAGAACATTATCCTGGCTGCCTTTTTTGGTTTTTACTTAGAGGATCTAGTGAGTTTTGATACGCTCCTCCCCAGTTTATGATAGCATAGTTAATATGTGGAGAAATAAAGGCATTATATATGTTTCGCAGGATATTGTTTGGAACAAAGTGCCTCATTTTAGCTAAGATACCAATGCTTTTTGCAACTTTAGTGTTAACATGTTGGATATGCTATATCCAAGTAAGGTTATTGTCGATTAGAACTCAAAGATATTTAGCATAGTTAGATTCATTTAGGTGGTCACCATTTATACATAGTTGAATCTTTTTAGGTAATTTTTTCTGTCTTGGCTTGATTATCATGAAATTGGATTTATTTGTATTTAGACTTAACTTGTTTGCTACTAACCAGTCTGAGATACAGCCAAGTTCAGCATTAACAACTTCTTCTAGGACGTTGATATTTTTATGAGAATAGAAGAGGCTAGTATCGTCTGCAAATAAGTGAAAATTCATAATTTTGGATGCTTTTGGGATATCGTTTATGTACAGCAGGAAAAGAAGAGGGCCTAAGACGCTCCCTTGCGGTACACCGTGTTTGATTGTCCTTTCTACAGACAGCTCGCCACCAACAAAGACGCGTTGGCTCCGTTCGTTTAGGTAGGAACGAAACGAGTCTAGGGGAATACCTCTAATTCTATAGTGTTCTAATTTTTCTATTAGTATGTTATGATTTACCGTGTCAAATGCCTTTGCAAAGTCGAGGAATATGCAACAGGAGAATTCTCCATTTTCAATTGTTTATGTAGTGGAATTTTGAAATGTCTTAAATGAGAAAATGAACTGAACTGTAGCCTGTGCCCTGAAACTCTACTGGGGTCGAAGGGTCAACGGTCAAATTCAACGCCATTTTGTTTTGGCTGTCTCTGTAGTCTCTGTCCGATTCTTTTTGTTCGTGAGAGAGAGTGTAGATCTGTATAGGCTTTTATTATGTTCCCTCTCTGTGTAGCATACATACTTCACTTTTTCTTGACCCAGCTATCAGCACTTTGTTCTCTGTCACTTTCTCCGACATCCTTGTCTCTCAAAGTCTTTTTTTGGTGCAGTGTTCTTTGAAGCTTGGCACGTAACCAATACCGCCAATTACATCAACGACAGGAATTTGGGCAATGCATGCAGCAGCAACAACCAGCAGCTCTTTTGGACTAACCTCATTACGAGAAAGAAGAAAATGGCGGAAACAGTGTATTCCTCTCACAGATCAGAAGACAATTCACAGTACGAAACAACAAGACGAACAAGGCAAAAGGTAGCAGGAAAAGAAAGCCTGGATAAAGATGAATACTTTGAACGTGTTTCGTTATGGCATTACTTTGTGATCATCCTTGGATTTGTGATCTTTGAGGTAGGTGGTGTACTAGTAGTGAGAGTCCAAACAAAACTCAATGGCAATGCCAATATTAGCCTAGGCAATATAATAATTTACTGTTGTTAATTATAAAAAAGGGGCGCCAAGCTGAATTTTCATCGTAAAGGGGGGGGGGGGGGCACTTGCCCCCTAAATCTGCGACTGGACTGTGGACATTTCTGTGGAATTGTTCAGTCATGGAAATTACAATTTGGTTTATCCCAATTTTCCATAGTTATGCCGTGGTTGTTAAGTTTTCATTCGTGATCTTTTTCATGCCCGTACCAAGTAACAGTTGTTGGCACTCCTATTTCGTTTTACTCCTCTTTCACACTGGTATCAAGTGTAGACTGTTAGGGATATGTTGAAATTGAATCTTTACTAATACTGTAATGGATGTTTGCGGACATTTTTAATCACAGAAATCCCACAGACAACACCGACCATCCATGGAAAATACCCTGGGTTTGAGATTCTGCCAAGTGCTTTGACCTGATCCCACAAAACAATATGGCATGGAGTGATGTCAAGAACAATGGTAGAATAATAGATCTATTGTCTTTAGACAATTGGCATGGCATAAGACTTTGGTGTGGTGAAAAGAAGCTTTCCATCCTGGCTTGTGAAATTAAATAAAATTGAATTGAAAATTGAATTGAATTGTGAGGTTTTGCTGCGGCTTAGATACCTGACTGCAAAGACAGTGGATTAAAAATGTCAAGAATAATATGCAGGGGGAGGTAACTGCTAACAGGGTTGGTATACATGTGCCACTGAGGATCCAGAGGATGGACATAACAAGGGCAAGATTTTGACAATATTACAACGTCTATCACCAGGGCACCATCCTGGAAACATACATCAAAGAGAGGGCACAAGACTTTTTCATTAGTGGCAGCAACAATAGTGAAAACTTACCCATGCACAACAAATCGTCATAAAACGTCACACATAACTCAGGCAAAATATCTCAAATGAACTTGTATCCTGAGCAGGCAAATGTATTCCAAGCCCCCATTAGGAGTTACCCCTCCTGATTCAATGCAAATTGATTGCAAACATTGCATATAAATTGTGTTTTACTGAGGATTGTGCTGCAATATTACAAATTTTCTCAACAAATATTTTCTCAAATATATTCTTATGAATTCTTAGGCATGAAAGCAGTGTTGAATGTAGAGAAATATTCTATTTTCACGTTTGATATGTTATTTTTTCAGATGTTTTGCTTTCAAACAAGTCAATTCCCCTTTGAAAGACTTGGTGGTGCTGGAAAAAGGCTTCATTTCCTTGCTTCAAATCACATGAATGCCATGAAAACAGGGTATGACTGAAACGAGAATAGTGGCAAGAATATGCTATGTACCATTGATTGAGCTAAACTCCCCTTTACAAAAGTTGTTTCAAGGGCAGACCCAGCTTTAAGTTGAAGGGGGGGGGGGCAACTTGTAAAGAAGTCACCAGCATTATAGTGTAAAGTGAGCGTGCCGAAGGTGTGCAAAATTGTTTTCAAAAAAACTTATTTGATTTACAACTACAAACTGTAAATAACGCCTTGATTTATATGTTTCCCCCATATTTAAATCAAAACAGTCAAACAATTTTACGTTTGAGTCAGGATGAGGGGTGCTTTTCTTGCCAAAAGAGGGGCACCAAGCTACAGTTTCATTGTGAACGGCGGGGGGCCACTTGCCCCACTAAAACCACCATTGAGTGGGTTTGTTATGATAGCCAATACTAGCAATAGATTGCTAAATAGCATTTACCCATAACTACAGTGAATCTCTGTAAAGCAGACCCATAACCCAGGCAAAATTTACAAAAATTATCAATAACCTAGGCAAGCACATGTATACCAAGCCTCTCCCCCTCCTTTGATAAAGTTTATTCTATGTGTATGACATGAAGATGCATGCTCATTATTTTACATTGGGCTCTTTTTAAATATGACCTGAAGGGGAAAAACGAAGAACAATAGATGAATAATGTATTTAATCGAAATTTCAAAAAAATCAAAATGCAACTTTAGCTTTGGTCCA
This sequence comes from Aurelia coerulea, assembly GCA_039566865.1. Taxonomy (NCBI): domain Eukaryota; kingdom Metazoa; phylum Cnidaria; class Scyphozoa; order Semaeostomeae; family Ulmaridae; genus Aurelia; species Aurelia coerulea. The sequence goes on along the minus strand of CM076946.1, from coordinate 151,536 downwards.
TAGCTCTATGGTCCATGCAGAACTTCATATGATTTTGAAGTAAATGCTCACTGCTTCCTGATTGTAAGTTGTTTCATTTCTATTTTTTGCAGATTTTGGTGTGCAACATTATTACATATTCTGGAAGCTATGTACGCTCACATTCAATGCAGGTACAGTAGGTTCTTGACTTATTGTTTACTTGAAAATATGCGACATCATGCGTATAATATCGTTTGAAGATAAACGATGACAGGATTTTTTTATGATGCTCAGACAAATCCATGTTTAGACAATTCCAAGTGAAACAAATTCGAGTAATAAATTAATTAATGAATAGAGACCAGGCCAGGCCATGTTAGGAAATCATTTCTTGACGTTTCAAAGCAATGCTGTGCTTCATCGTCTGATTACCAAAGTTGCACAGGCACAAGGCTAAATTTATTTGCGTAAAGACCCACTACCAAAAGTGCATGTTTACAAATCCTACGTCAAAATTAAATAATGGGGCAAGCCCTGAGGACAATGCCTAAAACAGAGCAAAAGACTGCTAAGAGTTTAGTAATGTAAGATCGGATCGTACAAAATGAACAAGCTTCATGAACCACAAAAATCTTCCACCGACACGGCTTGACGATTATTGAAGAATGTGGCATGTGGTGCCAGATGACCAAGGGACTTACTTTTATTTTCTGACCTGCTTCATTTATTCCCAAATGCTCCCTGCAATGTGTAATCAAATTAGCCAGGACTTGGGCAAATCCACCAGGAAAATGAAATTTACAAACCAAAGGGGAAACAGCTTCATTTCCACATTGACTGTTGGAAGGTTTGATTGTGAAAGAATTTTAATTCTCAACCGACAGTTGATAACGTTATTTAAGCTGGTTTGGTGATGAATTTTTCTCAATGCAACATTAGGTCTTTTTGCCACGTGTGCAGATGTGCAGATGTATGTTTCTTGGTTTGGGAATATTTTCTGGGAATTATTTTTGATGAAATAAAGATTTCGATTTCATTTTTCAGGTCTGCAAATCTTTCAACAGCAGCCACAAGGAAATGGACAATTCAAACTTTCATACTGGGTTATTTGTCGTTAAGACTTTTGAATTCTTATTGTGCAAAGAAAAATCTTGCGTCGAAAGAGTCATGAATGATCTCGATATACTGGGTCATTGGCCCGCCCCCCCCCCCCATTCGGCAAAACATTGGACACGTTTGTGATCGGGTCCTTGTTTGTGAGCCAACTTAGAAACATAGGTAAATTTAAATAAACAACATCCGCCGTATCGTTCTCAGTTTCACACAAGTTTCTGGAAATGTTTCATTCTACAACCCTGTACAACCCTTCTAAATAGGCTTGATTTAAGTCTCAAAGAAAATAAGAGAAAGCGGCGGAAAGACGTCCCAAGTGTACAAATTATTGACAGGCTCTCCCTCATTTGTTTACACTTCCAGTTGCTTAGGAAATAAGATATCAAGATGGATCAGCTTCATACCTTGCTCAACTAAAGTTTCTTATGTACTGCAAGTTGCTCATAAATGACAGATTTTAATCAATCTAAACATCTAATGAATAGTTAAGAGATGTAAAGGTCTACGAAGGTTTAGTATTTCTTATTCAGTCGTCCGTTATAATTGATTGGTCGTCACTATTTACAGCACAGGTATTTACAGTACACGTTTTTTTTTATAAGAAACTGGTTTATAAGAAACTAGTACTACGATGACCAAAAATTTAAGAAACTATAGTACTACGCTCAAGAACAGTTAAGAAACTCTAACATTTTATTTCTGTATGTCTCTCTTATTCTATGTCTCTCTAACAAAGGTACCTTCGTCTTTTCTTGACTTTTAACTGCAAAATTGGCAAATTTTTGCCTTCCTGTGCATGGCTCCTTCTTGGTGACAATTTCAATGCAAAATGGAAGCCCTTTGTCGAGAAGAAGGCTCAACTTCGAACAATAACGTAATTTTAGGCCCAAAAAATAAGAAACTAATTAAGAAACTTTTACTACTAAAACGCCGAAATTTTCATGCGAAATTAAGAAACTTTTAGTACTTAGTGCTGATCCAAGGTTCTTATAAAAAAAACGTGTAGTAGTAAACCTTCTGGCGCAGAGTAGTTACAATGGACGAGGACAACCTAACTAAAAAAGCCTGCAGTTTAACAATTTCGTCGACAGATGAGAAATCTGACTAGATCTCGACAGTTAAGAAGTTAATTATAACAGCAACAACAGCAGCGAAAGAACTAATCTAAGTATGTAGTAACATAAATACAGCAATAAACTAAATATAAAATGAATAAAACTAATTCCGACTGCACATGGTGCTAACTCTCTTAAGTCATTGACGTAGGAACGGGAAGGGGGTAGTACTTATGTGCAATTGGCATTATCATCTGAACGTAATCAAAGGCGGGCATGTCACACTGGGAACATGGTCCTACCTTTGTCCGAAAACCGGTAGTTCATGAAAACATTTTGCACCACCTTTGTGCCAAAAACTGGTCGTTTTTGATGGCAAATTTCCGCTGTTATATTTCTTCAATTTGAAGGACAATTTTTAAAATTATGTATCACTGACGATGTTTGTCCCCAAAACCGGTAGTTTCGACCTACTACTGTTTTCCAAAGCAAGTAGTAATTATAGATATGACAGTACAAGTGCTCCAAAACCGGTTGCCGGACAATGGTAGGACCGCTTCGGTAAAAAATATGAAATGCTAGTCTTTTTTTCGGAAATTTGCGGGACAATGGTAGAACGGCTTAGTGAAAAATTGTAATTTCTGGTCTTTTTCCATAAATTTGGCGGACAAAGGTAGAACCGCTTATGTGAAAAATTTGAAATACTAGTCTTTTCTGCCAAAATTTGGCGGACAAAGGGAGAACCAGCTTATAGGTAAACTTCAGAATTTTCATTAGATAGGAGGTTGGGAAACTTGATTTTTGCGACAAACTGATGGAATAGGAACAATGATATTCAAATTTCACCTTTGTCCCAAAAACTGGTTGTTTTGGGCACGAAAGTCGTACTATTTGATAAAAGCACCGGTTTCCAATTCCTCTGGACAAACATGGGGTCAAATATTTTACAGTACTTGCCCGCCCCTGCGTAATTCAATAGACTTTTTTTATGAAACATGCTACCCATTTAATTATCGGCAGATTCTCACATGACATCGTGTAAATAAATATTTGTTCGGGTGTGAGAAGCTTGAAGTTTATGACTGAATTGTCAATTTTCTCATACAATTTATTTCGTAAACTGTGGTATTTTGGGAAGGTAGTCCAGAAATGTTGTTCATCTTCAACGCTGGTTTTATTACAAAGGCGCGTTCTGTCCCCGACCTCGATGTGCAGACAATGATCGCGCTGCATCGTAATTTTGCAAAGCACCTTCTGAGCACGGGGGGGGGGGGGGGGCTCGTGGCCAAATTTTGGGTAGGGGTCTGCCGCGAGCATATTCATAATGGTACCGTTGGCTAGACTAACTTTTACGAAAATGGTACCCTTGGTTAGACCAATGTGACCATTCTCTGGACCAATTTTTACGAAAATGGTACCCTTGGCTAGACCAATTATGACAATTTCTTGGACCAATATTGTCAAATTTGTACCAAAAAGGATATCATGACCGTTGCCAATATTGTCAAAATGATACCCTTGGCTACCAGGTTGGAAAACATGCGTGATTTGGCCTACGCGTAGTAGCGAGTGAAATAAATTTGAAGGTGTGAGCTGCGAGTGGACTTTAAAAAGCTGTGAGAGAAGCAAAATTAATAATAGATCTTTTGTTCTCACATGCGAGAATCAGTTATTGTAGCTGCGAGCAGTGACTTTGACAGAGTTTCATAGTTGCGGGTGAATGCAAGTTTTCCAACCTGGCTTGCGTGTATGGAAAGTGTGGCACTTGCACTGACCCAAGAAAAACAATAGGGTATTCAAAACAGACAACAGATAAACAATAGAGGACCCTTCTTGCACACCCGAGGTCTCGGCGAAAATTGCCCTACTTTCCATACTGGCTGGCTTGGCTAGACCGTTGTAGGCCAAAATTGCAAAAAAGTATACCCTTGGCTAGACTAGAAGTCCGAAAAAATCATACCCTTGATCGCGGCGCGGCACATCCCCAGGTACCTTTACTATGGAAGAACCCCCGTGATTGAGCTTCATCATAGTAAATACTCATTATGCATCAATCAAAGCGCTCATCGAATCTTGAAACATAATCGAACACAAACACAGCAGGAGGGATCAGTGATCAACACAAACGACGGAAGAGGGCCCGGGAATTCGACAGTGAGGCAGCGTAGCGACTAGCGAGATAACTTTCAACTTATTTTTGTCCAAAAAAGCATCCCAGGAAGATAGCTTGTGGTATCTTCGAATCCTTCACAAGACAAGACAAGAAGATGAATTCACAATCCACTGAGCTTGCTACGGTTTGTATCTCTGATGTGTTTCAAATTCAATGAAGGAAAATATTTTTAGTCAGCAAGCAACAACGGGTGTAAAAGATGCGCAATCTTCCATGAAATCTGTTGTGAAATACAACATGAAATACGACAACTGCTGTAATCGGCCATAATCGATACTCAATGAAATCTTCCAGATGAGTGGAAGATTGTGCACCCGTTGAAATTGGCCACCTTTAGGTGAAATTGGCTAACGGTATTGGACGAAAAAATGAAATGGCAAAGTAACGGAATTGCGAAATAACGAAAAAATGGTCCGACAGTAAATATAAACTAGCAATAGTAAATACTAAAGTGCCCCTCACCTCTCCCAAAAATAGACCATTTAGTTACATAAATTAGTTACAAGGTTACAACAGGCTTATATGGTTCGCAAAGACGTCTGAATTATGAAATGTTGATTTGAACAAATTTAATTTTAGATTTGTCAAGTGTCAAGCTCATTTAAATCAATAAGAACATTGGTGGTAAAAATTTCTGAAAATTGTGCATTGCAATCCCTTGGTCTAAGGAAGGGGCAAGTCTCCCTCAAATATTCCCAAACAGGCTCACGTGCAGCACCAAGGTTATTACTTTTTGTGCAATGGACAGTAGCCTTAAGGCTGATTTCCAGTCAGTGGAATTTTCCGAGCGGGCGGAATTTCTATTGTATCCGACAGAAAATATCGCCCTGGCATTGAATAGAAAGTTACGGCTGAGCGACCTTTTATTGTCTAAAATTCCGCCCGCTCGGAAAATTCCACTGACTGGAAATCCGCCTTTAGCACTCGTACGTTTAGCCAACGTTATCGGGCGATTACCGATTACGATTGAGTCGTACTAATCGCTACCACCCACCCACCCTAGGCCTACTCGCGTATGAGCGGGTGGATGGGTGGTAGCGATTACTAGGAAGCGAACGTGGTTGGTTGTTTTGAGTGCAAATTACAGGGACGTAGGAAGCATCTCAAACTTGGGAGGGCACGACACTTCAAGGGCAATTTTTTCATTAAGCTAAAGGGGCATTTCTACCCTGGATCAGAGTATTTTTAGTATATGGAAAAAAATAAAAATAAAAAAATAAAAAATAAATTTAATGAAAAAAGAAATAAAAAAAAGAGAAAAGAAGGGAGGAAGGAAAAATTTTTCCTTCCTCCTTTTTTCTTTTTTTCTTTTTTTTAATTTCTTTTTTTAATAATACTTTAATTTTTTCAATTTTTTTCAAATACTTTAATTTTCTACAAATACTAAAAATACTCTGATCCAGGGTAGGGCATTTCCTGAAAATAAAAAGGGCACTTCTTTGTTTATTGCAAAATCTTGGGGGGGGGGCACGTGCCCCCAGTGCCCCCCAGTTCCTACGTCTCTGGCAAATTATGCTCGAAATTGTGTTACTGCATTACTTACGATATTTTGGTGATCTTCGCTGTTTCAAAATCATAATATTGCTGAAAGGCCATTTTTTCGCTATTTCGTTTTTTGTCGAATACCGTTAGCCGGTGAAATTGGCGGTAAAAATGCACCATGTAATACACTTTTAAATGGGCTGTATAATAAGCCATGTAATAGACCATTGAATGGGCTTTGTAATATGCCATGAAATCGTCCATGTGATTACGGGTAACGGGGAAAAATTAAGTACCTCCATCTTTACTTCAGTTTTTACCAAATTTGCCAATTTTGTCTAGATTAGGTAGTTTAGGCCAACCTCTTACCGTGGTACAAAAGTGTGGAACATGCTTAACGACAATATCAAAGAGGCTCCCTCGGTCTACTCTTTTAAATCAAGGTTGAGACAGTTGGGGTACGAAAATCTTTAATTTTGTACAGATATTTTTTGTATTCAGGTGTAAATTATTATCTAATTTGCTTATATGCATTATATTAGGAACTTTACTTTTGACAGGGCCAAATTGTAAAACAATATTTATTGAATTTTGTACCCTTTATAAATATGTTTAAAATATGAAATATAAATATAAAATATGAAACGACAATGTTTTGCCCTAGTCATGGATGCCATTTTCGTAAAAATTGGTCCAGAGAATGGTCAAATTGGTCTAGCCAAGGGTACCATTTTCGTAAAAATTAGTCTAGCCAACGGTACCATTTTGAATATGCTCACGGCAGACCCCTACCCAAAATTTGGCCAAGAACCCCCCCTCCCCATGAGTACTTGTGACTTTTATACTAATTTTTCCCCGTTACCTGTGATGCGATGCTCCACGAAATCCGACACTAAGTCTGGCAGTGGTCGCGATATTTCGTTGTTGTGAAATGCAACGTGAAATACGACAACTGTTGTAATTGGCCATAGAATCTGCCACAGGAAGTATGCTACTTTGGATAAGAAAGAGAACACTGCAATCGTGAGACTTTGAAATATGTTTGAGTAGACCATCATTCAAACAAATTCAGTATACAAAGCCAATACAGATTATTCAAAACAATTTAAAATATCTGCCAAATAATCTAATGTTGTGCTTCACAAAGGTGTGCGAAATTTGTACAGAGTGATAGGCCCCTCACCAACAACGCTAAATGATATTGCAGAGGGGCACATCACTCCGGAACTCTCATACACCTTTGGCAAAAAGTTTCCAAATATTTTTGAAGAAATCTACTGTCCAGATTTTGGGTTACATAAAAGTTTGGATGCCGGTTAAAATATCTCCAGGTTTCGAGGAGTTATGGCCTCTCCGATTCTCACACAAAACAATGATGTACAACAAACGACTCAAAAACGCCAAAAATTTGCGTTTTCATTTGTTCTTGCTATTGTCCTCCTGCCACCAGTTTCTTGTTTTCAAGATGCAATGCAACGCCCTTGCCGTTTTTTTGTGAACTGAAGAAATCTTTTAAGGTTTGTTCACGGATTTCAAGTCATATGGCAATACTCTAAGGAAGTTTTTGCATCATACAACTCTTTGCATTCGAGGCACAAGTTTTCATGGTGCGAAATAAGTTATGAAATTCAAGACTTGAAGTGGTGCAAACAAGCATCCACAAGCCGTAGCCAATCTTTTCTCTTGGAGAGGTCATTAACTCCTCGAAACCTGGAAATATTTTAAATCCTCATTGATGAAAGTAAATCCTTCTGTAGGTACTGGGTCACTTGACTTTCATTAGTAGGGGTGGTCGCACTCCAAGAGAAAATGTTTTCCCCTCGCTCTAGAATGTTTTCCCTCCAAACCATATCCAGGTTTAGAAGCAAAAAACGAAATACTCCAATACGTAAAAAATTCACTGGAAAATTATGAAAAACAACTCGCTCTAACAAGAAAAATTGCCTTATGTGGACACCCGGCGCTAGAAAAAGAGGCGAAAACCCAACCTCGTCCCCATGGCCTTATGTCATATTGGGACGGAGACGAAGGCCCTTGGGACGAGATTGGCAAAAACGATACCCGGAAAGTAGTGGACATAGTAGTGGACATCCCATCAGCAAAATATACTAAGTGCCCCCATGCAAAAAAATAAATTGGTTTGTTTTCCGGAAATTTTACTATTCTTCAAAAGTATTGTTCGCTGTTTGTCAACAGCCTACGCCACTGGATGTTTAAAAGACAGCGGGAAATTTAGAAATTATACTTTTTCAACAGTGTCATGATGGAGAGAAGCACACCTTGAAACGGTTGTTGTTGTCATCTTATTTTGATTTGAATAAATAAGTAGATGATGTAGCTTTTGATGACGAAACTAATCAAATTCGAGAATAAGACTAAATCAGCTCGGAAAGGAACCAAATTGAGTACTCCTTAATGAACCATTTCGATAATCGAAAAAGGAGACCCTCTACCCCTTAATAAATAATCATTGGCACAAGTGCAAGAGGATTCAGCAGCATACCACCAGCCCATAACGGACAACAACGCCCCACACCGCAGCCTGACCCACCACCCAAATAACGGGAGAAGATTGGCTGGGTAGCTAGTCTCAAAGATAAGGCTCAAATCCTTACTGGTTGTCAGAGCATGCGGAAATCATCCAATTTCATGCTTGTCAGCCAATGAGGTCACCGCTTTCTAGACCCTGGAGACAAAATCGGTCGTTTGAGGTAAATTTTCTAGTACCCTCACTAAAACTGAAATGGATGCTAAAATACTTCAGTTATTTGCAATTTTTTTTAATAAATCAGTTGTGGGGATGTCCGTCCAGAGTTGTTTACATGTTTAGGCACACAGCTCGTTTGGGGCCGGAGCTGCGTTCATTTTCTGGTCGAAGAATATTGACCTTCGTTGAAATATCTATAGAAATCGCTACAAACGAGATATACAGATAAGAATTTCAGCGATTACGCATACTGACCTGAGCAATAACCCAAACTCTTTCACTGCTATCATATCTCAAAATTGGAGGCAGTTTCTAATGATTTCTGGCAGAGACATCATTTGGACCTAAGCTTGTCCTCGCTTAAAACTCATTCCATTGCACTTAAAAAGTAATGGTAAAGTTCTTGAGCTAGATAATGCGCTTACAAATGACTCAGACACCAGTTTGACTTGGTTTCCTTCTTTAATTTGCCAAATTTTTATAAGAAACAACCAGTTATGGGGAATTGCTAAAACTTTCCTCGGTCCATATTTTTCTCTACACAGATTCTCCGCTTCAAACAACAAACAGTGAATTTTGACATTGTATCATAAAAGTCTTGCATCACAGAACATTCCTTTTGAACGATTCCATGCGCTTTAGCGAGGCACTCGTGAATTGTATTCACGCATTTCGTTCTTTTCGTTCTTATTTCAATCAATGCAAAACATAAAAAGAACAAAACATTGTTTTGGGTTTGCTAAAAAAGATACCCGGTTTTGCACTTTTGTTTGTTTGCATTGACTGATTGAACCAAATGCGTGAAAACAATTCACGAGTGCCTCGCTAAGGCGCATGGAATCGTTCTATAGGAATGTTTTGTGATGCAAGACTTTTATGATACAAAGTTCACTGTTTGTTGTTTGAAGCGGATAGACTGTGCAGATAAAAATATGGACCGAGGAAAGTTCTTGCAATTCACAACTGGTCGTTTCTTATAAAAATTTGCTAATGTAAAAAAGGCAAACGAAGTCAAACTGGTGCCTGAGTCATGGGTAAGTGCATTATTCAGCTCTAGAATTTTACCATTACTTTTTAAGTGCAATGGAATGAGTTTTAAGCGAGGACAAGCTTAGGCCCCAATGATATCTCTACCAGAAATCATTAGAAACTGCCTCCAATTTTGAGATATGATAGCAGTAAAGGAGTTTGGGTTATTGCTGAGGTCAGTATGCATAATTGTTGAAATTCTTATCTGTATATCTCATTTGTAGCGATTTCTATAGATATTTCAACGAAGGTCAATATTCTTCGACCGGAAAATGAACGCAGCTCCGGCCCCAAACAAGCTATGTGCCTAAACATGTAAACAACTTTGGACGGACATCCCCACAACTGATTTATCAAAAAAAATTGCGAATAACTGAAGTATTCTAGCATCCATTTCAGTTTTAGTGAGGGTACTAGAAAATTTACCTCAAACGACCGATTTTGTCTCCAGGGGCTAGAAAGCGGTGATCTCATTGGCTGACAAGCATGAAATTGGATGATTTCCGCATGCTCTGGCAACCAGTAAGGATTTGAGCCTTATCTTGCTAGTCTCACTACATGCAGTGTAGTCAGAGTTAATTTTTTCAAGAAAAGTTAAAAGCGAACGTACATTTGGAGTTTTAATTGACACCATTTTATGTTGCAGGATGAGGGTTATGATGAAGTATCCAGCACTGGCCATAAAACTGATGCAGATCTTGCAGTATCACAGATGACACCAAACTGTTATGGCCTACAATATAGAATTGATCAAAATCCACCAGTAATTACCTGCATCTTTCTTGGCCTACAGGTATTTGAGGAGAGTTTTATTTTGCGGGGAAATTTTATCATGAGCGCTCTGGAAGATAAAATTAGGGGGGGGGGCTGCCCGACAAAAGATCCATTGTTTACAAAGATTTGCCCGATTATGGCCGATTCTTGCAAATTTTGCCAACATTGGAGGGCTGTAACACCCTAGCCCCCTGTCTCATACGCCTATGAATTCTGTCATTTTCTCAGGGGCCCCTCTAAAGTTTTTGAAGATTGAAGGCTCTTTGCCTCTGTGGTAAAAATGGCCAAAGATGAGAGGGTGAGAGTGATCCAAATCGAAGACAAGTTTTATTTCAATGTGTAATATTGGCCCAGATCAAGTATGTGCTGGGAAGAGTACTGTACGTTACAGCATCTTTAGTTTATTTGATTTATTTAATTGATGTATTTTACAGCATTACATGACTATGTTTGGTGCAACAATTGCGGTTCCTTTCATCCTTGCTCCTCATCTCTGCATTGATAAAAACCCTTTGGCATTGAGTGAAATTATCAGCACGATTTTCTTTGTTTCTGGAATTGCAACACTCCTGCAAACATTTCTTGGAAACAGGTAAGAGTTCTTGGGTAAAGCAGTGGCAAGGAAGTATGCTTAGCACGGTTTATTTGTTAACATAGGCTGGGTATATGACAGCTACACCCCAAGGGGGGGGGGGGTACTTCACTATTAATTCACACACAGGTGTGCGGCGCCAGGATTTCTTTTATGACCCGTTATGACCCAATCCCAGAATTTTGGTCAGATATTGATACCCAATCGCAGAATTTGTAAGAAATAACGAAAAACGATTCAACGTTACAGGGGCATTCGCTTTCAAGGCGAAAGAAAGGATATCCTCCCATTTATGGTCTCATCTATTAAACCATAAACGCAGCAAAACATCGAAATCTGTAGAAAGTACACTGTTAAATCTTGTGAAATAAAAACAACCAAAATAAACCTGTAACAAGAGAAAAAACTGTTAATTCCTGCAAGAGAAAAACGAATTAGTCTTACAACCTGAAAGGAAAGAAATAAATTAGCAATTCACCAGTAAATTCGATGAAGACCAACGTTGAATAACCAAAAACGCGTTTCATTGCACACTCGTGCGAAGAACAAATTAACGATAAAAACAGGCCACTTTTATTGTCAGACGAAGGAAAGAAAATTGAAAATCACATGCCAATAACACCTAAACCGCTAATTGAATTGGCTAAACTCAAATCAACAGCCGCCAAAGATCAAAGCCTTTGGCGCCAAATCAGAAGAATTGCAACTTGAAAACAAACTCCTTCTGTCTGCAGAGAGAGAGGGATCTCGAAGTTTAAAGGCAGTGTGTCACGTATCTGATTGGCTGCAACAAAGCCAGAGCTCAAAACAACGGATGTCTTTGCTGTGAATCGTTGCACTTCAAACAATGAAGGGTTGATCGTAAGCACTCTCTGCGGTCGTAGAAAGCCAGTAGGTTCAGCAGTCATTCTATTCTCCTTTTCTTTGTATTGTCCTTATCGCCCAATCAGATGGGTGACAGGCTGCCTTTAATAAACACCGCTTCTAAAACCTTGAGGTGGAGGGCAGACATTGCCCTACAAACTTTAGAAACAATCCTCACTATAGTTGTTACCACACTCGTTACTACTCAGTAAATGAATGCCAATGGCAGAATCACTTTCTTGTTTTTTCGGGCCTGCTTTACATTTTCGTTTTCGTTGACACCAACCGTTGCACCTGTCAGTACCTTTCCCTATTGCTAGGGGCACGTAATGTCTCATCCTGTCAACCAGTCTTTGCAATGTCAAAATCATACTTAGCATTATGTATGTGCGTAAGTTTCATTTATGTTAATACAGTTCTAAATTTTACGAGAAGAATGAAACTCTGAGTACAATATTCTTGGCAAAGCAGCAGCGACTATAAACTATAAACAGACTGGGTTTAGGTCATTACACGCCGCTAAACCTGTTTGCTGAAATTTACCAATGGCTGGTATGTTAATATGAACAAAGGTAGATTCATTGCTACAGTATTTTTTGACTTAAAAAAGGCATTTGATAACTGTAGATCATGATATTCTAAATCAAAAGTTAGAAAAGTATGGAGTGATTGGCCTTGAATGCACATGATTTTCTTCGTATCTAAACAACAGGCGCCTGTTTTATAGGGTGAATGGAGTAACCTCAAATATCGAAGGAATGAAATATGGAGTTCCTCAAGGCTCCTGCCTGGGGCCCGTTTTATTCCTGATATACATCAATGATCTGCCGTCTTCTCTTAAAAACGGTGAAGTAACGATGTATTTAATTAATAAACCTGATGAAGAGTTATGCTCGAAACGTCGTGGAAATCTTAGTTCTTTGTACGATGTCGAATTTTTAGATTGATTTATGTATTTAATCAATGTATGATATCAGACAAATCAGTACCCCCTTCTTTCGCGATTGGCGACTCGCATATTGGCGTTGTAGATAATGATGAATATCTGGGAGTCAACTTGATAAACATCTTGTATGGGATGAGCATATCAAGGTATTATGTTCGAAAGTATCTCTCTCTTTGGGTTTCCTAAAATATGCTAAGAAAATGCTTCCAAATCATACCTTTAGTCAGATGTATGGAGGTCTTGTTGAATCCTACCTCCACCATTGTTGCTCTGTGTGGGGTAGCTGTTGAGACTCTTTGCCTGTTAATTCTACAAAAATTACAAAATGGTGCTTCGAGAATAGTTGCCAACAGTGGCTATGATGCACCAACAGCAACTTGATAAACTCAAAATGGCCGACAATCCAAGACATGATCAAACACGAGACAGCTACAATTGTTTTCAAATCAATAAATGGTCTCGCGCCCACTTACCTGTCAACTCTATTCACGAGAAACTTGCTAGACTCGGGAGATTGCAAATTTGAGAAATTGTGAGACTGATGACTTGCTTGCTCCACGAATGAAAACGAGCAATGGCCAAAGAGCATTTTCGTTCCGTGGATCAAAGGTTTGGAATGAATTAGAACATGGGTTCAAGCTAGCCCCCTCTCTGTTTAACTTTAAATGTAGATTAAGTTGAAAATAGCTTTTAATTTTTACATTTATTCTAATTTAACGTTGTAAATATGCCTTTTTATTTCAATAATATTGTAGTTTAGTTTTGCCAGGGCCCCCTGAAAAGCAGCCAATCTTGGCTGATCAGGCCACTGTGTATAACGAATTTGAAATGAACGAATGAAAAACGGATGTTAGTTTAGTTTATGGGTTTTAGTTGCAAAATGCATTTGATTGATTGTATCAATGAAATTATGTCTAAACCTATCATGCAGACCCAGCATATTGAGCAGTTTTGTGATACCGTAGACCCGACATTTTACATGATATTCTTTAGACCCAAAACGACAAAATTTCCTGGGGACTCAGAACTAAGGGATGAGGGCTGAGAACTGAATCCCTTAACCCTCAGGAGGAGCATCACTCCTGTTATTAACTTGGTTATATTTGTTAATTTAAAACCCAGAGAGAGAAAAGCTGACTACTGGTACATGTACCGGGTTCACACTTTTGAAAATTCATTGCATCAAGAGTACTGGATGGATTGGAATGAACCAATATTTATTTGACAGCCAAAAGATTGAAGTATGTTTGTGATTTTTCTCGCCTTCTTACGAGAACTGGAAACATTGGTAAGTTCAAGTCTACAAAAACTCTTTGGTTGCAAGATGACTGAAAAGGGCCTTTGATCAAATCATAAAGGACTCCTCGTTCTGAACTACAGAGAAAATGCAATTTTTCATGGGTGAGAGATTTCGACTGCACATTTATTGCCATGGGATTGAAAATCTGTTTGTGAATCTATTTCTTATAACTCTTGAGAGAGGCGAAACGCCCGTGCGCATTGTTCTGTGCGAGGAGAGTTCTAACGATTTGATCAATTGTTTTATGCCCTTTTTCAGTCATTTTGCAACCATGGAATTTTTGTAAAATTGAATTTACCGATATTTGCAGTGCTCGTAAGAAGACGAGAAAAATCACAAACATTCTTTGATCTTATGACTTTTAACTAAAATTTGAATCATTCAAATCCATGAAGCATAAGGATTTGTGGTGCTACTAATTTTCGAAAATGGGAACTTTTTTCTGGCTCACCCGGTATACAGTCTTGTAAATAAGTATGCAGTGAGATCTTTCATGATACAAAACTTATGTTTTCTGCAGGATTTTCTAAAACCTGCCGAGAAATGATGAAAACAAGAAGTGTTTCATGATTCAAAATGCTCATATCTGATAAGTGATAACCATACGCAATAATTACGATAAATTGTCAACATTTTCGATTGTTTGTTAAGCAGTTGCTTTATTTTTGCAGACTTCCAATTGTTCAAGGAGCAAGTTTCGCATTTCTTGGCCCAGCTATTGTTATTTTGTCTCTTCCACAGTTCAAGTGTCCAACTTCTGGTACTTTAGGTAAGAACTGGGCCTAATTCATCAACATTGTTAAGATGAGCAATTACTACTTGCTAACTTTCTTACAAGCAGTCAAATGATAACTTTAAAATAAAGCTAAAGTACAAAATTTACTAAAGCGCATAATGAAATTTCAAATTTACGGGACTAAGATGTTGTTCAGCGAAGACTTTTCCAAGTCAAAATGAATTTTTTCCGTTATCTATAGTTTCTTGAAAGCTGGGGGAGAGTCTAGAATTATGAAGCAATCCTCTGAACAAGCATTTCCAATCAATTCTAAGCTCTGGTGAATATCAATCATTTTTGAATTCTATGTGCTTCAACGGAGACGCCGGAGCGATGATAGGGCACGAGGGGGCGAAGGGTTAGACTTAGGGTTAGGGCAAGGGCACTCCAGACTGAAGGCGAGCGAAGAGAAGCCGAAAATTCAGGGGATCCGGGGGTCCTCCCTTGGAAAAATTTTGTGGCCACGCCCTGTAGATTGGCTTAAAGGCACACCGTCGTGGCTAAAATCACTTGAAATCACTAACAAGAGACCTGGCCTCTGAATAATTGCCAAGCTTTTATGCTTTTGGATCATATTCTGTTCTTTGGTATTGTCTTATTCATCCAATCAGTGCCACGACAGTCTGCCTTTAAAATGCTATCAAGAATATTTTAATGAACATAATGATGTTCTCACTTAGATATTCTGTATGACTAATGCCAGTAACAATAATTATTCGATTTAAGAGTTAACCCTATCTCACCTGGGGTTGGGGTTAGGATTCCAACCCCCCTCTTTTTCTTCACTGTTATTGCTGCGAAGCGCATGCGCGTAGCAGAATTTAGACGGGTTGATTGGAATTCCTGTGTCGATGAGTGTGTTGTATGTTTGTATGGATGCAAAAACCAAACAAGCATCGTGCTCGCCGACTGAAATGCTGCCCACGCAACCAAACAAGCATCGTGCTCGCCGACTGAAATGCTTCCCACCCACCGCTTTGATTTTGGATGCAAGGAGTTGACTCACGTTCATTGCGAGAAGAAGAAGGGAATTTTCACGGACTCTAGTACGTATCAAATCATTTTTACATCTCATTTCACAGTGAATAAGAGAGGATTTCTCTTTATGCTCTCTGTTGTGTTGAAAATTTTTTCTTCTGCAGCGGACAGGTTCCAGGAAGATGTCATCAACGAAGGCCTAGACTAGGCCTACCTAAGCATTTCTTACACGTGCACAAATAAACAGCAATGACCTGCCCTTTGTGGCAACAAATTAAACGTATAAACCCATTGTGGTATTGCCACTTGTAGCAATAAAAGCCAATATATCAGAAATTCCCACTGAGGCACCTGACAACAGTGACTTTCCCATTGTGGAAAGAAAAAGTGAATCACCCATTTGTGGTTATAAACAGTGAATTGCCCATTATTGTAATGATTCACCATTCATTCCCTTGCATACAGCACTTAAAGATTTTCACAAATAACAACCATGCAATTTTCATATTAGATGGGTACATGGTATCTATTTTTCACAATACAAACTCAGGGTTTTATGTAATCTTTTAGTAGAGTATTGTTGCACTTTAGAACAGTAGTTTTCTTTTTGCTTAAAACTGCAAACATCTAGTGCATAAATGTTCCATGAATTTTTTTAGAACAGAAGAGATAATTTCCCATTGCATAGAAAATCACAAGAGAGGATTGCAAAAGAAAGATAATTGAAAGGATCTTTCAACCATGATTCTTTGCACCTGAAAGAATTTTGATTGGCTTCTTGATTAATTTTTCCCCTCCTTTAGCACAGATTTTTCTTGTCAGTATATTTCTGTTATCTACTCAGTTGGAATATATGTACTTAAATCAGCCTTTCCAGCCACCATACCTTGCATGTGCCATCTTTTTATTGGTGGTCATTTTTGTGGACTGTAAAAATGGCAAGAACGAAAAGACCACACAATGGTGTGTTCACAAACCATGCTCCTTGCAAAGCCCTTTAATGTTGCCATATGACCATGCACATATACATCTCATAAACAAAAGCTTAATATCTCATGTATTTTGTTGCAGAAGTGAAAGGTAACGTTATTAATTTGTGACAGCCCATGTAAAGATTAACACAGCATTGGATCACATTCTGCATATCAGCTGTTCATATTCCTGTAACAGTTTGCACAGCATTGGATCAGTATTCTCTTCTTTAACCATTGACATTCAAAGACCAACGCAGCATAAGAAAGTTATCTTACAAATTAGTTTCTGGATGCACATTCTTACAAAAACCAAAAAGCATTGGATCAGCATTGCTTCTGTGACCATTCTTCACACCTTGTGACCTTTTAACTTTGATACAAACTGTCACCAGATGAACTTTTGAAGAATTGTTGTGGTCAACTGTTGTGCATCATATACCCTCAAGACTTGCTTTCATTTGAGGCAAAGTACAAAGCCTGTTATTTGACACAGAATTGAAAAGGGGAACACTTTGTGTGTTGAAATAGCAGTGTTGATCTATGGCCAAATGAGAAAGAAAACCATACACTATTTGAGGTACCACCTAGGAGAAAGAAAACCTTGCAGTCCAAGAAAGTACAAAATGAACTGACATTGATTAACTGAGTCTTGAAATTGCAATTGAAGACTTGAAGTGAGATTAATATCGCATTGAGTTTTAATGATTATTATAGTCGTTTGATGCAGTCTTGACAGTTACAAACAGTTCTCGTGGTTTTTTTAATTGTTTTACCTTAAAAAGCTTAAATTTTACTTGGTTTCAACCACATGCTCCAAAATATCCACTCTGACATTTATTCTTTTGACAATCTGCGGAATGTTATTATCAATAATGCTATGAGCAGCACTTACTTAACTGCGTTAACAGCTAGTAGTAGCTATAATCTTTAAAGCTTGGCAAATAAGTGGACTTTGATGCAAACAATCAAATCACGTGATTAAATTAAATTACCTACACTGTTCTTGTTGCTATGACAATCAGAAGATATTAAGTTTTGATTATCATGATTATTACCAACATGATTGAAACAATGAAATGAGGCATTAAATTGAATTTTGTTGTTTTTAATATCTGCAACAATTTAAAAAAAAGTATGCAAATTTTGTTGACTACACAATAAAACATTTGTTGCCATCATTCGGTGTAAGTCAGAGTAGCTGAATTTTGGCATCCTGTTTTGCACATTTTAGCATTTCGCGAATAAAAGTTTGGTACCCCCAGGCGAGATTAAATTAGGCGAGATTAAGGGTTAAATTAATGATTTTCATGATATCATATTTAACGTTGTTAAAGAAATAACCTCCTTGCCCCTCTTAGAAAAGGGCAGGAGGGGCACTTGCTTCCCCTGCGCTCCCTCTCCAGCGTTCCTGTCAGCTTCAAACGCAGTAAATCATCCCGTGGAAATACTTGTTTGAGATAATCGCCTGTCGATCATATTATGTTGTGCATCTCCAAGGATAGTGTTATCTCGTTGCAACAATTTTCAATTACTATTTTTCTGAATTCTTGAATAAACTTTTCAGGGAATAATGCAAACGTCACACATGATTGGAGATTAGGAATGCGAGAGGTAATGAAGAATTTGTAACATTTATTGGAAAATCAGATGATATTGTAAGGTATCCCTTGAAACGAAATAGACCTTAGTTTCTAGCACGTAGAACCAATTCTTGTAACACTGTGATAGTTTAAAAGTCAATGACTAAATGTTGCAATTGCCCTGTAACACGGTTTTATCGGTATGGTTTTTGGATTGTATCTGATTTCCCCATAGTAATTTTACATTTTAATTAATGTTCTAGTGGAAGGCCTCTTGAAAACGGCCTCTTGAAAATGGCCTCGGCTGAACGGCTGCCTAAGAATCTAAAATGAAAACATGGGCTTTTCAGAAGAATGAAGTTTGTTTGGTTCACATGGCATTGCCTAAGTTAAATCTTATAAGAGATCCAGAGTTTCCGATCGGTAGAATTAGGCATTGTTTGATCCAAAGAGTGGCACAAAATTCCAAATTTGGAGGCGACGAAATTCATCGGTCACGAATTGATGCTATGAAAATAGATACCTTTAGAGTTCTATAAAAAGAGGAACTATGATTAAAACTGGTGAGAATTCCAGGAACGATTTTTGCCCATCGTACTCACGTAAAGTTAATTTTGCAAGCAGGCAGAATTTTAGTCAATGTAGATGTTATTTGGGCGTCATTCATTCAGTTTTTAACTTAGAAAGTAGTCAAGGAAAGATAATAGTTATCTATATCTGAAAGTAGATCGTTTGTGTAGATTCAAGGTGCAGTTATGGTGTCATCTTTATTTCAAATTGCGATTGGTTTCACTGGACTCATGGGATTGATTGCTCGTTGTCTTGGCCCATTGACAATTGCACCTACCATTGCATTGATTGGTATTTCATTGTATTCTGCCGCTGGATTTTATGCCGGTATGCAACTATTGATTTCCATTGCTATATTCCGTAGTGCTTTTTTGCATTCATTTGGACTACATTGAATATCTTTTTCCAAATTTGGTAATGAATCATTCTTTATAATAACATATAAAACTACTTTATTGTCTACCCTACCCCCTTCCCTTCTTCCATCAATGTCATCATTAATTTGGTTTGCTCTCATTATAACGTAGCATGCAAGCAAATGTAGAAAAATTCAGAATGAAAATTTCCTAATTATATACACATAAATTAAAATTCTTAGGTTTAATTGTATCTTCACTTTGTTTCCTAATTTCATTGCAGGAAAACAATGGGGAATATCATTCATGTAAGTTTGATGGTTTTTACTTATTTGGTTTCACTTTTCGTAATTCTCAAAAGTTTTGACACTCTTTTTGTGAATTTGGCTGCAAAAATATTTTGTGGTGATTATCCGAAGTAAATGTACGAGTAATTTTTTAGAAAATAGTTACAATTCAACTGAATATTTTTCTTGCAGGACTGTTTTCCTCATCACATTATTCTCTCAGTTTTTACGAGAATCCAAGCTGCCGTTTCCATGGTGTTCACGTGCGAGAAAATTTACAATTGTATGGTCACCCGTCTTCAAATTATTTCCGGTAAGTTGAAATGTACTACATCATGGTAATTTATCAATTTTTTTGTAACAAAGAAAGGTTAGATAGGAGGTTAGATCCCAAAGTACTACATCCAGTGGTGGCGTCAGCTCTAAAAAATTCGAAAGATGTGGCGGGGGGGGGGGGGGTTCCGACGTAATTTCTCAGCTTGAAGGTATACTGGGTGCGCCAAAATAAACTATGCACGTTTGGCAGGCCACGATAAATGGTAAACTGGACCGATTTTGAAGATTCATGACTTCATATTTAGCGAAAATCTTGAATTAGATTAGACTTTTTGCAAATTTTTTGTTTTCAGTTTTTAGAGCTAGAAGCGATTTTTTTAAGATTCTCGTTCTCGAAAACACTGAAAACGATAAAAAAACGTTGATCAAATTTTCTAAAGAATCTGCATGAATGGACAAAGAGAAAACTTTTTTGTAGTGATTATACCGGTTGAATATAAAAAAGAAAATCCCCGTTTGAAATAATATTGCTCCCTGAATATCAAAGCAATAATATTGAAAACTGTCTTGTTTTATTGCTAGTATGTTCAATTAGGCTCAGTAATTTACACGGCTTTAACGTCTATTACATCAAGATAAATTTATCAATTTTTTTGTAACAAGGAAAGGTTCACTGATAAGGCTGATATGCTGTCCTATTTTGTCTGCTGTGTGCAGCGCAGCGTCATCGAATCCTGTTCAGTTGAACTCTCTTTGTTGCTGCCCTTCTATCTTGAGAACTGTTTTCTTTGACAGGAACTTAGGCAGAATGTTATTTACAACACAACTTATCGCTACCGCTTCCAGTTTATGTAAGAACAAACATAAGATGGGTATGAAGTGATGTGATTATTGAAATCTCTATGGCTCAAGTAATGACGTCAATTCATTATCATGAAATGATTCGATTGAGGTAAAGGGCATGTGGAGCACGACTGATGCCTTCTTAGCCCCATGGTGAATGAAGTTTAGAGATGATCACATCATAAACGGTATTTCATTTGAAAAATGAATATGCACTCAACAGTCACCATAGACGAAATGAAAAGAACTGCTACTCGTTACCTTTATTTCACTAATCGTGGAATCGGGAATCGATATCTCTCCATATTCGTTTGCAGGTATGAAGAAACTCCCTCAATAGACCTCTTTGCTACTCTTAAAGAGAATCCGAATGTATGACTTTTTAAAACACTTTGAAGAAATGTCGATTATATGAAATAGTGATAGAAGCTTTACAGTCACTCAACCGAACCTCTCCCATAAAAGTGTATGGTGATATCGCTCGATCCTGGCTCTTTTATAGGATAGTTAAAAGGTTTTATTATATTTACGATCAGCTCTAGTTTTCTATGTAGCTGCAACTTCTGAGTTAATTTTGTTCTCAAGCCTCACGAAGTCATTCATTTCTTCTCTAAAGATAAAATTTGTCGTCCTAGATAATGCTTGCGATTATCATTGCATGGGTAACAAGTGCCATTATTACAGTTTCTGGTGGATTTCCTTCAGATCCTAAAAAGCCTGCATACACTGCACGCACAGATTATCGGACATCAGTTCTTAAAAATGCAGATTGGTTTCGTGTGCCTTATCCTGGTAAGTGTTATGACTCAGGTATTATTATAGAAAACATAATGGAGGATGTCAAGTGTTTATTCAATTGAATGCAATTGAATGCTATTGAAATGCAACTGATTCCGATGCCTTATTCTCGTAAGTGTCATTATGAAGCCCTTATAATGGAGGAAATTCGTTCTTAATTGTTTAATTAATTCAATTATTCATTCATTCATTCATTTGCTAATTCATTTGACTCATTTATTTATTTATTCAATCAGCAATTTATTCTTCAGCCATTCATTTATTTAACGATTTATTCATTCATTCATTCATTCATTTGTTCATTCATTTATTCATTCATTTATTCATTTATTCTCTTTTTCCTTATCCATTCTTTCATTTATTCATTTATTCATTCATTCATTTATTCTCTTGTTCATGATCCATTCTTTCATTCATTCGTCATTCATTCATTTATTCATTCATTCTTTTATTCATTTTGACATTTATTCATACAATAGGACAATGGGGAACACCAACTGTAAGTCTCACGGGTGTCTTTGGAATGTTAGCCGGAGTTATAGCATCGATGATTGAATCAATTGGAGATTATTACGCATGTGCTAGGCTAAGTGGTGCTCCTGTGCCTCCTACGCATGCCATTAACAGAGGAATCGGAATGGAAGGTATTGCATGTTTGTTAGCTGGTGCATTTGGCTCTGGAAATGGCACAACATCATTTGGCGAAAATGTTGCTGCAATTGAAATTACCAAGGTATATTGAATTTACTCTATGCAGTTATAATTCTTTTGCATAATATGAATAATTTATGGTGATTATTTCAACCATATGCTGAATATTTCAAAATAATCAATTTTAATCATTGGTAACAATTATCACATTAACATATGCTCTTGTATTTGATCCTCTTCAGAGAATGCACTCCCCTTGGATTAGTTGTTCATACCAGGGGATATAATTTCTCACCTAGATGATAGCACTTGATAAAGCGTCTTGAGAAAATCCCCTTTAAAGTCTGAACGGAATCATCGATTTCAGCCAAGAAAAATTCCAAAACAATTGAAGATGTTGGCTATTCAATTCGGTATTGCAAATACCATTGCTTATATTACGGGAGCATTAGCCTTTGAAATGGCATGCTGACTCACGCGGTATCAAAATCCAAGTATTCAGTCATAAAACAAAAGTTGTCATTTAATCATTATTGAAATTAAACCAAAGAAATTCCTGAGGATAATGCAAGGTTTAAAAAGTCTTTGGTCTCCACTGCTAATGACTTTAACACTATTGTATACAAAGGGCCGTCAGTGGTTTATCAGCAAAAATTCAGAATAGCGTTAACGCTCGGCTATTTATATGGACTCGATGCCTTTAAGAACAGTATAACAATTAATTGTATTTATTTTGTTTCTATGCTCAGTTTATTGCAAGGGGAAATTGATATTTGTGTGAGGTATCATGAGAGATTTGACGGTTGGTCGTGGTTTCGTATGATGGATTGCAACTTCCAACCAGAATTGTCATGGTGTTGATTATCTGGTCTTTTCATGTTTTTAGGTCGGAAGTCGTCGAGTCATCCAAGTTGGTGCAATTTTTATGATTTTGCTAGCTTGTCTTGGTAAATTTGGAGCATTGTTTGCGACGATGCCAGAACCAATTATTGGTGGAATGTTCTGGGCTTTATTTGGATTAATTTTATCAGTTGGTTTATCAAATCTGCAATATGTTGATTTAAATTCATCTCGAAATTTGTTTGTCATTGGATTCTCAATTTTCACTGGAATGGTGATTCCTGATTGGCTTGAAAAGAACCCTGGATCGATTGATACAGGTATTGTTTTGTTAGTTTCATAGAGTAGTACTTTTGCTACTATTGGTATCAATCAGTGGCGGACACTTTGCCAAATATTGGGTGGGTAAAGCTATATTTTCAACAAAAATACCTTGTTTATTTCTATTGTTTTCAAACAATAGATCTTTGTTCAACCAACATTGGGGGCGATCGCACCCCCTGGCCCCCCCCGCAAGTGTCTGCCATGCCACTGGTATCAGTAATTAGTACCATTAGTAGTAGTAAATGACGAGGCTAATACAGTTTCATGCAGCATAATTATGTTCTCACCAAAATGTACAATTTTCTTTATTACAAAACAACCCACCCCATTGACACTCAGATTGTTTTCCACACTCCCCAGCCCCCAGCAGTGACGGAAGCCTTACGCATGTAACAACGTGTGTAAAATAGACTTCTATGCTGTATTTGTTATTATTTGTTGTTGTTCTGGCAGCCAATCAGGATTAGAAAACTATTGTTCTGTCAATCAACAATCACGTGATGTCAAACTATGATGTCAGACAGTATATGAAATTGCTAGCTCTTTGAGGAAAAGGGTTCCTATAGCGAAGGCTTTGACACAGTCGAGTGGTCACTTATCATCTTCTAACTTTTACCTTGAGGTGTTTTTCGTTCATTTAGGAGTTGTAGAATTGAACCAAATCATTACAGTTGTCCTACAAACCAAGATGGCGGTAGGCAGTATTGTTGCAGCCATTTTGGATAACTCAATACCGGGTACAAAGAAAGAACGTGGCATTGATCAATGGCTTTCACTTGGCAAAGAAGGATCTTCTAGAGATAGTGGATTAGCAACAATTCATGTTTATGATCCGATTTCTACAAATCTTTGGAAAGGCAAGAAATGGCTTAGATTCATACCATTTTTGCCATACTACCCAACAGACGAACAACAAGTAGAAGGGGGCTACTACGATGGCGAGGCTGTTTCAATGGACACAAAAGTATGATTGCTCATGAGTTTATTTTGACTTAGCTCAAACTGGCTAAGAATTGTCGTAAGGATCACACGAAGAACATTTCTCTATTTCCCCCGAGAACTTCAGAGATGTTCAAGTCAACTGAGGACCAAGGCGAGGCTAAAGTTTCTTGTGTTGTACAAAACTCATTGCATTTGTTCGTAAGTACATTATGTACTCAAACTAGATATACACAATACCTTTTTGTAACTAGGAGCTTCGTTTTTCTTACATTTTGTACTTTTTTATTTCTTAATCCGGAAATGTGATACGCCTACTCAATCTTTGTTATATTTACTTTTCCTGCATTAAAAACATTACAAAATGTAGCGGCCATTACAAGATGGTTCTTGATCCTTACACAGTGATCCAGCAAGTGTAATAAATGTCGAAAAATGAAAATTCTCAAAATCAATCACACTGTAGCTCATTTGAAAGAGCAATGGTTTGCAGTCAAAATAAAAAAGAATTATTAAAATCGGACCTATGAGAGCCAAGAAACAGATTTTTAAAGTTTCAAGAAATCACAAGTTTAAAAATTTCATATCAAGAATACAATTAACACTTGATTTAGGCTAACTTCAAAATTTAATTTCTCTGCTCAAACAACTCCAATTCTTGAAATTATTTTTTTATTTTGATTGTATACATCTCAGCATTATGTGTCTTTCATTTCATCAAAAACGAGTGGAAACTTTTCGCGAATTTTGCCAACTACTACAAGTACCATATTTGAGGATAAAAACCGATATTTAGGTAGAAACAGTTGCAAATCTAAAAGACGGGGTCAAATGGTGTCTTAGCAAAAAATATTACAATTAACTAAAACATGTTTCGAATGCATGTGCCAAAGGTTATCTTTGGGAACCTTCTGCAAAAAATTCTATGGCCGTTTTAGAATATGTGGTCATTTCTTGAAAATAACATGTCGTCGTTACTGAAACCAGTGTTGTTATGTAATTATGTTGTTATGTTATGTATTGTTATGATATGTTATGTTATATATGTTATGTATGTATGTTATGTTATGTTATGTAATTATGTTATTATGCTGTTGTTATATAATGATAGCATCTGAGCATGCTCACATAGATAATTTAAAAAAGCAGCCATAAGAATAGCATTGATGTAAGATAAAGATGTGAAATAAAAAGAGGAAGAAAGGGTGGGTGGGGGGAGGATGCAAGCAAAGAGGGAATGGAGGAAGAGGAGAGAGAAAGTAAGGTTGGTTGAGAAACCCTAACCCTAGTTGAGAAACCCTAACCCTAGTTGAGAAACCCTAACCCTAGTTGAGAAACCCTAACCCTAGTTGAGAAACCCTAACCCTAGTTGAGAAACCCTAACCCTAGTTGAGAAACCCTAACCCTAGTTGAGAAACCCTAACCCTAGTTGAGAAACCCTAACCCTAGTTGAGAAACCCTAACCCTAGTTGAGAAACCCTAACCCTAGTTGAGAAACCCTAACCCTAGTTGAGAAACCCTAACCCTAGTTGAGAAACCCTAACCCTAGTTGAGAAACCCTAACCCTAGTTGAGAAACCCTAACCCTAGTTGAGAAACCCTAACCCTAGTTGAGAAACCCTAACCCTAGTTGAGAAACCCTAACCCTAGTTGAGAAACCCTAACCCTAGTTGAGAAACCCTAACCCTAGTTGAGAAACCCTAACCCTAGTTGAGAAACCCTAACCCTAGTTGAGAAACCCTAACCCTAGTTGAGAAACCCTAACCCTAGTTGAGAAACCCTAACCCTAGTTGAGAAACCCTAACCCTAGTTGAGAAACCCTAACCCTAGTTGAGAAACCCTAACCCTAGTTGAGAAACCCTAACCCTAGTTGAGAAACCCTAACCCTAGTTGAGAAACCCTAACCCTAGTTGAGAAACCCTAACCCTAGTTGAGAAACCCTAACCCTAGTTGAGAAACCCTAACCCTAGTTGAGAAACCCTAACCCTAGTTGAGAAACCCTAACCCTAGTTGAGAAACCCTAACCCTAGTTGAGAAACCCTAACCCTAGTTGAGAAACCCTAACCCTAGTTGAGAAACCCTAACCCTAGTTGAGAAACCCTAACCCTAGTTGAGAAACCCTAACCCTAGTTGAGAAACCCTAACCCTAGTTGAGAAACCCTAACCCTAGTTGAGAAACCCTAACCCTAGTTGAGAAACCCTAACCCTAGTTGAGAAACCCTAACCCTAGTTGAGAAACCCTAACCCTAGTTGAGAAACCCTAACCCTAGTTGAGAAACCCTAACCCTAGTTGAGAAACCCTAACCCTAGTTGAGAAACCCTAACCCTAGTTGAGAAACCCTAACCCTAGTTGAGAAACCCTAACCCTAGTTGAGAAACCCTAACCCTAGTTGAGAAACCCTAACCCTAGTTGAGAAACCCTAACCCTAGTTGAGAAACCCTAACCCTAGTTGAGAAACCCTAACCCTAGTTGAGAAACCCTAACCCTAGTTGAGAAACCCTAACCCTAGTTGAGAAACCCTAACCCTAGTTGAGAAACCCTAACCCTAGTTGAGAAACCCTAACCCTAGTTGAGAAACCCTAACCCTAGTTGAGAAACCCTAACCCTAGTTGAGAAACCCTAACCCTAGTTGAGAAACCCTAACCCTAGTTGAGAAACCCTAACCCTAGTTGAGAAACCCTAACCCTAGTTGAGAAACCCTAACCCTAGTTGAGAAACCCTAACCCTAGTTGAGAAACCCTAACCCTAGTTGAGAAACCCTAACCCTAGTTGAGAAACCCTAACCCTAGTTGAGAAACCCTAACCCTAGTTGAGAAACCCTAACCCTAGTTGAGAAACCCTAACCCTAGTTGAGAAACCCTAACCCTAGTTGAGAAACCCTAACCCTAGTTGAGAAACCCTAACCCTAGTTGAGAAACCCTAACCCTAGTTGAGAAACCCTAACCCTAGTTGAGAAACCCTAACCCTAGTTGAGAAACCCTAACCCTAGTTGAGAAACCCTAACCCTAGTTGAGAAACCCTAACCCTAGTTGAGAAACCCTAACCCTAGTTGAGAAACCCTAACCCTAGTTGAGAAACCCTAACCCTAGTTGAGAAACCCTAACCCTAGTTGAGAAACCCTAACCCTAGTTGAGAAACCCTAACCCTAGTTGAGAAACCCTAACCCTAGTTGAGAAACCCTAACCCTAGTTGAGAAACCCTAACCCTAGTTGAGAAACCCTAACCCTAGTTGAGAAACCCTAACCCTAGTTGAGAAACCCTAACCCTAGTTGAGAAACCCTAACCCTAGTTGAGAAACCCTAACCCTAGTTGAGAAACCCTAACCCTAGTTGAGAAACCCTAACCCTAGTTGAGAAACCCTAACCCTAGTTGAGAAACCCTAACCCTAGTTGAGAAACCCTAACCCTAGTTGAGAAACCCTAACCCTAGTTGAGAAACCCTAACCCTAGTTGAGAAACCCTAACCCTAGTTGAGAAACCCTAACCCTAGTTGAGAAACCCTAACCCTAGTTGAGAAACCCTAACCCTAGTTGAGAAACCCTAACCCTAGTTGAGAAACCCTAACCCTAGTTGAGAAACCCTAACCCTAGTTGAGAAACCCTAACCCTAGTTGAGAAACCCTAACCCTAGTTGAGAAACCCTAACCCTAGTTGAGAAACCCTAACCCTAGTTGAGAAACCCTAACCCTAGTTGAGAAACCCTAACCCTAGTTGAGAAACCCTAACCCTAGTTGAGAAACCCTAACCCTAGTTGAGAAACCCTAACCCTAGTTGAGAAACCCTAACCCTAGTTGAGAAACCCTAACCCTAGTTGAGAAACCCTAACCCTAGTTGAGAAACCCTAACCCTAGTTGAGAAACCCTAACCCTAGTTGAGAAACCCTAACCCTAGTTGAGAAACCCTAACCCTAGTTGAGAAACCCTAACCCTAGTTGAGAAACCCTAACCCTAGTTGAGAAACCCTAACCCTAGTTGAGAAACCCTAACCCTAGTTGAGAAACCCTAACCCTAGTTGAGAAACCCTAACCCTAGTTGAGAAACCCTAACCCTAGTTGAGAAACCCTAACCCTAGTTGAGAAACCCTAACCCTAGTTGAGAAACCCTAACCCTAGTTGAGAAACCCTAACCCTAGTTGAGAAACCCTAACCCTAGTTGAGAAACCCTAACCCTAGTTGAGAAACCCTAACCCTAGTTGAGAAACCCTAACCCTAGTTGAGAAACCCTAACCCTAGTTGAGAAACCCTAACCCTAGTTGAGAAACCCTAACCCTAGTTGAGAAACCCTAACCCTAGTTGAGAAACCCTAACCCTAGTTGAGAAACCCTAACCCTAGTTGAGAAACCCTAACCCTAGTTGAGAAACCCTAACCCTAGTTGAGAAACCCTAACCCTAGTTGAGAAACCCTAACCCTAGTTGAGAAACCCTAACCCTAGTTGAGAAACCCTAACCCTAGTTGAGAAACCCTAACCCTAGTTGAGAAACCCTAACCCTAGTTGAGAAACCCTAACCCTAGTTGAGAAACCCTAACCCTAGTTGAGAAACCCTAACCCTAGTTGAGAAACCCTAACCCTAGTTGAGAAACCCTAACCCTAGTTGAGAAACCCTAACCCTAGTTGAGAAACCCTAACCCTAGTTGAGAAACCCTAACCCTAGTTGAGAAACCCTAACCCTAGTTGAGAAACCCTAACCCTAGTTGAGAAACCCTAACCCTAGTTGAGAAACCCTAACCCTAGTTGAGAAACCCTAACCCTAGTTGAGAAACCCTAACCCTAGTTGAGAAACCCTAACCCTAGTTGAGAAACCCTAACCCTAGTTGAGAAACCCTAACCCTAGTTGAGAAACCCTAACCCTAGTTGAGAAACCCTAACCCTAGTTGAGAAACCCTAACCCTAGTTGAGAAACCCTAACCCTAGTTGAGAAACCCTAACCCTAGTTGAGAAACCCTAACCCTAGTTGAGAAACCCTAACCCTAGGGTTAGGGTTAGGGTTAGGGTTAGGGTTAGGGTTAGGGTTAGGGTTAGGGTTAGGGTTAGGGTTAGGTTTTTAATCTACCATAGAGGTTACCATATTTTTTTGTATCGTATTTTGTATCATATACCTTGTTGATACTGTTACAGGAGTTGATATCTTTCATTTTCATTAACAGGCTGTGTGATGACTCAAGCACCTAGGCAATGGATTGCTGTGCATGCAAAATGTCCATGATTTACAACCACCAGATGTGCAAGACTAAATGTGTCAACATCAAAGGAAAATCTCCCCTTGCTTCACAAAAAAGGCAAGAAGTAAGTTGCAAATACAGTTCTCATTCCCAATCTCAACTACCCCTTCGCTCCAACGCTCACACTAACATTTCTCAGGAATGTCCTCCGTAATCCCCATTACGAGGTTTTCTGAAAAAAATTCATTAATGAAATGTAACCAAATTTTTATGATTGAAAATCCAGTGAGGAAGTCTTTGCAGATTTTTACGGACAGCGCATTCGACGCTATCAAATCCATATCCTGTGATTGCACATTAAACTAATTTCATTCTTAGCGTGCCTTGAAACCGTAAAAGGTCGTTGAATGACAGACAGCACCATAAGCGTACATTGAAAATCAGCCCCAATCGGGCAAAAATCTACCCTCAGTTGGGCAAAAATTTTGGCAAACAATGGACTTTGTGTCGGGCCGCCCCCCTAGATTTTTTCTTCCCGTACGCTTATGGACAGCACACTCTGGCTTTTACTGCGGTGCAAGAATACACGTATCTTTTTATAAGAAACTGCTTACTAGAAACTCAACTCTCAAGATCGCCAAAAAATTAAGAAACTCCAGTACTGAGAAAATGTAAGTTAAGAAACTATTTACTTTGATAAAGGAAATCCTTGACATATTTTTTTACTTTACTATCACTTGTTTCCTGTATCATATTACTCGTAAGGTACTTGAGTAATATCTAAAAATTGGAAAGGCTTAAAAACCTTGTTTTGAAATATTCATGAGGGCACAGGTAGTGCACATGAAGATTGTTATGGAACCTCTAAGAAACTCGTAAGAAACTTTGAGTACTCAAAATCTGACAATTTTAAGAAACTCTCAGTACTGGCCCAAATTCTTAGTTTCTTATAAAAAAAAGTACGTGTTGACGATAACGCTAAAGATGGCGGCTCTAAAGACTCTGTTATGTCCAATGGACTATCCAAGATTAAAACTCTCGAGCTCCCTTAATTTTGCTGGTGGTCTGAGATTTGAGTTTCTTGTGAATAGTTTCTTTGGTAAAGAAATATTTGTCTTGATATTTTTGGAAAACGTATATGCAATAGAAACAAAAGGTTGTTCTCGTGCTAAGGTTGGTTCGCTTTTGAGGACTTCGTTCATTTCAACCATTTTGCATTGTACAATGTATTTTCACGTGGAAATTTCTCCTAATTATTCAGGCTCTCTGGATGGCTACGATCGACTCAGAACTCAGGCAGGCTTCACGGCAGCACAAACAACTGATTACTCAATGGAAAAAATACTTCTAACGGCATAGAAAAACGAAACTAAAAGCACGCAAATTCACATTCCTAATTCACATTCAAATGCAAATTCACGGCAGCACCTTGGTAGTCTAATAAAGCGTGACTTGATCATTTGGTAAGTATGTATATCAGCATTTTATGTTATCACATCCATCTAGTATGTAAAACATTATCAAGCGTTTTATGTTTCAGATTCATCGGCTGAGGAATCGTTTGCGTTTTGTTTAACATCTCCTTAAAACTGAAACTGAAGTCGAAAATCTAATTCTACTTAAATTCCGAAATACAAACAAGTTAAGAAAACAGCGCAAGTCTACAGTAAGAACCCACAAAATAGAAACCACTTTCTTCAAAACAGCCTGTTTAGTTTCTTATTAAGAGGGCATTAATCTGGAAACAGGTTTAAAAATTTCTTATCATATGGTTAAGAAACTCTCAATGATTTCAACTTAAATACTTGAAGAAAGGTAAGATGAAACACTATCAAAATGGTATGATATTGTTACCTAGCATTCTCTTTAAATCTACTCAAACATAGCATACATGCCAAGTATAAATGGAGATGTTTTTGCATGAAATCTCTAAAAAAGATCTAAAAAAGACTATTAAACACAGTAGTGTCCCGCATATGAGAAACACAAATTTAAGAAACACAGACCCTGATATTCAAAATAATACCCCATGTTATAAGAAACTAGTATAACAGGACTGAAAAAACCTAGTTTCTTATTTAACAAAACTAAGCAAAAAACACCTTTCTGGAATAATTATATCATACAATCACAAAGCTTGTGTCTGAGTAGTTGATCGATAGTGCATGATTTTTCTGATAAGAAACTTTACCTACCCTGATTTGAATTTTACCTCATTATATAAGAAACATGTTAGACCTGAAATTGAAAGGTTCTTTCTTATATGCGGGACACTACTGTATGAACCTATTTGGGATCCTCCCATAAGAAACCCTCCTAAAATCAGGCTGAGAAGCTTCTTACACGAGGGCACCATTTCTCAAAAAATTCAGCCAGAGGTTTCTTATGATAAAGTGGTGTCTATTTTGCGGACTCTTACTGTAATAATGTCCAATCTCGAGATACCCTCTGAATGTGAAATTATGTTTGCAACAACCAAGTGTCAGTCAGTTCATGCCTGTCGATTGCTATGGGATCTCAGCAAGCATGTGGGTCTCTTCAAGTCATTCAAAGTAGCATGCGTTTGTGTAAGGAGAGGCCAATCTGAATCTTTTACCAATTTAAAGTCAATCCTCCTCTTCGAAATTGGTGTTTGTGCTGTCACAAACGAACTGGTGGATCTCTCTTCTTGGTGTTCTCAGAACGTAGATATTTTCACCTTCCACGTATGCAACATCGATTGGGTGAACAATTTTATCAAGATCCTCTTCCCAAAGACAGCCAATGTTCATTTGATAATTGTCTGGGTCTCCTGCACTGACAAGCTCTGCTAAGGATACCGTCTTGCGCTCCATATTGAATCCAAGCACTTTTCCCAGCAGTATGGCTGGTTGGTTGTACGTTGAATTTTGAGCAACAATTGCTACGACTTGATCACGAAACGGCAGGTAACTCTCACCATCTAATAAGGATCTCTTTAATCCCAAAGACTCCTTCATTTTCCCTGTTAAGTGCTCTGCCGCTTTCCTCATCTTGCGAGAAGACGATAGAGTGTCGTATCGAAGCCGTTGAACACGAGTGGAGTGAGACATTAGACGGGCCACTGCTTGTCGAACCTCGTCGTCTTTCTCTGTCTCAATGACCCAGTTAACCAGAGCTTTTCTCATAGTTGTAGTGGTGAACTTCAGCCCACCATTGTGCTGTATGAATGCCTTTTCTAGATACGTTGAGAAGGTTTGTGACGAGGTAAACGGGGCTCCTGCAGGTCTAACGAAAAGAAAGTCATGTCCATTTTCTCCAGTCAGTTTGTGGCGATGCTGCTGCACATAAGCACGTAAGTGTCTGTCAACATAATCGTAGTCACTGACCCTAATTCGGTTGCAGCCATAGGTCCTGCTCGTCTTGAAATGGTTAATGACCATATCTGTTGTTACATCATCTTTAAAAATCATCCAGTTGCTATCTTGCTCATTTGGCCTTGCTGACGGTGGTTCCTCACCGTGGACGATCCGCAGCCTCATCATATCTAAATTTCTGCTTGGAGAAATTGTGGTAAAAAGTAGAAGAATAACAAAGTCATGATATAGTCTTGGCATTGCGTTTCTGCCTCCTTCGTGTGTTTCGAGCTTTTCTTTCATAATTCTCAGCGTAGCTAACACCTGTCCCCATTGGAAGCAGCGCTTTGTGTCTCTTGTTGGATCAGTTTTCTTCCTCTCACGTTCGTAGACATTCTGCGAATAGATAGAAGAGAATTAAAGCATCACATTAACGCTTCCTTTTATCAGTTACCTTGCAAATAGCGTATTCTTGTTTTGAATCAAAGGATCAAAGAATGTTCGAGAATCAAAGAGTTGGAGCCAGTATTTTGCTATATGGTCCAGAAACGTACTGGGACATCTGGTGATCGCGAGATGTTACTAAAAATCACCAAAGGAACACTTTAAGGAATAGTTTCCGCTCTTTTGTTGATGATGATGATAGGGGCAACTGTGATTTTTGTGTGCACATTTCTCACTTGAATCAATGCTGCAAATTTAACAAATCCCAGCAATACTTACTTACTACTTACATCCCTTATCATCTTTACATGAAGTAGGAGATATGGTGATATGTACCTGTAATTGAGCTTGCATATGGCGAAGGTGTGCAATCTCTGTATCTGTGCATCGATCTCTCTCCTTCAAATCTCTATGGACGTACTTCGCAAGTATTATTATGCTTTGCACATGATTTGCAACGGTTCCACTGCCAAGAACTTCTGACAGGTGGTCCACGTACTTGCTAGTCAAATCTATGTCCAATGAATCCTGGAACTTGGGCTTCTGCTTGCGCTCTTTCGAAGCGAAGTCCAGGAAGAGACGTATTCTTCGTTCATGCCGATGCATCGTGCTCTCACTGATGTTACTAGTAGGTCTGAAGGGATTGATCACTCTTGTGTAGAATTTCACTAGGTCTTTCAGCTGCTGTTCAAGGTCCCCTGCTAGGCACACCGGTCGCCCTCGTGCTTGAGATTTCTTGGTCACTGAATGTTGGTCGCATTGTTGTGCGTTTTGGTCAATCTCTGTTGATAAACTTTCTGATGATGCAGACTTTTCAGGTGTCCTTTCATTGTCAGACACCATGGCAATTGCTTTCTGCTCCATTTCATTTGCAGAGGTAGCCGCTGTCGGTTCCATTGACGTTGCCCCGTCTTCGGTTTGGTATTCTGCATTAATCTCCAACGTTTTTTTGCAACTATTTGCCAGTGCATCTTGCAACGGCTTTGATGAATCGTTCCGTGACGCATCTGCAGTGCCCTTTACGGGAACGAAAGGGTCCAAATCAATACAAACATCA
Source organism: Aurelia coerulea (assembly GCA_039566865.1). Classification (NCBI taxonomy): domain Eukaryota; kingdom Metazoa; phylum Cnidaria; class Scyphozoa; order Semaeostomeae; family Ulmaridae; genus Aurelia; species Aurelia coerulea. The sequence goes on along the minus strand of CM076946.1, from coordinate 117,377 downwards.
CCATCACTAACACGGGACCTAAGTGGATGCCCACAGTAGGTCATTAGGTCTTCCACTCGAAGTATGTCATTGGAAACGTCATCTTTGAAATTGTAATCGGCAATATTTGAAGCTTCTTCCTCTGCTCTTTGCCCTTTTTCTGGAATGGGCTCAGTTGCTCGCGTCGATTCTCGTTTCAAGAGCATCAGATTCAGGTTAGCTGCACTCATCAGATAATATCCACCCCTACCTGCTCTCTGCCCCAGCTGCGATTCAAACATAGAGCGTATGCCACCCTTAGCCAAGACGGTCTTAATGCCTCGCCTGCTCATACAAGATCTCAATGCACTGTTCGAGACGCCAGGATAGATTGTGCTTCGTACTTCGGACATTGACACATACATCTGTCCGCAAATTTCGACTGCCAACATTCGATGCACACCTACGAGGAAAGTGATAGAAAGCCTTTAATGGATATGCTAAACTTATACTGAAATTGTGCCCTTCCTACATTCTCTGATCGCAATCGTCTGTAGCATAGGTTCCAAATCTTTAAATCAGCATAAAAAGGTGATTGTAAAATTCTATGACCTATTTCTTTTAGTTGAATGGCTTGAAAGAAACTGTAGCTACTTACCTATAATTCTACCGTTGGACTCTTCAGAAATCTTGAATATTTTTCGAAATTACAGCGTATTTCATATCCTAACTCATTTGAGGATGTGACTTTTGCTTGAAGTTTCTTTAAAGTCATTCAGTTCAAAGAAATAGGTCATTACATCTTACACCAGCCTTTTTAAACATTTGGAACCTATGCTATCGTCTGCCACATTTATGAAAGGTCCATATCAGTCATGTAGAACAGTTGTAGAATGGGATTGGTCAAGGTAAATAACTAACGCTCTACAGATTATTAGCATTTCATGGTTATTCACCTGCTATTTCAATTGTTTCCAGTCCAATCCGATTGCCAACATTTTTTGCCTCTCCTTTTATAGTGACACAGGACCTGTGGACAACAAAGAGTAAGACTGAGATCTTTTGCAGTGATCAGCACTGTTCCATGGCCATATTCTGTGGATTTATGGTAAGTTATTGGGAACGTTATAAGAATTGAAAGTTGATTGCTTGATCCGTCTCGAAACACTTTCAAGTTACGCATAGGTGGTGGTAGCATAATTCAATAATCATTTGTCTTAGGCTGCCTCAGAAATCGTGCCTATTTAAGTGAATTATTTGGCGAATGCATAGCCGATTTGAACATACGAGGTTGCAAAGTTTAAGTTAAGATCTCATCTACATCAACCATAAAGTTGAAATAAAACGTTTTTGAAAATAGGGCTCCTCTGCAGAAACTGTCCAAACGTTTGCACTTTTTTTGCAAACGTTATTACTTTTATAACTAGTTTGCTAAATTGTCAAAAACATGACGCCAAACTTCTCCTTCCCGTCATATCTTGATAGTCAATAAACTATGGTTGTCCTGACAATTCTATCACAGTGCCCTTATCATCTTGATTTTGGAATCTGCAATGATTTAAATTTTTTCTAAAAGTTTGCTTCGATAGTTTTTGAAAAAAGAACAACACTGCAATTCTTGTATCCCCAGTTGTACGCCAAGATATTTTGAAACAATGATAGAGTTATCAATTGATGAACTGATGAATTGACGAATTGATGATTGATTGATTGATTGATTGATTGATTGATTGATTGATTGACTGAATGAATTACTGAATGAATTACTGATTCGCTGATTGAGTCTTAAAATGCTTAAGGCATAACAACGCTCAGAAGAATTGCAGTGAAGTTCAAGCTATTCAGTGCTGTCGAGAGCAGGTGCTGTGCTGTACGGTATTAGACGAGATCAGAGGTCGATGTGAACTTAAGAAACTTTTGCTTTCACACCAGTTGCTTTTTCATTCAATGTTAAAACTTGTTAAGACCATAGACATAGTGAATGAATAAAGAGAAGCACGCTCGATTCTGCTATCTCAGTCATAGTCAGCATCTTTTCTCTAGCAATTTCCTTTGAATAATATATCATAAATCAGCCAATTTACAAATTTAAGAGATAAATTCCAACAAGCAAGGCTACAGGTTAAAGCTAAGTCTAATAGAAATCGCACACAAATTTTAACCCTCCCATGCCTCCCTTTCATTGACGGAGTGAATGAACAATGTGAAGAACGCTCAATAGACGATTGGGCTAAAGATGGCGGCGAGGAACTTTTTACCAAGATGTATTGTGTTACAAAGTTAACCCATTCCATGCCTACTTTATCAATCACTTCTATATCTTTTTAACGCAGGATGGATTGGTGGGACAGAAAATTGCCGAGTTCTGGAGCTTAACTTATCGGTACGGTGCAGTGGTTACAAGAAACAGTGAACTTTGGTAATTTGCTCGCGCTCAGTGAACACAAAGAGCTTAGTCTCAAATTTTCAAGGAGCCAAATGTAGAAATAGAACTATTATTATCATTAGCCTGCGTGACATCTAAAGTGAGACGGTCTATAGCAGTTTTCATTTTCGATACCGGGTGGGCTAGAAAAAAGCTCCCACTTTTTAAAACTCGTAGCACCACATGCACTTCATGTAGTGAATTTGAATGATTCAAATTCTAGTTAAAGCCAAAAGATCAAAATATGTTTGTGATTTTCCTCGTCTTCTTACGAGCACTGCAAATATAGGTACATTCAATTTTACAAAAATTTCATGTTTTCAAAATGACTGAAATAGGCCTAAAACACTGATCAAATCGTTAGGACTCTCGTCATACAGAACAATACACACGGGCGTTTCACCTCTCTCAAGAGTAATAAGACAGATTCTCAAACAGATAATAAAGATTTTCAATCCCATGGCAATAAATGTACAGACGATATCTCTCACCCATGAGGAATTGCTTTTTCTCCGAGGTTCTGAGCGAGGAGTCCTGTATGATTTGATCAAGTATTTTAGGCCTTTTTCATCAGTCACTTTGCAACCACGGAATATTTCTAAATTTGAATTTACAAATTTTTCCAATGCTTGTAACAAGGGAAAAAAGATCACAAACATACGTTAATCTTCTGGCTGTCAAGCAAATATTGATTCAATCCAATCCATCCAGTGCTCTTGATGCTATGAATTTTCAAAAGTGGGAACTTTTTTCTGGCTCACCCGGTTTAATTTCTGATGGATAGAATAGATGTTTGTGAAATTGCAATTCGAATTCCAAATACGCTTGCTCATGAGAGCTTTGAGACTGAAATGATATTCCATATCTATTGCAATGTCTGGCAATTGGTTAAATTTCAGTAAATAAGATTATCCCACCGGGTGAGCCAAAGTAATGTTAACAATTGCTAATCTACCCGGTGTCCCAAAAATTACTCCTGCCTCAGCAGTCACCAAAATCGATTATGAAACCTATGACAAAATAATTGTTTTGATTTGTTCTGTCAATGAACCAAACAAAACACATATCAAGATGACAACATTTTTGTTTGCAGTTCTTAAAGGTAACTTAAAATTAGACGTCGAAACCCTTATCTTGCGCTATACTTTTTAAGGAGCATAAATGATCTTGCCTAAGAGACCAACTTTTCAGATATCTTATTATCCATGACGTATCCATTCATAGTGCGCGTTTCTGTCTGTCATTTATGACCAAATGAAAAGCATGATTGTGCTCTTTTGCAGTATGATTCAAAACCAGGCAGCCCTAAAAACAAGGGCTGAGCCTGATGAATTTTAAGCAATTACAAGATCAGCTATGTCTGGGAAAATAACTTGGTCCTTGATCTACTTGCAAAAAATAATAAAATTTGGAAATCGGCCTTGAAAATCAAATTGTGGTGACTTTTGAAACAGGAGTACTTTTTTTGGGACACCCGGTGTCTGTCAAAGGCTAACCTAGATGTGAACATTTTGTTTGGTAAAGCCACTCAGCTTTGCATCTGCCTTTCATAATACCGGGTGCGCCAAAATAAACTATGCACTTTTGGTAGGTCACAATAAATCATACAGTGGACCAATTTTGAAGATTTATGACTTAATCTTTAGCAGAAGGCCCGAATTAGATACTGGGATTGTTTGCAAATTTTTTCGTTGTCAGTTTCTTAGCTAGAAGCGAGTTTCTTAGAAATTTTGTTTTCGAAAATAATAAAAACCACCAAAAAACGTCGATCAAGTTTTCTAAAGGATCGACATGAATGGACAAAGAGAGAACTTGTTCGTGTTGATTTGGGATTAAGAAGTCGATTGGTTATAATTTGCTGTATGAGAGTTCGTACCAGATCCCCAAATCACCCTGAACACGTTTTCTCTTTGTTCTTTCATGTAGAGTCTTTTAAACTTTGATCGACATCTTTTGATTGCTTTCAGCGTTTTCGAAAACGAACATTTTAAGAAACTCGCTTCTAGCTTTAAAGACTGAAAACGGAAAAATTTACGAAAAGTCCTATAATCTAATTCAGGCTTTCTGCTAAAGATTAAGTCATGAATCTTCAAAATCGGTCGAGTGTGCGAATTATTGTGGCCTGCCAAACGTGCATAGTTTATTTAGGCGCACCCGGTAGAATTTCATAACAGCGAGAAATCTACTGGCTCAGTTATTACTACTAACAGCAAAGTCAACTACCGTCCCCGCTTCGAAGATTCCAGCTATCTCTTCAACTTTGAATATCTTGGCCAGCTCTTCATCAACTTCGTTCCACCGCATGGCACCTACCCACTTCTCCCACGTAGCGAGGCTGTCTGGTTGTGTCGCAGCAAGGCTCTCGATCTGGCACATCCAGTAAATGTGGGCAAATTGCTTGCCACACCTTGTATCGATCTTTTGTAGCAATTTTCCAAGCTGGAAGAAGACTGCCCAGAACAAGGTCGTTTTTCTGACGGGCCTGACGTTTGTAATTCCTGGGCAAATCTTTACAAACTCCGCTACTTTAACCAGCTGGTAAAACTTCGTCCTGCCGATATGGAAGCACTCTTCTATCATGTCAGTGAGCGCCTGGAGCGCTCTGTCAGTTGCTGGTCCCTTAGCTGCGGCGGCGTCTCTCATTCTCTTTAGGTCGTGCGCCAACATTAACTGCAGCTCGAAAGCTGACGAGATGAGACTGCCTCGTTTGTCCAACAGTGCACACCAGCTGCATGTAGCGTATCTGCATCTCACTTCCACATCTCTTAGGTTATCCATTGTGACGTTACCCCTCTTGTAGGTGCACTCCCGCGGGCATATGCAGAGTATCCGGCGCATTTCACCGGCCTGTATTTGATTAAGCAGGGTCCCGAAGAGCCGTTCCTTTTGAATCTCCACAGGAGACCACCTGTCATCGCTGTTTGGTGATGGTGGCACTTTTGTGCACAGCTCAACGGCCCGTCGGTAGTCAATCTCGGTCGTGAGCTCCTCCCAATTCTCTTTGGACAAGCCAGCCATTGCGTAATGCGACAGAAAAAAGTGTAGCTGAACGTTGCTCACACCTACTACTGCAGTGGTCTTCCTCGTCGTGCTTTTCTCCTTCCTCGTAGCTGTGGCTTGCTTTGCCTGTGGTGTGGCTTTCTCCTTGGTTGTGGGCTGTTTATTTGCTTTAACAGATGCTGCTCCTGGATGGCGTGGTGTGACTTGTTTGCTGCCACGCGATGACTTGTTTTTGTCCCCCCTCGCTTTTTTCTCCACTGTGGTCTCGTGGCATGCGTCACTCTGTGCTTGCACTTGCACTGCGTAGGTGCTTCGAAGTTTGGCAGCAACTGCTTCTTCGCCTTGGCTGCTGATCAGTGGTCTGTCATCCACTTGGCCAAGATGTGGGATGGGTGGTAGGGTGGGTAGTGTGCCTTCTTCTATTTGGTCCAACTCGTCTTCGCTGGCTGGTTGGTGATCGGTTTCAGTACTGCTTGCTGCTAGCTGCCTTTCGCGTCGGTGGAATAGCAGTCTGTCCACAAAGCCTTGCAGTGTTGCACCATCAAGCGCCGTGAAACTTTTAAATTCAATCCCGTACCTGCAAAAGAAGCACAATACTTGTAGAAGAACCTATATTTAGGAAAGATCTTGCCACCCTGGCTTCATATTTTAGAGAAAGGTTTCTCTCCATTTCGTGGTTTGTTTTGAACAGTGTCGTTTGAATGGGAGGCAAGCGACGGGCGGATTTAATACTGCTTAGACAGTTCGCCCCTTTGCAAACGAAATCTTCCTCAATGACTTCTTGAGTCACTCTGTATGACAAACAAGTTGCAATGTGTCTCGAAAAATGTATTAAATTCACCACGAAGTAGCCTTTCCTCTTGGAGTGGAAAGACGTGAGTGCTTGGCACTTTGTGTTGTCAAGGACCATTGCCAGGCGTTACCCACGAGTTCTACTGACGAAGGGCACGGCCCGATACGTTTAGTTTCGTTTTTCTATGGCCTTAGAAGTATTTTTTCGATTAAGTAATCGGTTGTTTTTGTTACCCACCAATAATTGAGAGTGTGACTAGAAGAGCAACACTTCGGATCAAAATGTGTGCATCCCTTTTCCCAGCTTCTTGCAGAAATATTTGTTGGACGCAAAAAAATCCATGACTGTAGAACTGATGATGGTGAAATCGATTGTTTTGTGTTGTTGTTTTATCATCTCTATCTCAGTAACTGTATATCTATTATCTGCTGTCTTTGGTATATTATCAATTTTCTGCATTATCATATCCATTTCATGATTATCCTATCTATTTCACCAGCACTGGTCCTGCAGTCGAAAGTCTATCATATCCTTTTAATTAGGAGTGGGTGCAAATACAAGACAATAGTAAACTAACTCACCTAAACATGGCTTCCACCAGTCTCGTGCTTGTTTCACTTCGCTTCCTCTCTATGGCAATTGATCGGCAGTAAAGTGCCTCTGTTTCCGTTAGGCCAGTTTTCTCCAACTGCTCCCGTGGACACAGAGAAAATATGTCCTTGTATGCAAAGGCACGGATGAATTGGTTGGTTGATTTTGAGGTGCACGTGATGTTGCCTTTGGTGTAGCCCCCATGATGAGCTTTGATGAGGGCTCTTGGAAATCCGTGGCAGAACTGCGTTGCCGCATCACTCCAGGAGGGTGCATCAAGGACCATCACATTGCCGAAATGATCCACCCTTACATTGTCATTTCCAATGTCTAGGTCGTCGTCGTTGGTATCAAGCGAATGAATTTGCCTGCCTGATCGATGAAAAATTTCAAACTTGCTCAGCTTTGCACGAGCAGCCATCACTGTTTGCTGTGTTTGCTCCATTGGCTGCTGCTGTTCAAGGAAACAAGCATAATCCCCATACCACTGCCTTAACGCCTTTTCCAATTTTGGAATGCTTTCATAGCGGTGTATTGTGTCCCTGACCTCCTTCTCGTTATCTGGGCGCAGTTTACAATGGAAAGAGAGTGAATCATGTGCATGATTGCC